>CM076574.1:637713982-638060857 GCA_034641835.2 Pinus albicaulis | reverse complement strand
TGGTCAGATTGTGCGTGATCTACGAGTTGCGGGAGCAGAGCCGTTGGCTCAGGATCTTCCAGAGAGTGATTAGATGTAGGGCAGGTGGTGCCCCCCAGTGTCAATGTAGGGGCAAGTGGTGCCCCCCATTTTTGTAGTTTTGTTTTTGTAACAACATGCTATGGGCATGTCATGTGTTTCAGAGTAGATGGACTCTAAAAACACATGTTATATGATATATATGATTTATGTGCATTTTGTTGATGGTGTTAAATGTTATTGTCTTGTGTGTGATAAATGCCAGTCTAGAACATGATTTGCGATTTGATCTACGTAGTGATTTTGACTTCTAGGTATGTGGTTGAATGTAATGAATCTAAATTCACGTATCAAAAGTTTCACTCATAAATATTGTCTAAACAGGATAGGGTTATGCACATGATAGACACCATTAAGTTGTAAGACAAGAAGCAGGGAATCGAAATGAACGTGCAGATGGAGGATGTGATGGGAGAGGGCATCAGCTAGGAGACCATGGACTGCATCATATTCGGCCTGATTATTGGTGGCATTACCAATGCAGACCCCATTTGCAAGAACGAGGGTATGCAAGGGGGTAAAGATGGCCCAAGCGGTCGAGGTGAGATTCCAGGAATAGTGACTTGCCCCATCGGCATAACCAATATAATGTGAGGACGAGAGGGCCGATGGAATAGTATCACAAGACAAGAAATGGGAGGAAGAGCAGGAACTCATGTTGCGAAGTACATCATAGATGCGGATGGTGTCATCGAGATTATGGGAAGAGAGTGAAAGGTGGAGGAAACCACAGGAGGCTGCAAAGCTACTGAAATCATCAGTCTGGGAAGAAAGGCGCACATATGGGTCATCAGGGGAAATGACAGAAGAGAAAGTAAAAATATGGTCAAAGCATGAAGAGCCCAAGAATGTTGCTGAAGGGGAATCAAGTGAAGTAGACGGAGTGGATTCAGAGGGGATGTACTCCGAGGGTTGGGCAGATGATGATAGGTACAGGAGGGGAGTAGCAGATTCTGACATCTCAACATCAGGGGGAGGATGTCAATGGTAGCTGGTTTTAGAATTTACTGCAGAAATAAATATTTACCAAGAGGAATAATAATCATAAAAAGAACCAGCAACAAAGCACATTAACGTAAACACAGATGTTTATACGGGAAAACCCCAAACTCCGGGGAAAAACCCAACCAATGAAATTTCACTAACCATTGGCCAAAACCTTGGCCAATCTGGCCAAGTGAGTCTTCACCGCTCACCTCCAGGCCTCCATTACAATGAAGTATTCCCAGCCTTTTATAGGCTCCATTCCATGCAATACCATGGGCTCTCAACCATGGGTGCACAAAACCATGTGCCCCAAAACCACTACTATTTACCCTAGTCAACATTGACTTATACCGAGTCAAGTTTACCTAACAATTCCCCCCTTAAACTTGACTTGGGGATTATTGACTAAATCCAGCCAAACCTGCTAAATGAGACAACCCCGCTCACTCTAGCTCTTCCCCCCTCAAATTTTTACCCAGGGTAATTGTTAACTTGACATCCCCCATATCACCTAGGTCTAACCCAGACTTTACCAGTGATTCCCTAGGGGAAAGCATGCCATACCAGGTCTTACAACAGTATGCCCATTTACATGTAATAAAATTAACTCCATTATAATAATATATATATTTTTTGTTTTATTGTTGCTATTCTTTGTATGACCATTCTCTACATTCATTCATGATGTCCTCTCTAAAGAGGACATCATAGTTGTACATAGTTGTACATATGACATCAATGTCCATATAAAAAGAACCCATCTATCGGATTACATGGGTCACCAGCCTCTGTAACCACTAGTCCTCTAGGAATTATCTTCAGATACATGGTTCATCAATTAATTTATCCATGTTCTCGTATCCTCTCTCATTTTCTACATTCATTCATGATGTCCTCTCCAAAGAGGACATCATAGTTGTATATAAATCTGCCCTCTACGTTTTTGCTGGTCCATTCTAATTTTCTGCTTGGTTGCTTGGTGAAGCTCCTCTTCTCCACCCTCGGCCACAATTTTCCTCTTTTACATGGCCCAATAATAACCTGCGACAAAGAAAGTCTCACTGGAAATGCACCTTCCAGCGCCCATGCCATCTTTGTTCCATTTACTTTTTAGAATTTACTTGCAAGCGGCAGTTTCACTGCAAACGCAAATCCACCATCTTACACGCAGTGTCTCCAGATCAAACCAGTGAATAGCCTGTGCCAAGGGTGACGAGATCCACCTTTGCTGAAGGCAATATGGCCTCACGACCCCTGGAAAACTCGCTCTCCTCCGCAAACAATTCGGCCTGGCCTCTCGGCCTTCCCTGGAAGAATTCAACCCCTGCGCACCAAATGGATATCTTCACCATGTCAACCCAATGGAGACTGGAATAACCATTTTTTAACACCTGATCCAGCACATACACTACCATCCAGCGCTCCAATCCTTTCGTGGTTTGAGCTTGGATTCGATGGGCTTGTATTTTACACTGCTCTTCCCCATGCCAAGATCCATCGAACGCCCTTTCTAGTCATCTGACTGTTGACTTAATCCACGAGCTCTTGCTCGTTCTGCCTGCTCGATTTGTTCTTCGAGGCCGACTGACCTATTGTCTTATGTGAGAACAAATTTTCTCTCACACGGCATCTGCGTCCTATTCCACCGTCAAAACCCTCGAGTGGATTCCCTATGATTTCTGCTTCCTGGGACTTCAAAAAACACCTTATACGCCTTCCCCTCAATAGGCTCTACATTGATCAACTAATTTCTGGATACGTTCGAGCAACAGTTATTATACCGTGACCTCACACCCCTTCGAACCTACGGAAGAGGACATCACACGCCGAAGGGGAACCATGGTTGTAGGCTCGCAGGCTACAATTTTCACTGTCCCGAAAGATCCTTACAAAAATATATATTCAATAGCCTCGAAACATTGATCCTGACTGCCACCAGAGTCCAGAATTTACATTTGTTGACCATTAAAATTTATTTAACAATCCTTTTCAACGTCAAATCTAATGAGATACGCCTCCTTCACACGCAGATCTAGATCTTCATTACATCTGACATATCCAAACAAATCACACTCATTCCACAATGACAGAATGATCTTGGTTAATAAAGTTATCCACGATCCTGCAATAGCCTTAAACTTGGCTCTGATACCATTTTTAAGAATTTACTGCAGAAATAAATATTTACCAAGAGGAATAATAATCATAAAAAGAACCAGCAACAAAGCACATTAACATAAACACAGATGTTTATACGGGAAAACCCCAAACTCCAGGGAAAAACCCAACCAATGAAATTTCACTAACCATTGGCCAAAACCTTGGCCAATCTGGCCAAGTGAATCTTCACCGCTCACCTCCAGGCCTCCATTACAATGAAGTATTCCCAGCCTTTTATAGGCTCCATTCCATGCAATACCATGGGCTCTCAACCATGGGTGCACAAAACCATGTGCCCCAAAACCACTACTATTTACCCTAGTCAACATTGACTTATACCGAGTCAAGTTTACCTAACATCTGGGGGATCCTCAAGTAAACTTGACGCATACTGAGCAAGGATGGGTGAGGTGGATTGATTTTGTTCAACTTCTTACTCGCAAATGACCTCTAAAGAGGCTCGGTAATGCATGAGGTGAGGACAATGGTGAGAATAATGGCCATGGACACCACACAGAGCACAGGGTTTGTTGGTGCGAAGAGTCTTTGGGTTCTTGGTTGCGGGTGGGGAAGAAATAGAGGCTTCAGGGGTCGTTGATTCAGGGAATGCTACTTTGACCATGGGTTGGATTCGGGGCAATTCAGGACAAGTATGGGTGGCATGACCGATGCCATCACACACGGCACAAGGCTTGGCAGGTGGAGGGGGAGTAGGGTCGGGTGCGGTGGCCTTGTCTTTGGATTCCCCCTTGCGAGTTTTTCTTTTCTTGCCTATAGTTTTTATGGCATGAGGATGGTCTGGCGGAGAGGCTAGGGGCACACTGGCGGTGGAAGGAGCAAAGGGGATCGGTTATATGGGTGTCACAGCAATGTATGGTTTAGGGTGGCCTGGAGGGGTCTCGGTTGGAGGAGTAAGATACCATACTGGTATTCCCAAGGTTAATTTAGGTAGGGAAAGGGTGGCCATGACAGGAACTGAATACATGCCAGGGGGGGACCAAGGAAGGGTATCTGACTGGTGGAGTAATGGCCAGGAGGGATGGGTCCCAAATGGTGGAGACCTGAGGGAACCGACTCAGGAGGGTAGGGAGGTTCCTGAGTATGAGGGGGAGGGGAAGGACCAGGTGGGAGAGGTTTAGGCAGCTGAGGCGAAGGGTTAGGAGTGGGGTGCGGCGGACGGGGTTGAGGTTGCTGACTAGCTGAAGCAGGCTGTGGAAGGGTAGCCTGAGACGATTGCATCATGCAAACATTCGCTAAGCTGGGATCTGAGACAGGAGGAGGGGGAGGACCTGGGAAGGTTCCAAGCAAGGAGGAGTCTTTGTAGACGCCAAGAGAAACATTGGTCAAAGAATCAACAATTTTCTTATTGGTGAAAGTAGAGATGGTGGACTCAGTGGGGGTCTGAGATTTGGGTTCATGATATGTTAGCTGGTCCACGGTGACGATTTTTCCATCATGGGGGAAAAACATCTTGCGGTGGACTGCGGACGAGACGGCAGTCATGGCATAGGTGTAACTACGCCCCAAAAGAATGTTGTAGTCAAGAGGGGCGTATATAACTTCAACGTCGACACAAACAGTCTTACCGACAAGGGTGATAGGATAGTTACGGAATAGGCCAATGGGTTGGGAGGCATGGCCATCCCACGCACAAAGGGTGATTGTGGAAGGGGCCAACTCAGGAGATCCGAGTTGTTTCCAAACCGAAGTGGAAATTACACAGGTAGATTCCCCCTCATCAATAATACACCGAGCTACGTTGGCATTTCGGATTTTGACTGGGATTTGGAAAGCAACAGAAGCAGGAAGGGGGGGATGGTCTGACTAACGGGCATCGAAAAAAATTAATTGGTGATTAGCAGGATCTACAGTACCCACGGTAGATAGTAGAGCCTTCTTTTGAGAAGGACACGATTGGAGGAGTTCCAGTGTTGAAATGGCAGCAGGAGATTGTGCCAAATCTTCTACTATGCTGTATGAATGGGCAGCCCTATCAGAGACATCATTTCGGCGTAATGGACCCTTAGGAATTTTGGTATGAACCTCAACTTTGGGTGGAGGGATTTGCAAGGGACCATTGGGTGTGGACAGAGGCTCTGTAGGACCTGAGGATGGGGACTCGGAGACAGATGGAACGGGAGGTGGGGAGTACTGACGAGACCGAGTTTGAAGGTTAAGGTCGATGATGAGAGGTTGGTCAGATGTCATCATGAGAATCTGGTAATCAGAGGAACCAGAAGGAGAAGGCTGAGTGGTTACCGAGGCGTGAGGGGATTGAGTAGCCACGAATCCTTGTTGAGGGAAAGGATCGGTAAACACAGCGGGTTGAGATGTAGATGTATGGGGAGGGACAGTAGGAGAAGAGTGTTGTCCCCACACGGTGGCCTGAGACTCCCACATCTGCCTCATTTGTGGTAATAGGGGACAATCCTGAGTGTAATGACCGTAAACACCACAACACGAACAAGGCTTATTGGTGCGAAGCAGCCTGTCCGGCTTGGGCTGAGAGCCCTGTGGCTAGTTGGCAGTGTTAGAATCAATATTGGAAGGATTGGATCCACGATTACCAGAAGCGGAGGGATTTCCTTTCCTCTTTCTTTGAGAAGGAAGATGATTAGTTGCACCCTGCTGCGCAAATACTTGCCCTGGAGGGGGTAGTAAGTGCGGTTGCGGGGGTAGAGAAGGCAAAGGAGTGGGAGGTCCAAATGCCGGAGGAGCTGGGACAGTAGGCTGTGGGTAGGGATAAGGTGTAGGATGGGCAACATTGAGGTAAGCAGGAGTGTGGGAAAAAGGAGGAGGCATGCCGTATCCTGGATACATGCTACCTGGAGGGGGAAAAGTGCTGGAGGGGCTGGCCCCTCCTGGAGGGAAACCATAGCCCAGAAGAGGTTGAGCAGAGGTATGCGACAGAGCTCCAATGATACCGTCAGCAGAATGAGATGCGCCCGAGGCAGTATGGCCACCGGGCTTGGGAAGGTCAGGAAGAATGGTATAGACATAACCAGATTCAACATAGATAAGGTCATATTTCAAGGCAATTTCGAGGGCGGATTCTTCGGTTTGGGGAAAATGGGATGCGACATCTTTGCCAATGGGAGGTAAGAGAGAGCGAAGGAACCAGTCCATGTAAACCCAATCTTCAAAGGGGGGAGCGCGACATAAGCTCCATCTTCGTCGCCATTCCTGGACATGAGCGGAAAGACGGGTCAAAGAGGATTGATGAAAAGAGGTCAAGAGTTCAATACCAGTGTCGTATCGGAGAGGGAGTTGGAAATAATATAAAAAGGCTTGGGAAATGGTCGCAAAGGTGGTATGGGAAGAGGTGGCTTGATCAACATATCATTTGGAAGCTTCGCCGGTAAGGGTGCGTTGGAACAATCGAAGACGAATGGAGTCATCGGTGATGGAGTTGGAGGAGCACCACATGTGGAAGAATCGGATATGGTTAGAGGGATCTTCACTAGCAAGGCCTTCGAACTTGGGAATGTTAGAGGGGAGCTTGGTTGGCATAGCAGGCCAATTGACATCGTGGTGGATAGGATCATTAATCAGTTGATTGAAGTCGGGGAGACTGAGATCGGCCATATAAGGGAGCAACGGGGCAGCAGAGGTAGGTTCCGTAGTGGTTCCACTGGAAACGGACCCAGTAGTAGAACTGGGGTTAGGGCTATGTCCTAAACTAGACATGGTGAAGGTAAGAGGGGGAGAACCAAAAGTAGGGGGAGAAACCGAACAATCAGAGGAAGAGTCGGAGTGCAGACTTGGGGGAGGACTTACTCGATGACGATGGGTAGGAGGAAGTCGACCAACCGGAAACTGAGGGTGAAGGCCAAGAAGTGTCTGGGGCAAACGCCTTGGAGGCGCAATGATGACGGGAAGAAGAAAAACCGACAAGGGTAGGAAGGGGAAAAATCAAGTGAGGTCAATGTCGAAACAAGGGAAGAGAGGTGCAGTGTCAATTGATTTTAAAGTCTTTGCCAGGTGGTGTTAACCAGGCTCTTCTTTGCTTAGGGTCAGTGTGTGGCGTGTGTTAATTTTAATTGATTAAACCCAGACGTTTTAAGAGTAAAAGAAAAAAGTGTGCTGCGTAACTGAAAATAAATCTGCAGTAAATAAGACTGAAAGAATAGAAAATTAACAGCTACCAATGCATCAATCTAACCCAAGAAGGCGGGTCTCTCAAAACTAGTCTATA
The DNA here is from genome assembly GCA_034641835.2 of Pinus albicaulis. NCBI lineage: Eukaryota > Viridiplantae > Streptophyta > Pinopsida > Pinales > Pinaceae > Pinus > Pinus albicaulis. The sequence continues at coordinate 638,053,437 of CM076574.1, read as the reverse complement.
AGAGGGAACAAATCTAAGCAAAGCACACTAAAAGGAGGCCAATAGATCTAAGGTCAGGAGGGACAGGGATCTAAAGGAGAAATCTGTTGAAAAGAGGTGCAGAGAATAGCAAAGAGACAGAGGCAAGATTACTGCTAAAAAGGAGGGGACCAGCTAAAAGTAGAAGGGGCAAGGAGGCATCCCTAGGAATGAACCCAAAAAAAACTATATGAGGTGGTTTGAAAGGGATAAGAGATGATCGAAATGGATCTGAAAATGGGGTGTCAGATCTGGAAGAAACAAGGTTGAAACTATAGAAATTCAGACTTCTGAAACAGCGAAAACTCGCCCACAAAAAGTGGAGGGTACTGGAGCCCTAAGGGGAAATATTCCCACTTAGTTGAGTGAAACAGATTAGAAACAGGTCTAAATGGGCGGAGACAGAAGCTGTAAAACCCTGACAGAAGCTTTAGTCAAACCCAGGAAAAGTGCTGGAAAAGTGCAGAAAAAAGTGCAGGTCGCAGGTTCTGACCTGTTTACAGTCCAGGTCGCAGATTTGGGGCAGAAAAGTGCGACCTCAAGGCCAGGTCGCACTGTTTGGGCTGACAAGTGTGACCTGCAGATCCGGCTCTCTTGGCGGCAGATTTCAGAAAAATTTGTTGTCTCAGTTGCGGCTGATGTCTGTGACCTGCGCAATAAGGCCAGAAAGACACGGAAGTTAGAAATTTGGATGTTTGAGGGTTTTAGAGGTGAAAAAGACCATAAAAATAGGAAAAACAGGAAATTGAAGAGAAACCCTAGGGTCTAAAATAGCTAGATATGCAAGAATATATAAAACGACAGCGATCGCAAAAGAAAACTTGTGTGGAGTCCCCAATTTTTAATATGAATCTTTCGTCGTAAAAGATCACTTTAGCTACGCATAACAAATATCCCTAACATCAATTATGGCTGCAAAATATCTTTAAATCTGAAGTTAAGTGATCCAAATAATGCTGCACAAATACAGATCTGAAAGACATTAAGCAGATAAAGTAAAATATGGCTCCATGTATCCAATAGACAAGACAAGAATAATGTATTTAAAAGAATTTTTGTATTATAAAAAGGGGGCACCTGAGAGGAAAACAAGAAAGGTGTTTTCTGGTTCTCCTCAATGGGATGGGTTCTTGAAAGTCCTCAGTGTTTCAGATCTAAAATTCCTCTCTCCTATTGATATGGAAAACCCAGACAAACATAGAACTCAATGGGAGCTCACAATGCAAAAAATGGAAATGGTGACCAAGAATAGATCCAGAGTGATCTAATGCAATGGAGGTGACTAATGAATGGGGAAAACCCTTCTATTTATAACAAAATATTGGGGTGTTCTAGAACTCGATGCATGAATAAAATATTATTAATCAAATTCTAGAATCACCTTTTAAAATATTTTCTTATATTTGTTGGAGGGAAAAGGATTTTTGACTTGGGTCAACTCCTTTATTTATAAATAACAAATAAGTACATGATTTATTTATTATTTAAGGGAGATGAGGGGAATATAATTAAATAAATAATGGTTTATTTAATTATTTATATGTGATTTAGTCAAATTTAACTAAGAATATTATTTAAATAATGATTTAAATAACTTACTCTTAGGAAATAATTAAATAAATAGGGATTTATTTAATTAATTTCCTTGTTTTGGGTTAAATATGACCAGGAAATATAAACAAACAAGTTATTGCACATGGTGAAAGCAATTTTACTTAGGGTAAAACTGGTATTACATGGTGTACTTAGGTTCATCTAATGATAATAGGTTAGATGACCAAAAAAATGGTGTAACAGCTGCTGATATAGAACTACTCCTGCTGCTAATGGAACTGCTGGTTTTGGTGCTGATTCAAATATACGTGCTACCTCTGCTGGCCAAGGTATAGCTACTAGTAGAGAAACTGGAACTGGCACTAATTTGGCTATCTAACTTGAGGCAATGCTAGAAAATAAGCTGGGACTGGATCAATAGAAACTGGCTCAAGGTCATCAACTTCAACTAGTTGTGATGCTGTTGGGGCAACTGAATCAACCAGTGAAGCTTCGACTAGATTGAATCAATTGGAACTAGAAAAAGAGCAGCTGTATCATAAACTGAAACTGGATCATCTGCTACTTCACCAAAAGTAGAAACTAAACTTGTCCAATTACCTCAATGGGTTTTCAGGGTTTTCCTCAAGGCAAATAGAGGCCTGGTGGAGCAAGAAGGCAAACACGGACCTGGTAGAGAAAAAGGCCTCAGCTCCCCACTTGTATCCTTGACTACGCCACTTGTATCCTTGCATAATCTATGCTCGTCGCATGCATAATCTATGCTTGCCACTTTGAATCATGTGCATTGTCATGCTACTGGCTTTCATATAAATGTCTTCATATTAACCAAAGTAAGATACAAGAAAAATAAGCACTCAATGACGTTACCCAAAGATGACAGTTACATGGCGAGCCTTCTATACGAAAAACCAAACAAAAAATAATAGACTTAGGATAAAGGGATGGGCAATAAAATAGTGAAGCATTTAATATTTTCCAAGTAATGCTAGCATTAGTTTGTAGTTCGCAACGATATGGAAAGAGTTAGCAGATATGAATGAAATTTATTAAAAATATTATGAATAGAGCTAAATAATAGTATTTGCGCCTCGGGAAGAGGCCAAATAAGAAGAACATTTATCTTATTGGCTTTCAAATTATTTCGACAATTTGATTGGTTGTTAAACGATCTATAAATTGCATGCACTTAAAAATTTTAGGTTAATAACAACCGGAACTAATGCTAACCGAAATTTCGATTACTATAGTCCCATGTCGTCTGACTGCAGGGACTAATAAAAACCACATTATTGATCTAAAAATGTGATAACTTCTTATTTCTAATACAGAGATTGACTATAGGGGCATTTACTGGATATGTCACCTTTAAATAAAGGATGAGATCTAGAAGCTATCTGGCCCTTTACAGACTCTGCCTAAAGAAATAATAGAAGTAATCACTAATGATCTAGAAATGAAACTACTTTTTTGCTGGTGCAAGGTATTCATTATCCATAAACTTATGTGTGCAAACTATTTAATATGTTTTGCAATTGGAAAAAAAAGTTTTTGGTGAATTTATGAGTCTTTTTGTGTGTAGGAGGCTTATTTCTTTTTACTGTTTAACATCTTTAACTCTAGAAAAACACTGCAAATAAATCATAGAATATAACACAGCATATGATAAGGCAATTCACCCCTCCTGGGCTACATCTGCCGGGTCCAAGGCCCCCAAATGGGCATGCCCTTGCTCTTATTATGTTCAAAAATGGTTATACAGTGTGAAGAAAGCCTAAAAGAGAAAAAATAGCTGTAGAAATGAGCTTAGAACACAAAAAAGAGTAAAGATAGGCTTTTATTTCACCTCCAATGGTTAACCACAGCTCAACACAGCTCCAACCCCACAATGGCCCTAGTGGCCCTGAAAACTCTCCTAAAGGTTTTCAGCCTCTGAAAGTCTTCAAATAGAATTGAAACTTGTCCCAATGGCTCTGGAATGTTGTAAATAGTCAAAAATGACTTTTGGTTCACCTAAAATGGTTAACCACAACTCAACACAGCTCCAAACCCAAAATGGCCCTAGTGGCTCAAAAAGCTTCTCCGAAGCTAAATAGGTTGAAGATCAACTCCAATGGCTCCAAAACCTATACCATTGGCTTCAGAATGCTGAGAAGATATGAAATCAAAAAAAAAAAATTGTTCCAAAAGGTTGAGCCTAATGAAAGTTATGCTCCAAACAGTATTTGCCCAATGTTAGGTAAAAATCCCACTAAAAGTGGGCTAACTGTAGTAAACTGGAATTAAATTTGGTAATGTCGCCTAATCTGGTGGGCATGCTCCAAAATTGGCGGAGTGATAACCGTTAGCATTAAATTTTTTAGTGTTGGCCACATGGCCACATTAACCGTCGGAGAAGAAGTTTGTTAAACCACGTATTACAATTTTAACCGTGGCATATAACCGTTTAACAAATGTGTTGTCACATGGTTTATTGGCAGGTGGATAAGGTTTGGTTATAGCCACACCCACGGTCCAAACAATATGGTCTCGTTGAATGGGGGCTAGCCCTAAGGGCTAGCCCCTTTAAACCTTCTCTCATAACAGTTTTAAAACTTAAATAACACCGCCGCCACAATATAAATAAGAACTAACTTGTGGTATGACGGTAAATCGTGGGCGCTATAACCCGGAGGTCATGGGTTTGATGCCCAGCCCCTCAAACAAAATTTTTCCATTCAAAATTTAAATAGGCCTGGGGCCATGTGGCACCCATTGATTGGACAAAATTCACCATAGTCAAACCACTGTCGAATAATGAGTTGCCACTTGTCACTCGATAATTGGCCTAGGTGGAATATTTCGTGGAATATTCCAAGGAATATTCTTAAGAATATTCCAAGAATATTTTGAGGAATATTCCAAGAATATTCCTTTGAATATTTTTTATTTTATTTTTCAAATTGGAAGTCAAACTTGGTCAAACTCAGTTTTTGAAGGAAATTGTAAACTTCAAACCTTCATAACGTTCACATGCGAAGTTGGATTTGAGTGCCATTCATGGAATTGGGATCGTATCACCGAGGCCTATCCAGTCTCTCAGGTTCCAAGTGATTTTGAGCACTTTAAAATTTTGAGCTTTTTCCCTAGCTCAGAATTCAGCTCTTGGTCACACCTCCCAAATGAGAGGCTTTTGGACCCCAAAAGCTCATTGAAATGATGAACTGAACTGTAATACAGAAAATGAGAGAATAAACATCCTCTTCTCTTCAGCCCTTCAAAAATTTCTTTGCATGGCAAATGAAATTGAGCCCAAACTAGAAAGAATTTCACTCTTCCCTTCAATGATGCTGATCCTCCTGTCAAGTGTTTCTTTTCTTGCACTCACTCAAAAAATTACTGGTGAGAAAATTGCAGAAGTAATCCGAACATCACGTCCTAAATGGACTACAAGCTTCTTGGAAAAATTTTCCTGACTTGTCAACTGAAATACATGCATACAACATCTGAAATTTGCATGTACAAAATGAAGATGACTTACTGCATTAAGAAGTTAATCCACTTCTTACCAAGCCAACTCCATGGCGTCTTTTGTTGCAATACACCTTCATGTGAATCTTCCATTTCCACATCGATAATGGACTCCATAGATCCACTTACGCCAAGCTTTTTGTCCTCTAGCTGCATGTACTTTGGACGATGCGTTGTATGCAAGGTCCAACAATGAAATACATCATGTCCCTTCCTTTGAAAAAATGTGCAACTTTTAAGCACTTTCTGAGAAATCTTTCTTTCCCTTTTCTGCTTCCTGTGTTCTTTCTTTTTCAACCAGCATCTTGAAGCAACATGGTTAACTCCACCACAAAATGTGCAACAAAATTTTCTTTCATTTGAACAAGAAAAATGATCATTCTTTGCTGAAACATAATGAAATTTATCATGTGAATTATTATACCTCTTTTGCTGCATAGAATGTCCATCCTTTTTGTCTTCAAAAGACGATGAACTAGTAGAGGAAACAACTTTCCTTTTCAAACTTTCATCAATGTTCTTGTCTTGAAAACTACTTACATTTGCATGCTCGCCATAAGCGACATGTTTACCTACTACTTGTTGCAATGATGGCTTCAAACAATGGCAATCATCCTTAAAACAATTTTAACATATATGTATTTGAGAACTTGGGATAAGAGTTCTCTTAAAATTTGCATTACATGCATTCAAGCATTTGAATTCTTTGCCATAAAACTGCTCATATCCAAGACCAACATTCTTGGGATGCTCCACCATCAAAATAGGGTCAACCATGCCTTGTGCATGCTTGCCCAAACCTTTTCCTTCATGATAGCCCATCTTAAACATTAGTTTGGACTCGATTCCCCTTCTATGCTTTTCAAAAGAACCAACACACTTTTCAATAGAGGAAATTGAAAACAAGTTTGAATAGTTTGCCTCTTTCTCAGGAATTTTCTTGGATAAAGCTTCTTGAGCTTGAAGGGGTTGTTTCTCCATGTCATGCAACCTTTGGAGAATAATTTCCTTCTCTTCCTTCATAGCCAACAATTGTGCATGAAGCTTAACACTTTCTCTTTGATCCACAATGAGAATTTGCACCATATCCTTCACCTTAATGAATTCATTCTTCATGTCATCATTGAAGAATCTCGTGAAGGAGGAAACTTCACTTGTGGAAGAAGTTGACATTATTTAAATGGTAAAAAAAAAAGGAACTTCTGAAGAAAAGTTCTCAAAGATTTCCAACAAATGACAAGATTTTAACCAAATGTCAGTAAAGACCCCTTCTTGTTCAAGCAGCCATAAAACACAAACTATTAGAGTTTTTTTTCCAAAGATAATCTTGAGGTACTTTGGGGTAAAGAAATAGCCAACAACTCTTTTTTCCTTTCCAAGACTTAGCTATCAACAACTATCTTTCAACTGAAGAAAACTCATACAATCAACCATTTTGCAACTAATAAAACAGTAAGATTGACTGTTTTAACACCTTTTACACAACAACAAATGTTCATTCAATGCTCAACCTGAGCACAACCAAGCTTAACCAAATCTCTGATGCCAATCTGATCTGAAAATGTGAGAACTTCTTATTTCTAATACAGAGATTGATTGTAGGGGCATTTACTGGATATGTCACCTTTAAAGAAAGGATGAGATCCATAAGCTATCTGGCCCTTTACAGACTCTACCTAAACAAATAATAGAAGTAATCGCTACTGATCTAGAAATGAAACTACTTGTTTGCTGGTGCAAGGCATTCATTATCCATAAACTTATGTGTGCAAACTATTTAATATTTTTTGCAATTGGAACAAAATGCTTTTGGTGAATTTATGAGTCTTTTTGTGTGTAGGAGGCTTATTTCTTTTTACTATTTAACTCTAGAAAAACATAGCAAAGAAATCACAGAATATAACACAGCATATAATAAGGCAGTTTACCCCTCCTAGGTTACATCTGCTGGGTCCAAGGCCCCCAAATGGGCATGTTCTTGCTTATTATGCTAAAAAATGGTTATACAGTGTGAAGACAGCCTAAACAGGCAAAAATAGATGTAAAAAGGAGTTCAGAACACAGAAAATAGCAAACATAGTCTTTTGTTTCACCTCCAATGGTTAACCACAGCGCAACACAGCTCCAACCCCACAATGGCCCTAGTGGCCCTAAAAACTCTCCTGAAGGTTTTCGGCCTCTGAAAGTCTTCAAACAGAATTGAAACTTGTCCCAATGGCTCTGGAATGCTGTAAATAGTCAAAAATGACTTTTGGTTCACCTAAAATGGTTAACCACAGCTCAACACAGCTCCAAACCCAAAATGGCCCTGGTGACACAAAAAGATTCTCCAAAGCTAAATAGGCTGAAGATCAGCTCTAATGGCTCTGAAACCTATACCATTGGCTTCAGAATGCTGAGAAGATATGAAATCAAAAAAAAAAAAAATTCTAGAAGGTTAAGCCTAATGAAAGTTATGCTCCAAATAGTATTTTCCCAATGTTAGGTAAAAATCCCACTAAAAGTGAGCTAACTGTAGTAAACTAGAGTTAAATTTGGTAATGTCGCCTAATCTGGTGGGCATGCTCCAAAATGGTCAGAGAGATAACCGTTAGCATTAAATGTTTTAGTGCTGGCCACATGGCCACATTAACCGCCGGAGAAGAAGTTTGTTAAACCACGTAATACAACTTTAACCGTGGCATATAACCATTTAACAAATTTGTTGTCACATGGTTTATTGGCGGGTGGATAAGGTTTGGTTATAGCTGCGCCCCTGGTCCAAACAATATGGTCTTGTTGAATGGGGGCTAGCCCTTTTAAACCTCCGCCCATAACAGTTTTAAAACTTAAATAACATCGCCGCTCCAATACAAATAAGAACTAACTTGTGGTATGATGGTAAATCATGGGCACTATAACTCAAAGGTCACCGGTTTGATGCCCAACCCCTCAAACAAAATTTTTCCATTCGAAATTTAAACCAACCTGGGGCCACGTGGCGACCTCCGAGCTTGCCACATGGCACCCATTGATTGGTCGAAATTCACCATAGTCAAACCACTGTCAAATAATGAGCTACCACTTGTCACTACATAATTGGCTGAGGTGGAATATTTCAAGGAATATTCCAGGGAATATTCCTTGGAATATTCTTTTTTTTTTAATTTTTCAAATTGGAAGTCAAACTTTGTCAAACTCAATTTTTGAAGGAAATTGTAAACTTCAAACCTTTATAACTTTCACATGTGAAGTCGGATTTGAGTTTCGTTCATGGAATTGGTATCGTATCGCCGAGGCCTATCCGGTCGCTCATGTTCCAAGTGATTTTGAGCACTTAAAAATTTTGAGCTTTTCCTAGCTCAGACTTGAGCTCCTGATCAATTATAGACCCTAGATTGGCATTAGCACTTAAAGCCAAATGCCCAAAGCATAATTCTAATAAAAACTTTGATGCCAATGTATGTATACAAATAACGTATCAAGAATTGACGTTGTTGCAATGTAACGCACCCAAAGAGAACATCAATCTCACCTAATTAAATATTTTTCTGTAGTTAAACTTAGTTTAAATAACCAATTATTGTTTGTTTGTTTTTTTTAAGTTTAAATAACTAAATATGCTTTTTGTAATTAAATTTAGTTTAAATAACTATGTTACATGCACCTTAATTTTAGATCTATTAAATATCTAAATTTTTGACATGCAAATTCTTCATTAAATTTTACAATTTAAAAAAGTTTTATATTTTTAATTTCTTTCCATAGATATAAGTTAAGATGGACCTTTTCAATCATATATATATTTTTTGAAATGATTTTATTATTATATAGTTTTGATAATGTTTATTCTTAAAAAATAAATAAAAACATGTATTTACATGATAAATATAGATAAAATATGTTTAATGAAAAATAATAAAATAAATATTTATTAATAACCAAGTTAAATAGCTCATTGTGATAAGGTTTAATTATTATGGTTTCCCATTTTAGTGGAGTCTAGAGTCTTGCTACCTCATAAATTCATTGTATGTCTTATAGGTTGTTCTACATATCCTTGGTATTATAGTGGTAGCAATTTGATCTTGAGCCTAGCTTAGATTACTCCAAAAAATTACCCATTCACTATAAGATTAAAAAAAAAAAAAAAATCCATTTATATTTCTTTTTTGAAGTGTTTATTATTATATGATTTTGATAATACTAGGCAAGGGCGAAACATTATGGAGTTTGTAGAGTACCATTGTCAACCAGGTCTCCATGTCAAAGGGACACGGATACCCATCGGGGATCTAGAGAGGTTAGAGACCCATGTTGTGGCCGCAGTTGTGCTGTGGATTCTGGGCATCCAGACACTCCACCACATCACTGGAGGGCAGATGATGCTTGTGGAGAGTGTGTTGAGTGGGACCTACTATGGGTGGGCCCAGATGATGCTATCATTGTTGAAATGACAGTTGTCACTATGCAAGTGGCAAGTGAACCATGATTGTGCATATGGTACAATTTTGTGCTCGCTCTTCTTCAAGAAGATCCCGACACTTTGACCTCGCATACAGCTCAAAGATGGGGGCCCAAGAGAGCCTAGGATGCGCCAGTGGGGGCAACTGATGTGCAAAGGAGGAGGTGGGGTGGCCAGACGGGTGTTCCGACTCGAGTTCTTTTCTCATTGGGATCATATGCCATTGTACATAGACGACTATCCCTATAGTGGGATGAGTTATTGTGGGGACCCGGACTTGCCACTGCCGCCTGGTCAATTATGGGGGCCCGATGGTAAGTGACAAATTTTTAATCTTTTATGTGCATGTAAAGTTTCAGAATATTGTATACGGTACTGATTCTTTCACTTTTGGTATGCAGATATAGCACCGGTGAAACCGGCCGGGTATATGGGACGACCTGCAGTATCAGGAGCTGCAGGGCCTAGTGGATCGAGAGCGCCACAAAATGAGGATGCGGCGGCCCTCCTGGACGACATCCGTCGTATATTTGAGAGGCTTCTGACTGGTGTTTTAGAGCGCGGCTAGCAAGACTTATAGGACCATTACATAGAGCCATGTATTGGTCTACCCTCAGAGTGGCGAGGGGTCATGCAGTGTGTGGTGATGGTCGGACAGGGGATGCGTGATCTATGAGCTACGGGAGCAGAGCCATTGGCTTGGGATCCTCCAGATAGTTATGAGTGTGTAGGGGCAGATGGTGCACCCAATTTTGAGATTTTGTAACATGCTATGGGCATGTCATATGTATCAGAGTTGATGGACTCTAAAAATTTTTATATGACACATACTATGGATATGCATTGTTTTGATGGTTTATGTTATATTATTGTCTTGTGTTAAATGCGTGTGCTAAAGCCCAATCTAGAATATTGTTTGCAATGCTATTTACATAGTGATTTTGTGCTCTAGGTACATAACTGAATGTAATGATTTCAAATTCATGCATCAAAAGATTCACTCGTAAATATTTTCTAAAAAGGATAGGATTATGCACACAATAGACACCATTCAAATGCATGAAAAGAAGCAAGGAATATAAATGAACATGAAGGTGGAGGATGCGATGGGAAAGGGCATCAGCTATTAAACCTCTCACTGCATCATATTCGACCTGATTATTGGTAGTAATACCAATGCATACACCATTCGAGAGAACAAGTGAATGCAAGGGGGTAAAGATGGCCCAAACTGCTGAGGCTAGATTCCGGGAGTAGCGACTTGCACCATCGGCATAACCGATATAAGGTGTGGATGGGAGGTCCATCTGAAAAGTGCCACAAGACAACAAATGGGAGGATGATGAACAATGCTGGCAACCTGAGCGCAAAGTAGAGATCGAACAAACACTGCGAGAGGGAGTGAATTGGGTAAGATTTCTACTACTCACACACCGACGAGTAGGTGGCGTGTGGGAGCTACCGGAGGTGTAGTTTGTGCTTAGGCTGCGAAATTAACCATAGACATGGATGGTGCCATCCTGCTTATGGGCGGGAAAGATGAGGTCAGGGGTGGACAAGGCTCCCGTGATTTCATCGTCACAATAGAAGATGCAATGACTATAGCAAGGGAGACCACATGATGCGGCGAAGCTACCTGAATCATCGTCATGAGAAGAAAGGTTCACATGCACATCATCATGGGAGATGATGGAAGAACAATCAGATAAAGGATCTACTGATATTGAGCCCAAGGTGATCGCTGAAGGAAGGTTGAGCAAAACAATAGGAGAAGGTTCAAAGGGAGCTTCCACTGAGGGTCTCACGGATGATGATAGGTAGAGGATGGTGGTAACAGACTCCGTCATCTAGAAATCAGGAGGGGGAATGTCAATGGGAGAGGGTAAATCCTTGACCTGGCCCATAGCATACTGTGAAAGTACGGAAGAGGCGGATTTGTTATGTTCAACCTCATGCTCCCGAACTACCTCTAAAGAGACACGGTAATGCATAAGGCGGGGAAAATGGTGGGAATAATGGCCATGAAGATCACACAAAGCACAAGGTTGGTTGGTGTGAATAGTATTAGGGTTCTTGGCTGCAGTCAAGGAAGAAACAAAGGCTTCAGAGCTGTAGACTCAGGGAACGCAACATTAACCATGGGCTTGATACAGGGCAAATCAGGACAGGTATGGGTGGCATGACCGACGAAATCACACAAAGCGCAAGGTTTTGGAGGTAGAGGAGGAGCAGGGTTAGTTGGGGTAGCCTTGTATTTTGATGCCCTCTTGCGAGCTTTGCCCTTCTTACCTAAAGCCATCGCAATAAGAGAAGTTTCCTGTTGAGGTGGCTGAGGCACTGTAGCAGCGGGAGAAGTCATGGGGACTGGTTAGACCGGGGTCAAAGCAAGATAAGGTTTGGGTTTACCAAGCAAGGTAATGGCTGGGGGATCAAGGTACCATATAGGAAACCCCAGGGTCAGGTTAGGAAGAGAGAGGGTAGCCATGACAAGTACCGTGTACACTCCAGGAGGGGGAGCTAGGAACGGTATCTGACCGAAGGGGTAATAGCCAGGTGGGATGGCTCCAAGGTGGTTAAGGCCTGGAGGAACCATTCCAGGAGGATAAATAGGCTCATGGATACCATCTGTAGGTGAAGGGCCAGGAGGAGGAGGTCCAAAAGGCTGAATCGAAGGGCTAGGAGTAGGATCTGGAGGGCAAGGCTGTTGACTAGCTGAAGCGGACCACTTGAGGGAAGCTCGATATGATTGCATCATGAAAACATTCGATGAGCTGGGATCAGAGACAAGGGGGGGAAGACCAAGGAATGTACCAAGCAAAGAGGAATCTTTGTAGACTCTAGGTGAGACACTGATCGAAGGATCAACGGTTTTCTTGTTGGCCACCAAAGAGATGATGGACTCAGGGGAGGTCTGAGACTTCGATTCATAATATGTCAACTGGTCAATGGTGACTATCTTTCCATTATGAGGGAAGGAAATCTTGTGGTGACCGCAGATGGGTTATAATACATCGCATAGGTGTAGCTACGACCCAATAGAATTTTGTAATCTAAGGGGGCATCAATGACTTCTACGTTAACGCAAACAGTCTTGCCCACAGGAGTAATAGGACAATTGTAGAATAGGCCAATGGACTGGGAGGCGTGGCCATCTCATGCTCGAAGAGTGATCGTAGAAGGAGCCAACTCAGGTGATCTGAGTTGCTTCCAAACCGAAGAAGACATCACACAAGTGGATGCCCTGTCATCAATGATACACTGTGAAACGTTGGCGTTCCATATTTTGACTAGGATTTGGAAGGCGGCGGAAGGAGGAAGAGGAGGATGTTCTAACCGATTAGCATAGAAAAAATCAAGCGATAATATGAAAGATCTAGAGTGCCCATGGTAGACAGTAGAGCTTTTCATTGTGAAGGGCACGACTGGAGGAGTTCCAGTGTTGAAATGGCAGAAGGAGATTGTGCCAAATCATCTACTATACTATATGAATGGGCAGCTTTTCCAAAAGTAGCATTTCGGCGTAGTGGTCAGAGTTCATCATGAGGATCTGGTAATCGGAGGTACCAGGTGGAGGAGGTTGAGTGGCCGCCTGACGTTCAGGTGGTTGGGTAGCCATAAATCCTTGCTGAGGGAAAGGATTAGTAAACACAGCCGGTTGACTAGGCATAGGACTGGGAGGGATGGAAGGGGAGGCTTGTTTTCCATGCAATTTTGCTTGAGACAGACAATCATGTGTGTAATGACCGAAAACACCATGACATGAAAAAGGCTTATTCATGCGAATAGGCCAGTCTTGCTTGGGTTGAGTGCCCTGTTGGTGGTTAATAGTGTTAGGAGCATTACCTAGAGGATTAGGTCTAGGATTACCAGGAGCAGATTGATTTTGAGTGCCTTTCCTCTTCTTTTTAGAAGGAGGAGGATTAGTCACACCCTGTTATGCATACACCTGCCCTTAAGGGGGCGGTGGCTACTATTGCGGGGGTTGAGAAGGCAAGGGAGGCAGAGGTGCTAATGCTGGAGGAGCTGGAGCACCATGCTATGAATACTGATAATAATGAGGTTGGGTAACAATGTGGTAAATAGGAGGTTGGGAAAAATAAGGAGGCATGTCGTATCCTGGATACATGCTACCAAGAGGGGGAAAGGTGCTGGAGGTGCTGGCCCCTCCTTGAGGAAAACCATAGCCCATAGGAGGTTAAGCGTATGGCTAAGAGAGAGCTCCAACAATACTATCGGTGGCATGAGATGCCCCCAGTGCTTTGGCACCACTTGGTCTAGGAAGATCAGTTAGAACGGTATAAACATAACCCGACTGAGCATAGATCAGGTCATATATTAACACAATTTGGAGAGCGGCTTCTTTGGTTTGAGGGAAATGTGATGTGACATATTTGTCGATAGCAGACAAGAGAGATCTAAGGAACCAGTCCATGTAGACACATTCTTCGAAGGTAGGGGCTCGACATAGGCTCTTTCTTCTCTACCATTCCTGAACATGGTCGGATAGGCAGGTCGTAAATGATTGATGGAAAGAAGTCAAAAGTTCGGTGCCAGTGTCACAACGAAGGGTAAGTTGGAAGTAAGACAAAAAATCCTAGGCAAGAGTTGCAAAGGTGGTATGAGAGGAAGGGGCCTGATCAACATACCACCTAGAAGCTTCACCAGCAAGCGTACGTTGGAACAACTGAAGATGGACAGAGTCATCGGTAATGGAGTTAGATGAACACTACATGTGGAAAGATCGAACATGATTTGTAGGATCTTCGCCAGCAAGACCTTCAAACTTGGGGATGTCAGAAGGGAGCTTGATTGGCATTGTAGTCCAACCAACATTATGGAGTATAGGGTCATTTATCAACTGGTCAAAATCTTGAAGACTGAGGCCTACCATATAGGGGAGCAAGGGAGCATCTGGGGTAGTTCCTGTTGCGGTCCCACTAGTAGTATTCCCAGCATTAGGGTTGGGGTTACCACTAGCATTAGGTCCTGAACTAGACATAGTGAAGGTGATAGGGGGAGAACTAGGGGTGGAACCAGAAGGAGAACCCAATGAACCAGAAGAAGAGTCGGAGTGTGGACTTAGTGGAGGACTAAATCGAATCCTACGCGGAGGAGTAAGTCTTCCTACCAAAAACTGAGGATGAAGGCCAAGAAGTCTCCGGGATAAACTCCTTGGTGGCGCAATGAAGATGACACAAACACGACAAAAAGGGAAGAGAAACCAAAAAGGGCAAGGAGTTTCAGGATAAACTGATTACAATGTCGAAACAAGGGCAGAGAGGTTCAGGATCAATTGATTTCAATGTTTTAAAGTGTAATGTCCCTTTTTCAGGAACATGCTGCTCCGTCGGGAATATCTTAAGATATTCCTTTTCCTTCTTCAGTGAGCTACTACAAGTCCATTTTAGAGATTTACTGATGGGGAATTTGCAGGATATGACTCCTTCCAAAGAAGTGAGAAATCTTGAGGCTAGTTGGCCCTTCTCAAACTCTGCCTATGGATATGCAATATTCCACCTCGGGAATTACTACCACTGGGTCTTTGAGGACACTGTATAAGGAAGCTGCTACAAAAATAAGGCAAAACACCACTGAGATGTCCTAGAACATGTAGAATATAACTCCCCTGCAAAAAATGAGCTCAAAGAAATAACACTAGATGGGTTATTCAAATCTCCCCAATCTAGGTCTCTAGAACAATGCTCAATCAAAGAGCTTACAGCAATATGCAAAACATCAATCTAAAACTTTGCAAATCTGAATGCATCAAGAGAGGGTAAATATCACAGCCATCATCATATTAATATATCAGCATGATTATACGAAAATATCATGAGGAATAAGACCCTCAAGCCGTAGAACCAATCCTCCAATGAATATACAATATAATGTCGGAGTAGCTGCAGCTACACAGAATGCCGGGAAAACATAACTGCATAGTATCTATGTGAGATGCAGCTGTTAAATGTATAAAAATGTGATGTAGCTAAATTAATACAAATAAAATGGCCCAAGAAAGGAAAATGGGCTCAATATGGGATTTCTAGCCAATCTAAGGGAGATTGCTAGAAATGCCGGACAAAATACAATAGTGACAAAAAAATTGTCACTGTAGCTAGAACCAAAATGAATATGAGGCTGTGGCTGATCTGAAATTTTGATGCCCTACTCTGATAATGACCTCAAGGAAAAAGGGGCTGATCCCCCTTCCACTCAAAAGCACTCCTCCTGATGAGCACAAGAATCTCCCTCAACACTGCCCTCATAGAATAATGTAGTTTCTCCAAATGACTGCGCAGTGGGAGATGGTGAATGAGTGGCCTGATGCCACAGATATGAAATGAATTCCAATAGCTCTCTCTACATCTCCTCCAAAGAAGAAATCCATCCTCCTCTGAAAATGTAAGTAGGGAAGAACTCTATGAGTTCCTCTGCTGCTAGCCCAGCTACACAGCATCAACCTGCTACAGGAATAATGCTGCAACTGAAGGAGTGAGCTTGGCCATATGCCGAAATGAGGAAATGCAGCTCAATCCTCTCCTCACATGAGGAAGAGGTGGGGGATCCCCACCCGGGAACACCCCCAGTGCTCAAGAGCATTACAATCCTGCTAAACAGCCTGGATGTGCAAGTCCTTGACCTCATTGCGAAATTTTTGAATCAAAGAATGAATCCAAATGAGCTGCTTCTTCTTTCTTATAAAGCAAATTAACTCTCTTTCACCATAGGTCCCACAATTATGGTTTCCATTCACTTTTGAAGGCTTTCCCTCCAAAAACTGCGTTGTCTTCTCAAGCAAGCCAACCCTCTAAGGCAGTGTTGTTGACTTGGTCAAAGATGGCCAACTCAAGGTGATCCTCATCATGTTCACACCATGGGGTGTTTATTTCAGCTACTTCATTATTTCTCCTTTCACACAAGGAGAGTTATTTTCCATTTAAAGGGGTTAAGGGGTCTCCTTACCCATTTTATTAAACAAAATAAAAATATGCCAGTATAATGTTCCATTTTAGCTTGAGGCTAAAATTGGGAACATTACATAAATTCCTTGCTTGGCAGTGTTAACCAATGTGTTCTTCACTTAGGGTGTGTGTGTAAAGTGTGTAAATTTTAATTTTTAAACCCAGACGTTTGTAGAGAAAAAGAAAAAGTGTGTTGTATAACTGTAAATAAACCTGCAGATAACAGTTATGAAACTGAAATAACAGAAAATAAACAGCTAATTATGCAATAATCTAAACCCAAAGAGGTGGGCCTCTCAACAATTAGTATGTAAATGGGAAAAAATCTAGTCAAAACACACTAAAATATCCAATAGATCTAAGGTCGGGAGGGACAGGGATCTAAAGGTCAGATCTGCTGGAAATTGGTGCAGAAAAACAACAAAAAATCAGAGGAAAGATTGTTGTAAATGAGGTGGAGAAAGGTTATCTCCTAGAGGGAAGTAGGGGGGACCCTAGAGGAAAACGTAAAAAAAACTAAAAAGAGGTGTTGTGGATGGATAAATAGCCAATTTGAAGTGGATCTGAAGGTAAGGTATTAGATATGAACAAATAGCTGAACACACTGAAATTTCAGACAACCTGCAGTAGCTAAAACTCTTCCACCAAAGGTGGAGGGTACTGAAGCCCTAGGGGGCTAGGTTCCCACTTATTTGAGTAAAGAAAAACAAGTATAGGTCCAAAATGGGTGGAGAAGGAGGTCAAAAAACCCTAAACAGAGGCCTAGACAAACCCAGAAAACTTTCAAAAAAACTCTCGCAAAATTTCAGGTTGCAGTTTCTGACCTGATTTCTGCACAGGTCACAGGTTCTGGCCTACTTTCTATGCCCTAGAGGTTAAGGTCACAGGTTTAGGCCAAAAAAGTGTGACCTACACTTCCGTCACTCTTGGGAGTAGTTTTCAGAAGAATGTGTCGTCTCAGTTGCGGCTGATGCTGATCACTTGCGCAATAGGTCCGAAAACACACGGAAGTTAGAATTTTTAATGTTTTAGGGTTTTATAGGTTAAAAACAACATCAAGAAAAGTAAAACAAGAAGCTAAAGAGAAATCCTATGGTTTGAAGCAGATGGATATGCAGGGATCTAAAAAACGATAGCGGTCGTAATCGTAAACCCGTGTGGAGTCGCTGGTTGTTAGTATGAATCTTAATTGCAAGTGTACGAAAAAAGACCAATTTAGCTGTGCATAACAAGCAGCCCTAACAGCAAAGATGGCTACCAATATCCTTAGATCTGCAATTAGGTGATCAAGATAAATGCTGCAAAAATCTAGATCTATGCATTAAAAGACATTAAGCAGTAAATAAAAACAAGATTTACTCCATGCATCCAATAGACAAGACAAGAATGTGTTGAATGAATTTTGTATTAATGGCACCTAGGAGGAAAACATAGAAGGATGTTACTAGTTCTCCTCAATGGGATGGGTTCTTGTAAGTCCTCAGCACTTCAGATCTAAAATCCCTCTCTCTTGATGGTGTAGAAAACCTAGACAAAAATGGAACTCAAAGGGAGCTCACAAGAAAATGGTAGCAAAATATGACAATAATGGTGGATCAAAATTAGACCAAAAGTATAGATCCAAAGTGATATTTAGGCAACAAAAGGTAGTGAATGAATGGAAAAATCTTTCTATTTATAACAAAATATTGAGTTAGTCTAGATATTGGTGCATAATTAAAGTATTATTAATCAAATCAAGATCCAACTTTTATGGAATATTTTATTATATTTGTTGGAGGGAAAAAGAATTTGACTTGGGTCAAATCTCTTTATTTGTAAATAATAAATAAATAAATGATTTATTTATTATTTTAAGGATATGGTTGAGTAATAATCAAATAAATAATGATTTTTTTAATTATTTATAAATGATTTAGTCATATTTAACATGGAATATTATTTAAATAAGGTTTAAATAATTATTCTTAGAAAATAATAAGATAAATAATGATTTATCTATTTAATTTTCATGTTTTGGCTAAATATAACCAGGAATATTAATTAAACTGTTGTTTGACTAATTATTCATTGAGGAAAATCAAACAAATGTAGTTTTATTTAATGTTTCCTCATGGGGTTTCCAGTTTAGACCATAAACAACTTAATAAATGTGGTTTACTAATTTATTTTTCATAGTGAAAGTAATTTTCATTAGGGTAAAATTGGTCTTACATGGTGTACTTAGGTCCATCTAATAGTAACATGTTAGATGACCAAAAAATGGTGGAAGATGCATTATAATATGTATTTCAATAGTATAGATAAAATATATATTTCAATAATATAGACAAAATTTATTTAATGAAAATTAATAAAATAAATATCTATTTAAAAATAAGTTAAATATATTAATATAAAATTACCTCACCTTCAACATTAATAAAATATAAAATAAATGGTCATTTTAAACTAAGTATTAATAATATAAATATTTTACAAAAATTAAAAGCTATATATATAAATAGTTTGAAACTACATGTCTCGTAAATTATACTGCATTTATGTTAAAAAAAATCGTAATTCATTTCTCCAGTGATGGACTATAAACATTTACTTTGATTCAGATGGTTATTACTTTGAATACTTCCAGCTAAAAGTAAAATATTATTTAAAAAATATTTAACTATAATCTGAAGTATTGTACAAGAAATCAGTAGGGTGCACCATATCGGTAGGGTGCACGCAACACCATATTAACGAAGGTGTTTTCTTGTAAATGAATATATCCAAGGCTCTCCGCATTTTCACCGTACCCCAGTCAAGACAGCATTGAGAAAGAACGTAGAAAAGTATACTAGGAGGAATTCGTTGTTTGTTGGATACAATTCAGTATAGGAAAAGCAGGATATAAGGCAGTTATGGCTAAGATCAAGAAGAGGCTGAAGAGTTGGGAGTAGAGGTGTAGCACATGGGGACATGAAGAGAAATTTATTGCACAGGCAAGACTACGAGGCTGAGGGTAAGTCTTATGTGACAGTAACGTTAATGAGATCTCTGAACCAAAAAAGGAATGGTATGTTGTAGTGTTTCATCTTGCTTAGAATTTTCTAAATGTTAAAGACACATTGATAAACAGGGTTGGAAGTTCCTATGGGGTTTTTATCTCCTTATATGCGGTTAGGGATTACAGACCTCTCTCTCAATATTTTATGGTCTCATTAGTTGAACCATTATGGTCATGGTGTAAACTTGGGTTGTATATTCGGGGGTTTTGTAATATTCTCTTGGAGCTGTATGAAGCTATTATGATTGCATGTCTAATTTTACTGACCATTATCATTCTACATGCCATGATAAAAACACAACTGAATCATACACCCAACAGGCCAAATGATAAACTGAGAAGGTAGGCTCCCTCCATAGGAACTGCCAAAAGATTCAGAGGCTCTATCCTCACTGCACCAGTCCAAATGGTATAATATGTGGAGGAAGTGGATTGATTCTTTTATCATATCCAGGCCATGCAAAGACTTTGGTGTCCAGTTATGCTCTAGGTGGTGGTGTTGTACAGGGTGTTGTTGTTGATGTTGTTGTCATGTTTGAGGCCTAAATAGGGGAGGACTGATTGGTTTTTTCGCCGGACTGATTGTGCACCACCTTTTTTCTGGCCTTCCTAACAATTTTTGGTTAACAAGATTTTCATCGTATATTTCCCGCTCTTTTATCTAGATCACCATATCTTCAAAATTCTCTCACATCTCATTCTTGTCAGGTCTTATTATCTCCCTGAATTCATTGGATAGTGTGAATTTTTATGACATAGCTGACAATTTGGACAACCCGAGGATTCACTTAGGAGAGGCGTGGGTCATCCAGGTTGTATGGTATCTGGGTTGCGGCTCCTATTTATGGGTAATTTGAATCTCTGACATTATCCTCCTACAATCTACATTTGTCACTCTTTTCACAATAAATTGGGTTGGTGGATTTGCCTAGTTTCCTTATGTCAGACGTGGTGGGTGGGTTCCCTAGGATAGTGATCTGAACATTCTTATGTTGTCTTTACCTTCCATTTATATTCGACGACCTTCCATTAATGATGTTTTACAACGTATGGTGATTTGGTATACTCTTATTCACATCACTTGGCATCCTTGGCTACCTTTCTCTGTTATCACTTGTCTTGCTTCTAGATGGTTGAGGTAAATGACATCTTGTCATCTAACACTTCAGCACATGAATTTTTTACTATCTCCACGGTAGCAACGGAGAAGCAACGCCTGGAGGATCTGGATCTTTATGTGTGATTAATATCCCAATCTATTACCAAAACTATAGGTTTTGAAGCTGAATTAAACGATAAACGTTCGGGTGGTAATATGTCATAGGGTTCAAAGGGTGTCCATCACCGCCAAGGTTGATTGCAGAATGCATGCTACAAACCTGCCATGAAAGTGAATGAAGATATGTTGGAATATGAAGATTTATGGAGGAGGTTGGCCAGTCTTCAAATGCAAGCATTAATCGGTCATTGGATGTTCTCTGAAGGCGGGGAAGTAGACATGCTGGAGTGGGTAAAGCCGTTCTGGTATCCCATTCTGGGATAAATTCCAAAGGTCGGTTTGCTATTAAACAACTGGTTTAGCATACATTTTATGCATGAATAGGACTGTGATAAAATTCTTCAGAAGACATGGGTGTGAGGCAGGAGTTTTATGCAATTATTACCTTGGTATCTAGGGTTTAACACTGTCATGGAGGCACCTAAAAGCAAGGTTGTATGGGTTAAATTTTCTGGCCTTCCTCTAGAGTTCTGGATGCTGAAGGCTTTCAGGGCAATCGGAAACTCTATTGGGTGTACGAAATATATCGACCCTCACATTCTCGGAACTAATGACAAAAAAATCGCATGGCTTCTGGTGGAATTCTGTTTTTCGAGTCGTCTACTTGGGGATGTTTATCTAGTCTGGGGACAAAGGCGGCACAGTCAGCGGGTTGATTATTGGGGAGTACCCTTCAGATGTTTGATCTGTCACCACACTGGGCATCTGAAAGGTAAATTTCCAATGCATTTCAGCAATGCTCCTCGTGGCAAAAATAGTATGGATGGCTCATGGAAAGATAATTTTGCATAGGGCTCACAAGAAGGTCTCCCATCGGGTAAGTCTTTTCTTCCATCCTCTGATAGTGATGTATATGTTTCAGCCAATGCTCTTAGTGACAAGCCTGCTCCTCCCAACACTATGACCGCAGCTACACATGTCTTTAAGTCCAATGCTGAATAGGCCATGGTAGATGCTAATCCTTTGCATTTGTAACTAGATGAGGCTACTGGACACAAAAACTTATGTGCATCTGACTCCTCAGATGGTCCCCCGGTCTCTATTACCTCAGTGGCTCCATAGCTCGTATCGCCCTCCATGCCTCCTCTTGAATAGGCCTCTCCGCAATCATTCCATGATCATGAGCCATGGGATATCCCAGAATCTCCTATAAATACGGTGGGTAGTGATCTAGAGTTCCTTCTTGGTAACCTGAAACTAGACTTGGTGGCATTAACCGTATTTGATAAGGCCCCTCAGGAACCCACCATCTCCATATCCCCTGTCTCTGGGACCAACATTATTGTTCTTAAAACCTCCAAATAAGGGTTTAGGCATTTCCTTGGTAGGATCAAAACCAAATCCTTATTTAAGGATGATTTCCTGATCTAATGGACGTCCCCATCTCCGCGTCTGAAGTTTTAAGGGCACTTAGAGCATGCAACCCTGATAGTGTGCCGAAATGACCTCTATCCTTTCAATAAATATGAGGGGTATGAGCGACTCCTCCAAACACTTGCGCCTAAGAGACCTGCTAAATGAAGTGGACCCTATCATTGCTCTCTTTCAAGAAACTTTGTGTACTAGATCAAAGGCAATCAACACCTTATTATTGATGCGGCCGGGATGGCATGCAACTGGTATTGATTCTATTGGAAGGGCGGGGGGACTATTAGCTATCTGGGATCCATCATATGCAAAATTTCAGGCTTTTAAATTTTTTGGTGGCATTGTGTTGTCAGGTGTTGTTCATGGTTATTCAGGGACATTCCACATAATTAATTTATATGTGCCTTGTCAAAATAGATCATCCTTCTGGGATCGAATGCATATTTCTGATAACCTTATGGTTATTGGTAACCTTATGGTTATTGGTGTTTTTAATTCCACGTTGTATGCAAATGAATCATGGGGTTGCAAAGCTCGAAATGATCCACTGGCTGATCATATTGGTCGGATTTTCGCAGAATTTCATTTAAAGGATATTTGTACCATTCCTCTTATTCCAAATTGGACAAACGAAAGAGTTAGTGGGGAGTACATTGGGAAACGACTTGACAGGGCAATGGTCGGAGAATCTCTACTTGGTATTCTGGGGAACTTGAAATCGCGGGTGGTGGTATCAGACCTGTTGGATCACATGACTATTGTTCTATCATGGCATACTGAAGGGAAGTGAACTGGAATTCCTTTCAAATTCAACTGGGTCTGGCTCGAGGATCCCAGTTATAACCACATGGTTCTGGATTTCTGAAAAAATAATGACCCTTATGAGGGATCATATGGATGGGAAAAGCTATCAGATAATCTCCAAAGGCTTAAATCAATCACTAAGGCATGGGAAATAAAGAAAAAGGAGACCCTTATAACAAAGTTGGATGACATCTCTGTCATGCTGAAAAAGATCCATGATGAAATTATTTACAATCCTCCAGACCAAGTAGTAGACAACACTCTTGATAGACTTTAGAAGCATAAGCTAGAAATACTAAAGATTGAGGAGGTCACATGGAAGTTGAAGAGAAAAACACAATGGCTTAAGGAGGGAGACTTAAACACTAAATTTTTCCATCAACCTGCTAATGGTTGGGAAAACAAAAAGTCCATATGGAAAATAGAAAGAGAAGATGGGAGTATGGCCATTACTACAGTTGAAATTCAAGAGGAGGATTTCTCTCATTTTTTGGCTTTCTATAAAACTAATTAGTCTACGGACCATAACAACCAGATATGGGTTCTTGAAAATATACCAAAAATGTTTGATACAGCGATAAACCAAGCCATGGACAAAGAAATAACAAAGGAGGAAAATGAAGATGTACTAAAATAAGTTGCCCATAATAAAAGTCTGGGGCCGGATGGTTGGTCGGTCGAATGTTTCATTCATTTTTTAGATGTGATGGTGGAGGAGATTAAATTTGTGGTGGAATAGGCCTATATACTTGGTAATATTCCTGCTAACATGGATTCGACTTTCTTGGCGCTTATCCCTAAATCATCAGCACCCAAAGCGTTCTTGGACTTCAGGCCTATTGTATTATAGAACATTATATATAAGATCTCTTCAAAAATATTGTTAATAGGATTAGAGAGATTACGTCAAGACATATTTTAGAAGAACGATATGGGTTTTTGCAAGGTCAATCAATCCATCACGCAGCTGTAGTTGCTCAGGAGGCAATGCACTCTATTCATGCTAGAAAAAAAGAGGCCCTTATCATGAAAATTGATCTACTTTAGGCATACTATAGAGTGGATTGGTCGTTTATTAGACTTGTATTGTTTAAGTTGGTATGACAATGGGTAATACTAGATGGATCATGGCCTGCATTTCGTCGGTCAGATATGCAGTGATTATTAATGGCATGCCAAAAAAATTCTTTGGAGCTGGTGTTAGCTACCTATAAATTTTTCATACTACAAGGTGGCTAAAATCATTGTTTAAGCCTTCAAAGAACAAATTTTATTGCTAAAAATTGTTGACTCTTGAAGACTCCTTGAAGGCCTCATGCCTCTGTCCAGAATCTTCATTTCTATTCCCACTTTTATACTTAGGAATTCTACTGATTCCAAGAGAAACTGCTGCAAAAACCATCATTTTCCCCTTCTCCCACTCACAACTAACCTTCATTTGTTTCCCCTTTTTTCTCCATGTTATTCCCATATTTTTATGAGTTTCTTCTTCCATTCATAAAATTTCACTTTGAAAGGTTTAAAACCCACTGTTTAAGCCTTACCGAAACCTTCGAATCCCTTTGAAAACGTTGAAAAACAATAAAAATTCATGTTTTTTATTAAAACAGGCTTTAGCCCCTTTGGCTAAGCTCCTTAAACCACTTCCCACACATGCCCACACCCTGGAACCAAGCGCTAAACTCTTTCCGGTGCTTATCGCATCGCAAATATTCAAATGCGCAAGTCTTTTGCCATGTTCCGAAACCCCGATGCGATTAGCCTTTGTATTGAAAACCCCCGGTCTCATTATCTTTTCATATGACCCATAGGCCCACCTTTGGCGCTTAAAACCTTGTAATATTCATTCCCGGCGTTCTTTTCCTTTGTAAAACCCAAAAAACCAACTTTTTCCAAAGTTTTGATTTAACATATTAAAATCACATGTTAAATATAAATGGGTTGATTAAAAAGACCGACGCGCAAATCGCATATGAACTTTCCAAATGGGTTGATTGAAAAGCCCTGGCCTGAAGGCCTGACTCCGATTAGCCCCTATTATGCATAAGCCCGGGGCCTATCGAAGTTCTGTATAAAACAGACCCCGCAACCAGACGTTAAATCGCATCGGAACTTTCCCTTGGTGCGGTTTGAAATGTTACCACCGCTGATTGCGATGGCCCGATTATCGCATTGGCCTATTCTTCGATCGCGCAATCGCATCGTCTCTTTCCCGACCCCTGATTATGACTTCCCCGATTCATTTTCCACCGTTGATCCCATTCTTAGATCAACGCCTATCGCTTGATCGCCACAACCCTTCTGATCGCGCAATCACATCGGAGTCTTTTCATCGCACCCCTTTTCTCCTCCCGTCGATTGTGATCTCCCGATTTGATCTGGACCGTCCACGTGTCCAGATCCAACGGCTACACTCCTCTCTCACCTTCTGAAGCAGTTTAACCTATTTCGCAGGATTTTTTAATTATTTCTGTGTTTTGCAGGTATTTTTTATGGTTTTCCATTGTATTGAAGAGAAAGGACAAAGGCCGGGAAAGACGTTTCCCGCGCCTTTGGGCTATTAAAAAGAACCATTCACGAGCTATGTTCCATTGTTTTATCAACGATTCATGAGCGTTGATACCATAAAGAGCCCTGCGCGGCCCTGCACACCGACAAGACACTGTTTTATTCGGAGCACAGTCAAAGAGTATAAGTTTTGAAGAACAGAGCGCAGCAGAGAAGAAGGTTAAAGTCAGATTTGGGAAATTATAGCTAAGAATAATTAATCAGAAGCCTAAATTCCTGGGTTAAAACACAGTCATAAGAAATTATAGGTGTTTGACAGGCAGAAAGGACCTCCACCATTGTGTTTGAGGCGAATTGATTCCTCAGTTATTACAAAAGCCACCTGTCGCCTCAAACCATTCAAAACAGAGGCCGAAGTTATTGATTAAAAAAATATCTACCTCCAGCGCTGCCAAGAACTTAATTCTGCCAAAGGAGTTTAATAGAAAATATCTGCAGAAGTTACTCCCGCATAACGTAGTGCCTCAAAGTCAATATAGGCTCCCACCGAGCTTAATTCATAAATATGAATAAATTAATACAGTGAAACACTTGTTCATTTCTTCATCGAGCCTCTCAAAAGGCCGAGAAGTCTTCACTCTGTATTAATTATCCTTAAGGTCTTTTGTTATGTTTCACCTCCCCATTCTTCTATAAAAATTGTTGTAGAAGATGAGGAATTTTTGGTTGTTGTTGATTACAATTTGTAATATTGAAACTCTCTGAAATAAATACATAAGTCTGTTGAAGTTGAAGAACAAATTGAAGTCTTGGAGGTCTTGATGATGTTGTTGCATGCTTGTTCCTGAGAAGGCTCTATCATTGGATCCATGAGCTTGGCTGTTGGTGACGTATTCTGAACTGTTTGATATTTTCTCATGTTTTCATTCTGTTCCATAATTTCTTACTACAGTAGGCTAAAAGTTTTAGGCTAAGAAATGACTCTTGGAAGCACCTTAGACCTGTTCACCCTTCATTGTTTAATGTTTTCTGCTGCTGAAGTATTTTAGAGGCTTTAATCTTTCTCTTTAGTCTTCATGCATGTTTATTTCCTTAATAGTTTGAAACAGTTGGTTTTAGCATGATTACGGTTTGCCCTGCTTGTCTGCTGCCACTTAAAAACTGTTATTGAAGTCTCCCTTTGAAGTTCTTTGCTTACAGTGAATCAAAGAGGTATGTTTTGATCTTGCCCTTTGTCCTTACTTAAACAGTTGGCTTAAAGGTCGTTATAATTATGATCATAGATGTTTTTAGGTGTTCCCTCTTCTAGGATTGCAATTATCAGTGAAATATTTAATTTTTTCTAAGTCATTTGAAATAAAATCTTTGAGGAAATAGGGTGTTCCCCCGAATCTTAGATTTCATTTTAAAATTTGTTGTTTTGAAATCATTATTTGCTTAAGATGTGATTTGTAGATTTTATGGTTAGCCCTGTCTATCAAAGAGCTCTTTATTGTTCAAGTTATGCTTCAAATTCCCTTTGTTGAGAATTAAACCTCTCTTTCTAAATCATTAATGTTCATCTCATTCCAAAACCAAAAGGATCCTGTGGCCAAGTTAGATTTGCCCTTTGATATCCCATATCCATCGATGAGTTTGTTATGACCTTTTCTTGACTCCATTTCCCAATGAACCAGATATTTCTCTGTCTTATATATCTTTCTTAGGCCTTTCATGTTCTGTTGTATCAATCTAACCAACCAAACAAACAATCAAACACCTGCACTTAATAACTAGTCTAAAACCAATATTCAAAGCACACAAGATAAACCTTTGCAAACAAACTTTTGAGAGATCCCTCTCTAAGAACAGGAGGACTAGATCCTGTAACTCTAAATATTGGTTCTGATGTTGCCTTGTCTTTTGATTTTCCAAACTATCAAAACACGGGACACCAACATAATGGCGATCACGGTGGGACCTACTGAGAATATAGTAGTTTGAAAACCCTCTTCAAGATTTTTTAGGCCCAGTATAACATAAGTAAACTTCTTCAAGCACTACCTAATAAATGGTAATCATGATAGGACTTAATTGAATCAGTGACAAACTAAGTAATTCTTAGGATTCCCTTTAGCCCTTATCAAACCTTGAAGGAACTAGTTACCGAGCCATAAGAGTAAACTCTGTTTGTTTAAACACCTTAGCTAAGTGAGAAATCAGAATTAGAACACTCTCTTAACCTATTAATACTAGAATAACTCAGAAAAACCCAAAAAAACATTTCAGTTTGGCTTCATAATAAACCTGGTGGTGGACCATAAAACCTTTTACCTCCAAAAGAGCTAAAAATGTCCACCTGGAGACTCCACAATCCTAAAAACAAACCTTAAGACTCCACTGGGGAGATCCCATGTCTTTATAAACATCATAAAAATTCGGTTAGAAGGCTTTAATATTAAGTTTTCCTTCTTCTGAAAAGATCAGTTAAGCCTCTTAAAGATTGTCATAGTTGGTTAAACTTTTCTTTTAACCAGGTTAGAAAAATATAGCATAGTTTCTCCTAGAAAGATTCATACTAGAGCCCACCCTGACCCAAACCCATCGGAAGTAGTTGAAAAATCTGAAAGTATACTTAGGGAGTCCCCTAAGATTAAATTTTCAACTGTTTTTAGATCACCCTTGAGAGCAAATTCAGTCCCTGAAAATCTTGCAGCCCTACACCAATCACAAGTCGACTTAAGAAATCCTTTTAGAACTAGGTCACTTGATGATATAATTCAGATAGATTCTGAGTCTTCACTTTCATCCCCAGAAAAAAGTGAACAGCTTGGTAGTATAGAAACCACACCACCTGATTTACATTTCCTTCTCAATTTAGGTGTCTCTCATCCAAGGTCAGCTCAAAAATCTATCCCCGGTACATCCACATCTGTTCATCTAACATCCACTATCCAAACCACTCCATTTCAACCCACTACCCCTCTTGTGAATCCACCCCCACCACATATCATGGCAGCATGGTATGCTCCCTTAGTCCTTCCTGTACCATTAGTCAATCTCCCATAGGACTCCCAGTCCAAAATTCCATTATATGATGCTAATAATGTTACAACTGCAGCACAACATGTGGATAAGATGAGTGACTACTTTGACATAAATGAAATTGATGATGATTCTGTCAAGCTTAGATTATTTTCTCAAAGTCTGGTGGGAGAAGTAAGAAAATGATTTAAAGTTTTAGCCCCCCATAGTATTAATGATCTTTAAGGCTTCCATCAAACATTCTTAAACAAATGGGAAATAAAGAAGAATCCTCTCCAAGCCCTTTCGGATTACAAGAACCTCCATAGAAACGCTGGGGAGAGTGTGTAAGCTTATTGCACTAGATTCAATAGTGTGTATAATGCACTATCCCCAGAACTAAAACCTCCGCAGGGCTCAGCTTTAAACAATTTTCCTGAAGGGTTTGACTCTGACATGACCTATCAGCTGAGGGAGAGAGATTTTGCAACTCTTGAAGATATGCAAAAAGGTGCTCTCTCTATGGAAGTCAAATTAATGGAGAAGAGAGCAAGAATGAAAACTGAAAAGAGAGTATCTTTTAGAGAGGAATCCACACCCTCTACTTCCAACTCAAAAATGGAGAAAATGATGGAAGAAATGATGAAAGAGATGAGCATAATCAAGAGAGCACAAGCCAATCAAAATCAAACTGCTTCTTGAAATAGAAATCAGAATTATAGAAGAGAAAACAATCAAGATAAACAAAACGAAAGTGACCAACAGATTAGACCTCCCTTCCAACAAAATTATGTAGATCAATATGAGGAAGATAGGGAGTTGGAAAGGTTGGAAGAAGCTCATTTAAAATTGATTGGATCAGACAGTGGGGATGATGTTTTCCTCACTGATGAAGAACAAGGTTTCTTCTCTGATCAAAGTACAAACACCTATGAAGATTCTGATGACTATAGATTAGGATTTGAAAATGCAATCATGGAAGTGCACAAACAATACGATCTTAGGATCAAAGGGAACATAGATAATTCAAAGGATAAGAACACTAATTCTGCTGTCAAGAAAAACAAGGAAACTTAGCCCAAAAAGACAGCAGAAAAAGTCAATAGTTTGTCTAAGAAACCCGACTTAAACAATGACAAAGGTGTCCAGCCACGTGTCGAACACAGTACCCCTAGTACTTCAGCTAATGGTCCTAATAAAACCATTCCAATTACTAGTCCAAACAAAGTTCAGCAAATCAAGGTTGCTGAAAAGAATTCAGTTGAAAAGGCAGATGTAAATATCAACAAGTCAATTATCCCTTTCAGCCTTGAAGGAGAGATTGCTAAGATAAAAATTGCCATTCCTCTAGCTGAACTAGTAACCCAAGACATGTACAAAAACCAAGTTTTAAAAGCTTTGAACTTAGGAAGTGATACTGATACTTTGAACTTGACAGATGACAAACCTGAGCTGTTTTTTGGCCCAGAGGTTGAAGGAAAATACCAAGAAGGACCCGTCCCTCCCTTCTATGTTAGTTTAAACATACATGATAAAATTATGGACAATGCCATGTTAGATTCTGGAGCTTCGCACAATCTAATGCCCAAGGTAGTGATGGAAAGCTTAGGCTTAGAAATTACTAAACCTTACAAAGATTTGTATTCTTTTGACTCAAGCAGAGTCAAATGTTTGGGTTTAATCAAATATTTATGCATTAATTTAGCTCAAATCCCTGCTAAGAGTTTAGTCATGGACATAGTTGTAGCTTACATTCCCCCTAAGTATGGCATGCTCTTATCAAGATCTTGGGGAGCCAAACTTCAGGGAAGCCTTCAAATGGACATGTCTTACGCCAACATCCCTGTTTTCAACCAAAACAGAAGACTGTACAGGGAATCTCACATGAAGTATATGGTGAGCAATATAGACAAACCAAACAACTCTCCAATCTATTCAATTCATTCAATTTTAGATTCCTTTATCCTATGTAACGAAGGTGAAATTACTCAACAGGATAAAGAGAACATAGATCCGACTAATTCACCAGAAAAATCGAATCTTCTCTCGAATCAACTTCAAAACATCAACAATCAATAGCAACAAGAAAACGAAAATGAGTCAAACGTAATTTGGACAATAAACTTTGATGGATCCTATAATAAAACAAGTGCAGGTGCAGGCGTATGGATCTAGAATACGAATCAGAGTTTTTCATATAAATTAGATTTCCTGTGTACTAACAATATTACTGAGTACGAAGCCCTTCTCCTAGGCTTACAATTGCTTAAACAGTTAGAAGCCCAAAAAATAACAATCTTAGGAGATTCTGAACTTATCATAAAACAAATCAAAGGAGAATACTTAGCCAAAAATCCGAGACTTCGGGAATATCGGAACGCTGCCCTCGATTTCTTGAAAACCTTTGAAAAATACGAACTTGTTTTCATTCCTAGAGCATTTAATCATTTAGCAAATGAACTCGCTTTCACCGCTAGTAACTGTCAAATACCTGAAATAAATGAACAGCTTACCATAAAGGTAAAGCACAGGCCTGCTGTGCCTAATAACGAAGATCACTGGCAGGTATTTGACTATGACAAACACATAGACTATTTCTTAAGATTAGAAAACGATTTCACCATACCAATCTCGGGATCTAGCCCTAAAGAAAACTGTTTATATATCAAGGAAATCCCAGAAGCTGAAATAGCACACTCTGCTGATATAAATCATTATGAGAATCCGTTTGAAGCAGAGTTAATTGAAAATGCAAACCAAAAAGACCTGGAATTTTAGAATGTAAAAACGGTTTGATTCCAAGAGGTCTCTCACCTTTGGAACACCTTTTCGACTTTAATGATGTAGCCAAAGAACCAAAAATGGAGCCTGTAGAAACAAACGTAGAAGAACATAACATAGGCTCCCTAGCAGAACCCAAAATGATTAAAATGTCCAACACTCTTCCAACTCACATAAAATTCCGATACATAGACCTGTTCAAGGAGTTTAAAGATGTTTTTGCCTGGGCATACACATATCTGAAGTCCTACGATACCAGCATCATTCAGCACAAGATTCCCCTGAAGGAAAGTCAAAAGCCCTTCAAACAAAAACTAAGGAGAATAAACCCACTTTTATTACCTTTGGTTCAAGCCGAAATTGAAAAAAATGCATAATGTCGGCATTATAGTGCTAATCATATTTTCAGAATGGGTATCAAACTTAGTTTCTGTTAGAAAAAAGACTAGAGAGATTAGGCTCTGTATCGATTTCAGAAACTTAAACAGAGCATCCCTAAAAGACAACTACCCCTTACCCAAGATGGACCATATACTTCAGAGGGTAGTTGGGTCAAAAAGAATATCACTCTTAGATGGGTTCTCGGGTTACAACCAGGTGTTAGTGCTCCCAGGTGATCAAATCAATACTGATTTTACCACACCTTGGGGCACCTTTATGTATGTCAAAATGCCTTTAGGGTTAATGAATGCGGGGGCTACTTTCCAAAGGGCTATGGACATGGCCTTTTCTGAAGATATTGGCTATTTCATAATTATTTACCTTGATGACATAACCATTTTTTTTTAAACTAATGAAGAACACCTTATTCATTTGAGAAACGTTTTTGAGAAATGTAGGAAATTTGGCTTGTCATTAAATCCCAAGAAGACACTCTTCGGTCTCCAAGAAGGTAAACTTCTTGGTCACATAATTTCGGAATAGGGAATCAAGATAGACCCTACAAGGATAGATGGCATATTGCAAATTAGCCATCCAAGAAGCCTCAAAGAATTACAGTCTTTCATTGGAAAGATTAATTTTTTGAGAAGGTTTATCCCTAACCTCGCTGAGCTATTAAAAAACATTACAAACATGCTTAAGAAAGATGTGGGCGTAAAATGGACTTTACCAGCTAAACAATCATTCGAACTGGTCAAACAAGCTCTTACCCAAACACCAGTCCTAATTAGTCCAGATTTTACCAAATACTTTTACATCTTTTCTTTTGCATCTGAGCATACAATAGTTGCAGTTTTACTTCAAAAGAATGATTTGGGGAAAGAACAACCAATATCTTTCTTCATTAGGGCCTTAAGAGATGCTCCTCTCAAATATAACATCATGGAGAAGCAAGCCTTAGCATTAGTGAAAGCTTTAAAGGACTTTAGGGTCTATATTTTACACTCTCACATAATTGCTTTTGTTACACATACTGTTGTCAAGGACATTCTAAGTCAAGACCCTGATGGCAAAAGGGGAAAATGGATTGCAACTATTCTTGAGTATGACTTAGAGATCAGGCCCACCAAGCTAGTTAAGGGGCAAGGATTAGCAAAACTTATGGTTGAGTCTAACTTCCAAGCACTAGACATGAATATGGTAGATGTGTTGGAAGAAATAGAGGAATCTACCGCTCCTTTTATTGAAGAAACATTTCTAAATTCTCCTTGGTATGCTGACATTATTTATGTGCTTCTATATTTAAATGCTCCTCCTTCTTTGTCTAAAACTAAAGCTAGATTTTTGAAACAAAAGGCTTTGAGTTTTTGCATATTAGATGGGGTATTATATTGGAAAAATGTTGTTGGGATTTTGCTTAAATGTTTACTTGAAGATGATGCAGGAAAAATCATGCATGAGTTGCATGATGGAGAATGTCAAGGACACCTCTACTGGAAGGCCACAGCAAACAAAATTATTAGGTCCGGTTACTATTGGCCTACCCTTTTCCCAGACACTCAGAAATTAGTCATGTCTTGCCATAAATGTCAAATCTTTGATGGCAAGAGAAAAATCCTTCCCTTACCTTTATATCCTATCAGAGTTGAGGCACCTTTCCAACAATGGGGTTTAGACTTCATTGGGGAAATTCAACCATCCTCCTCAGCTCAGCATAAATGGATCCTCACGGCCACTGACTTATTTACCAAATGGATAGAAGCTATACCCTCCAGAAATTCTAATGACTCTGTCACTATCAAGTTTCTTGAAACCAATATCCTGTCCAGATTCGGTTGTCCTAGAAAAATCATAACAGAAAATGCTACTGCTTTTAAATCTAAGAAGATGGTTGATTTCTGTTACAAATATCACATAACCTTGGGCTATTCCACTGCTTACTATCCCCAAGGAAACGGATTAGCTGAATCCTCCAACAAGAGTATCATCAATATCATCAAAAAACTTTTGGAACAAAATCAAAAATCATGGCACAGTAAGCTGGTTCATGCCTTATGGGCTGATAGATTAACCACAAAAAATTCAATAAATATGTCCCCCTATCAGTTAGTTTATGGCATGGATGCAGTTTTTCCTACCTCATTGGGAGTTC
The DNA here is from genome assembly GCA_034641835.2 of Pinus albicaulis. Classification (NCBI taxonomy): domain Eukaryota; kingdom Viridiplantae; phylum Streptophyta; class Pinopsida; order Pinales; family Pinaceae; genus Pinus; species Pinus albicaulis. The sequence goes on along the minus strand of CM076574.1, from coordinate 638,019,627 downwards.
CAGTCATGAAACTCCTTCAAGAAGTGCAGGTTGAAGAGAATGATATGTAGAGGAGAATCAATCAAACCGTCCATCTACAGCAAACCAGAGAAGAAGTTTATGAGAGAACACAGTTGGTTCAAGAGAAGATGAAGAAACTATTCGATAAGAGAACCAAGGCAAACAATTTCCAATCTAGAAATATTTTTCTTAAGTGGGATTCAAGAAGAGAAGAGAAGGTAAAACATGGCAAGTTTGAGAACTTGTGGAAAGGGCCCTATATTATTCATGCTGAGAGGGGTCACAATACATTTTTCTTGAAAGAATTAAATGGAGAAGATCTATATGGAGGTCATGTCAATGGTAGGATGCTCAAGCATTATTCTGCCAAGAGTCCTAAGCTTCAAAACATTTTTATTTTTTCATTGTAGATATCATAGTCTAACCATTGCATTCAAAGTTAGGAAAATCAAAAATACAAAAACATACAAAGGAAAGAAAAGAGGGTAGATGGTGAAAACAAGAAAGGCACAGCCCCATGCCAAAAAGAAAATAAATTCTGAAAGTGTACAAGCTTAAATGCCACTCCTCAAAACACACTTCTAGTTAGTCAAACTGTTCAATCTTGACTAATTAGCTTTAAATTTTCTGCTGATAGGATAGTGAATTCGATTTGCCAAACTGTCTAATCTTGGCTTATCAGTAGATAGTTTAGGATAGAAATCAAAGGTTCAAACAAGCTAAAAACTGAACCTAAGTTTCCAAAAGAAAGATGACTCAAATCCATTTCATTTTTTGAGTCAAAAGAGATGAAAAACTGGTTCTAATCAGCTCAAAATCTGAACCAGATGATGAAGAAAACAGCTCACACATTAGTAAAAATTGAGCTGTAAAAACATGAATGAAGTGCTTTAAACTTTCAGATCTCAAGCCTTCCATTTTGATTTAATTTTCTGCAAATAATAATCTATGTGCAGCTTGTTTTTATGCCATAGATCAGCATCAAATTAGACTGTTCAATCCTAACTTGAAATTCTTTTTAAATTTCTGTTTTAGAAAATTAGAGAATAAAAATCTGTTAGACTGTTTAATCCTAACAGATTAGTAGATTAGGTAGAGAATCATATGGATTCAACTATCTAATCTGAATCTATGAAGAAATAAGGAATAGAAATAGATTATTTTTTTGCTTTCAAAAAGAATAAAATGTTGTAAGAGAGTTTGCCAATCTAAGTGCACTCTAAGAAGAAAAAATGTTAGATCTATAGGATTGGGTAGGTAGAAAGCTTGTAGATGAAATTCCATTGTTATTATAGCTGCTAATATGTTCTCAGAGCAAAATAAGATCATTCAATCAAAGAAATGTAGCCCAATGGATGAGGCAACTGATCAGCCTCCCAGAAAATGCAAGTCTGAAGTTCTTGATGCCTTCAAGAAGGCACCATCCCCAAGTGGAGCCACTGTTAGTCACCTATAAATTTTTCATACTACAAGGTGGCTAAAATCATTGTTTAAGCCTTCAAAGAACAAATTTTATTGCTAAAAATTGTTGACTCTTGAAGACTCCTTGAAGGCCTCATGCCTCTATCTAGAATCTTCATTTCTGTTCCCACTTTTATACTTAGGAATTCTATTGATTCCAAGAGAAACTACTGCAAAAACCATCATTTTCCCCTTCTCCCACTCACAACTAACCTTCATTTGTTTCCCCTTTTTTCTCCATGTTATTCCTATATTTTTATGAGTTTCTTCTTCCATTCATAAAATTTCACTTTGAAAGGTTTAAAACCCACTGTTTAAGCCTTACCGAAACCTTCGAATCCCTTTGAAAACGTTGAAAAACAATAAAAATTCACGTTTTTTATTAAAAGAGGCTTTAGCCCCTTTGGCTAAGCCCCCTAAACCACTTCCCCCACATGCCCACACCCTGGAACCAAGCGCTAAACTCTTTCCGGTGCTTATCGCATCGCAAATATTCAAATGCGCAAGTCTTTTGCCATGTTCCGAAACCCCGATGCGTTTAGCCTTTGTATTGAAAGCCCCCGATCTCATTATCTTTTCATATGACCCGTAGGCCCGCCTTTGGCACTTAAAACCTTGTAATATTCATTCCCGGCGTTCTTTTCCTTTGTAAAACCCAAAAAACCCACTTTTTCCAAAGTTTTGATTTAACATATTAAAATCACATGTTAAATATAAATGGGTTGATTACAAAGACCGACGTGCAAATCACATCAGAACTTTCCAAATGGGTTGATTGAAAAGCCCTGGCCCGAAGGCCCGACTCCGATTAGCCCCTATTATGCATAAGCCCGGGGCCTATCGAAGTTCTGTATAAAACATACCCCGCAACCAGGCGCTAAATTGCATCGGAACTTTCCCTTGGTGCGGTTTGAAATGTTACCACCGCCGATTACGATGGCTCGATTATCGCATCGGCCTGTTCTCCGATCGCGCAATCGCATCGTCTCGTTCTCGACCCCCGATTACGACTTCCCTGATTCATTTTCTACCGTTGATCTCGTTCTTAGATCAACAGCCGCCACTTGATCACCATAACCCTTCTGATCGTGTAATCGCATCAGAGTCTTTTCATCGCACCCCTTTTCTCCTCCCGCCGATTGCGATCTCCCGATTTGATCTAGACCGTCCACGTGTCTAGATCCAACGGCTACGCTCCTCTCCTGACTTCTGAAGCAGTTTAACCTATTTCGCAGGATTTTTTAATTATTTTTGTGTTTTGCAGGTCTTTTTTATGGTTTTCCATTGTATTGAAGAGAAAGGCCAAAGGCCGGGAAAGACGTTTCCCGCGCCTTTGGGCTATTAAAAAGAACCATTCGTGGGCTCTGTTCCATCATTTTATCAACGAAGAGCCCTGCGCGGCCCAGCACACCGACAAGACACTATTTTATTTGGAGCACAATCAAAGAGTATAAGTTTTGAAGAACAGAGTGCAGCAGAGAAGAAGGTTAAAGTCAAATTTGGGAAATTACAGCTAAGAATAATTAATCAAAATCCTAAATTGCTGGGTTAAAACATAGTCAGAAGAAATTATAAGTGTTTGACAGGTAGAAAGGACCTCCACCGCTGCGTTTGAGGTGAATTGAATCCTCAGTTATTACAAAAGCCACCAATCGCCTCAAACCATTCAAAACAGAGGCCGAATTTATTGATTAAACAAATATCTACCTCCATCGGTGCCAAGAACTTAATTCTGCCAGAGGAGTTTAATAGAAAATATCTGCAGAAGTTACTCCCGCATAACGTAGTGCCTCAAAGTCAATATAGGCTCCCACCGAGCTTAATTCATAAATATGAATCAATTAATACAGTGAAACACCTGTACATTTATTCATCGAGCCTCTCAAAAGGCCGAGAAGTCTTCATTCTGTATTAATTATCCTTAACATCTTTTGTTAGGTTTCACCTCCCCATTCTTCTATAAAAACTACTGTAGAAGATGAGGAATTGTTGTTTGTTGTTGATTACAAGTTGTAATACTGAAACTCTCTGAAATAAATACATAAGTCTGTTGAAGTTGAAGAACAAATTGAAGTCTTGGAGGCCTTGATGATGTTTTTGCATGCTTGTTCCTGAGAAGGCTCTATCATTGGATCCATGAGCTTGGCTGTTGGTGAAGTATTCTAAACTGTTTGATGTTTTCTCCTGTTTTCATTCTGTTACATAATTTCTTACTACAGTAGGCTGAAAGTTTTAGGCTAAGAAATGACTCTTGGAAGCACCTTAGACCTGTTCACCCTTCACTGTTTAATGTTTTCTGCTGCTGAAGTATTTTAGAGGCTTTAATCTTTCTCTTTAGTCTTCATGCTTGTTTATTTCCTTAATAATTTGAACAGTTGATTTCAGCATGATTATGGTTTTCCCTGCTTGTCTTCTCCCACTTAAAAACCGTTATTGAAGTCTCCCTTTGAAGTTATTTGCTTACAGTGAATCAAAGAGGTCTGTTCTGATCTTGCCCTTTGTCCTCACTTAAACAGTTGGCTTAAAGGTCATTATAATTATGATCATAGATGTTTTTAGGTGTTCCCTCTTCTATGACTGCAATTATCAGTGAATCTGTTATGTTTTCTAAGTCATTTGAAATAAGATCTTTGAGGAAATAGGGTGTTCCCCGAATCTTAGATTTCATTTTAAAAGTTGTTTTGGAGTCATTATTTGCTTAAGGTGTGATTTGTAGATTTCATGGTTAGCCCTGTCTATTAAAAGCTCTTTATTGTTCAAGTTATGCTTTCAAATTCCCTCTGTTGAGAATTAAACCTCTCTTTCTAAATCATTAATGTTCATCTCATTCCAAAAACAAAAGGATCATGTGGCCAAGTTAGATTTTCCCTTTGATATCCCATATCCATTGATGAGTTTGTTATGACCTTTTCTTGACTCCATTGCCCAATGAACCAGATATTTCTCTGTCCTATATATCTTTCCTAGGCCTTTCATGTTCTGCTGTATCATTCCAACCAAACAAACAAACAAATAAACACTTGCACTTAATAACTAGTCTAAAACCAATATTCAAAGCACACAAGATAAACCTTTGCAAACAAACTTTTGAGAGATCCCTCTCTGAGAACAGGAGGACTAGATCCTGTAACTCTAAAGATTGGTTCTGATGTTGCCTTGTCTTTTGATTTTCCAAACTATCAAAACACGGGACACCGACAGCTGGGAGAGGTTTAAGACAAGGATGTGCATTGTCCCTTCTCATCTTTATTCTCATCATGGATGGTTTTAGAAACCTCATGAAAATGGCTAAGCAGGCGGGGTATATTTCAGGGTTCTCCCTTTCCCCTACTATAAGTATTACTCACTCTCTATTTGTTGATGATCTTATTGTATTTGGCAGGCTCCTTAGGAACCACTGGTTTTATCTGCACTATATGCTTATTTTCTTTGGTGCTGTCTCCGATTTTTGCATAAACAAGGAAAAATATTTTTTGGTATATGAATATGGGGATACAAACGAGATAAATTTTATAGTGGGTTTCCTTTGAGTCCACACAAAGCAGGCGATGGAAGGTTTCATCTATCTTGGTTTCAGATTAAAACCTTGTGGATATAAGGTGGTGGACTAGACATGGTTGGTGGATAATTTTAAGCTCATAATTACGAAATGGACGCATAGGTGGTTGTCACTTGGAGGTAGATTCATCATGATCCAAGCAGTCCTATCCCAATTTCTCGTTCATTGGAGGCATATTTATTATATTCCTGAACACACAATACATATCATCAATTCAATTATCTCTCAGTTCTTATGGGTGGGCACGCCTATGTTAATAAATATATTTTATGCAAAATTAGATTGTTTGACTATTCCCAAAAAATATGGTGGCTGGGGTATATTAAATACCAGGATTTTTAACACTGCGCTTCTTATCAAATCCCTTTGGAGGGCTATCAGCAGAAAAGGATTATGGCCCAATATCATCAGATGCAATTATTTGTCGGGGGGTACATTACCCAAAATCTATAATACTCAATTTTCCTTCCCTAGAGTGTTATCTGTGATTTGGTAGGGATTCAAGAAAATTATGCCGCTATTTTCTGAAAGGTTGTCCTGGACATTTGGGAATGGCCAACAAATCCTATTATGATGTGATAGGATTTGTGGAGTTGCTGGGGTTCCACACGTGGAGGTTCAATTGGCGCACCGGCTAGCTCATCAATGAATTATCTTTCTATAACAGGTCATACATTACTGGGCTCATGGTGTACCAATTTGGAATACTAGAACGCAACTTGGCCTTCAGGGCACAAACGTTGTGGATTGGAACTCATATATATGTAAGCTACAAGCTGGTGGTTTGTGTGTTAGGGAAGGAGGAGACCTGATCTCATGGGATGGGGCTATGGTGGGAGACTCTATTATTGTAAGAGACATTTATTTCAATATTTCTTTCCAGTAGGATAAAACTAGCTCTAGCTTCAGGCTTTTTTGGCACAGGCGAATCCCCACTAAAATTTTCCTCTTTGGCTGGTTAGTATGGAGGCAAAAGATCTTAACTTGGGATTCGCTCAAAAAAAGGGGGCTCTTTGGTCCTAGCCGATGTCCCTTCTGCAGGATCCAAGAGGAAACGACAGCACACCTTGTTTTCTCATGCTCCTTTGTTCTATGAATTTGGTCGCTATTCATCAAATTTCTAATGGATCCCTCATGGAGGCCGGTTGATTATCTTGATACGATTCAAGCTTGGGATAAGCTCATAGGTAAATTCTAATCTCTTCATTTTTTCCTTATATGGGAGGTGTGTATAGCAAGGAATCAAATTGTTTTTGAAGGAAAGGAAGCCTCCATTCCCCACATATTTGCAGTTATTATGATTTGGATTGATAGCAGGGTTTCTTCTCATACCTTAGTACCATATTTATTTCGTCGTATACGGCCTCATCCTATTTCTCTTCCGGCGATTTTCTTTGATGGGGCATGTCTTGATGGGATGATGGGCTTGTGGGGCTTGGATTAAAATTTCACAAGTGGAGAGATTTCACATTTGTTAGAATGGTGGGAAAGGGTCCAATAACAAGGAAAAATTGATGGCATTATGGAGTGGCCTTATGGCTACCTTCAACTTGATATTGGTTGCGGTCCATATCTATGGGGATTCTAAAATCATTATAGACAGCATATATGGGCGATCCTCTCTCACTTTATCTAGTTTTCGGGGGTGGTATGAGAGAACCAAGCACTTGTGGATAAAATTGAAGAAGCCCCCCATGACACATATTTACAGAGAAAACAACACTAGAGAAGATGGGCTCTCTAAAAAAGGTTTAAGTCTAACATTTGGCAATCTTCAGGTATCACACTATAAATATGGGCATCCTACTAGATCTTTTGACATCCCCATTCCTTGAGGATTTTGCACGATGGACTTGTGCAGCTTCAAGTGAGCTTTGTTACACTGAAAACTGTCACCTTGACATTCTGCTGACCGTATGAGCTCACTATTACTCATACTTCCTCCTTTGCAAGTCTAATATACCAGCTCCTCATATCAAGCTTCAAAATCAGAAGAAAATCCTTAAAATCCCCTAAAGAATTGGTATCGCACTTTCTCTATGCATTCCCTGCGGTCCCGCACCTAAAGCTCAGCCTGCATGCGGAACCATACCGCACGTTCTTTGTGTACTGGGTGCGGACCTCTGTAAAACATAAAAAGGCGAGAAAATGAAGATTAAAAAGTGAATTCCAGGTGAATTCTAGAAGATTCTAGACGGGAATTTTCGGAATGGATACGCTTTGAAGCTGGTTCATGCATCCCTTTCTTAATGGAGCTAACCCCTTGAGGTAAGGAGCTTATCCCTTTGAAGGAGGATTCTATCCCTTCATATTTGGAACTAGAAACCTCCTCTCTTTCACTATAAAAAGAGGCCTTGGGTAGCCTCAAAGGGAGTTCAAGCTTATGAGATTTGAAGTTAAATGCTGTTGAGTTCTAGACTTGAGTAACTTAAGACTTTCTGTGAGGTTAAATCACTTATCCTCATTTGTCTTAGTTCAAAGAGTGCAATGCTTGTCAGAGTAAAGGAGATTCCTGCTTCGGACCCCGGGAGGACCCGCACAACATCAAGGCACAGGTTGTAAAGGTTTTCTATCTTTAAAGTTAATACAAATATACTCATTTCTCTCATTAAACTGTCAATTTGTGGTTTATTTCATAAATTCCTTGATCATTATGATAAGCATGATTTATGATAATGTCTATATAGGTGCTGCTTAATTTTTTTCCTTGTTTGTGATTGCAGATATACGAAGGACGTTCTTTCAGTGCACGGGAAGGACTTCAACAAAATCAAGTAAGCAAGCAAAGCGTTGGATATAAGGTAGGCCTTGCACCCGTAAAGTGTTTTTATAAATTGCATATGCTTAGAGAGAGATTAGTATAATTGGCTGTTTGTTGCTAGTTACCTTTGGTACTAGAGAGATCGGTCTTGTCCGCAAGACGGATTAATCTACACAACAAAATGGCGACTCCGCTGGGGAAGAACTTTTGTTTGTTCTTGGTTCTCTTTGATTTTTGACTTGAGAGAAGGTTTATTTTTCTGGTTTTTGATTGATTCACATCTGTCTGGGTGCTTTAAATTTTTTCTGTTTTTGAAAAGTTAGAAGTTTTTTGGATTTTTCTATCATTTTTGCTAGGACCGCACTCTGCATAACTGTTACAGTGCGGGCAGTTTCGCACATTCTTTATAGAATACAGTGCGGGACCGCACCTGTTAACACTGCTTACATGCGGACCCTGTAAAAATTTTGAAAAATCTCTAGGTTTCTTTTTCTGGTTAATTTTTAGATCTTTGGTTTCTGCCCAGACTGGTTATTGTGTCTATCAAGAATTCATTGTTTATGAACTCCAACAGTGTTAGTGTTTTGAATGATTTTCTAGAAGTTTTTGTCGATTGGATTATTTTTCCTGTTTGGTCTTTGTAGTGGTTCAAATTTTTGACAATCTGTAGTATCTCAGATCACATAAGATCTCTTTTTGTCTATTGAATCCGACCTCATTGTGAAAACATCCTAGTTTGAGAAATTAAGCCTTTTTGATTTCTTTGCAAATCTTCGAAAAGAACTTGTTTGAAAAGTTTTGAATTTCATTTATTCTTTGAGTGTTTTGGAAAACATATTTTGAGTGTTTTTGATAGATTCTTAGTTTGCTGAATAACTAAGAGAAACATTCATAAAAAAAAAACTCTAAAAAGCTTTGACTCAATTTAGATTAGTTTTTTAAGATTAGTCTTCATAGTTTTGAATAGTTTTAATTTTTGTAGATTTCTTTCGAAAGAGAATTGTTTTGTAGCTTCTTGTTTGGAAAAGAAAATAGTTTTTCTTGTGAGCTTTGATAGTTTAACAAAAGACAAAAGAGTTTCTTTCACTTAGTTTTCATGTTTGAAGAAGAAATTTGAAAGTTGCATTCTCTAACTCTTCTTTAAATAGAAAATTCATTGAAAGAAAAAAGAATTGAATATCATCATAGGTGCATTTTAGTGTTTTTGGAGGTCGAGTCTTCACATCATACAAAGTTTCATTTCCGCGCCCATTTGACTTAAGAAACAACTCTTAAAAGTAACGCTTAAATAAAATTTATCTAGTAATCTTTTTATTTTTAGGGCTCTCATCACCAACATAGCTTAGGCTAGTATCTTGGAGTAGGGAGTAATTAACTCTCCAAGGTAGATAAAACAAACAAGTAGATATATCTTGCGGTAGGAAGAATTCCAGTTGTTGCATGTATGCTCTGGGAAGCTCCTCTTAAAGGAGTTAATCACGAGATCATATCTGAACCAGTGGGGTAATCAACCCTTCCTCATTGGGAACGATAGAAGATATACACGTATTAAAAACGGTAAACCTCGGATAGACCATTGTCGAGGAGCCAGGGGTCACTTGTCGGTAAACCTTGGATTCTGTTCAAGGAGCCTTCAAGGGGATTGAGCTTTGTTACTCTGCCCTTGCGTGTGTATCGGATCGTAGACTGTTCCCCCAGGTATATTTGTTTCAGTTGGTAACCTTAGAGGCCATAATATTTAGGATTCTTTCCTAAGGTGACGGTGGAGGGAAGATCCCACTGTACCTGGAACAGACGTCGACTAGACTCACTTGGACTCTCTGGGGGGTTCTCTTCACTCGAGATGGTTATGTGAAGAAACGTGTACCAGTCTGTTTCATTAAGCAGGTTGTCGGGGTAACTGTTCCAACCGCTCTTTTCGTGTTAAAACTCTACTAAGTTGGATTTCATCACCAACTAGTGATTTTAGTACGGAAAGTTACTTGTTTGTGTGTGGTTTGAACTCTTAGATTTTTTAAGCGTATGATTCAATTGTTTGTTTCTTATAGACTTTAGGTGTTTTCATTGAAATTTTTCTTTGTTTGCGTGTGATTAGATAATTTTTCATCGTGGCGGAATTGCCGAGACAATCCCGGAGAATACAAGGAAAACCCCCTGAATTTACACCAGGTCATCTTGAAGGGCTTCGAGCTCTGGTACCACACAGTAGCCGTAGACTTAGATCAACAGAAGCTGAAAGCTCTGCTATTGTGATACATCCCGATCATCAAATTCCTACAACAGAATATATTCAAGAACCGGTTTCAGTTTCTGAAGTCACTGAAAATATTTCTCCTACTGGAGAATTATCTGACGAACCTGAAATCTCTGAGCCTGAAACTGAATCTTCTGTGTTAGAAACGTCCTCAGGATTTATCTCACCAACTTCTAGCGATCCAGGTTCACCTAGGGTAAGAAATATCATTACTGAAAATCTTCCCTCTGGACTAATTTCTATAGAAGAACTTACTAATCCAGACGAAGACATATCTCTTCCCAACTCCCCTCAATCGTTAAATCTTAGGGAGCGTGAATCCATCTTCTACAGCCCTATTTGAACTAATCCCTGGTATCTTTCTTTAACTGATTTTTTAGAGAATCCGGGTCTTACTTTTTATCCACCTCGAGCTCCATTTCATCCTACACCCAGAGGTTACTATCCGTCATCTATTATGGATGGAGAGTCGTCCATGTTTTCGCAAACGCCTGAATCTTTTTTACATGGTGGTCCTTCTGTTCCTGCGGGATATCAGTCTTTGTCTGGTACTTTCTCAGGAGCAACTCCTCACCCTATCGAAAATGTGTTATCATCTGGTCTTGGTGGACTTAAAATTGAAACGTCGAACGCAGAGCAAGTTTTTATGATGTCTGGTAATATTCCTAATCCTCAAGCTCAAGGCAGTCAGTTTCCTTCTGGGGGTCAACCTCAGGGAATTCAGTTACCACTTGGGGGGCACCCTCAGGGTGGGCAATTACCGCCTGGGGGGCAACCCCAAGGTAGTCAGTTACCACCCGGGGCTCAACCTCAAGGTAGCTTTTTCTCAGGACAAACTGTGGATCAATATTATTTTGGGGGGCAGCCCCAAGGACAGTACATACCTCAAGGTTATCAACCCCAAGGAGAGTACATTCCTCAAGGTCAACCCCAAACTCAATATGCTCCTCAGGGTCCTCAACAACCCCAGCTTCAGTACGTGCCTCAAGGTTATCAACCTCAAGGGCAGTACCCAATACAAGGATACCAGCAGCCTTCTGGTCAGCCATCTATTCAAGGAACCGGAACTTTACCTTATTATCAACCCTACGTTCAACCAGGTTTTGGTCCTTACGTTCAACCTTCTACGGGACAGTACCCCGGAATGATGGTGTGGGATCCGTCCCAATATCAACAACCTTTGCAGCCTAATGTGCAGATACCTTATCAACCTGGTCAGCCAATGGTTTCTGGTTCAATTCAGCAGCCTGGTCAGCCAGCTATTCAAACTCCTGCACCTAGTTCAGTTCAGCAGGCTGGGCCTAGTACACCTCAGACTCCGCCCCAAACTGCTGTAACTGCTGCAACGTCTGTTCAACCTGTTACACCTATTTCTGGAGTGTCTGTAGCCCCGAGTTCGGCTATCCATGTATCCGGGCAAATCCCTCAGGTCTCTGTACCTCAGTCAGGGCCTACAACTCAGACTACAGTTCAGATGCCTGCAGGACAATCCGGTACAAGTACAGTTGTTACGAGTCAACCTCAGTTTACTTATCAACCGTACCAAGGACAGCCGCAATACGGTCCCTATGTTCAAAATCCGAGCTACCAGCCATACCCTGGTTATACTTATCAACAACCTCAGTATGGTCCGATTCATCCTGGTTATCCGGGAGGTTATACAATACCCAATGCTAATCCAATTCCTAGTTATCCTGGGTATCCGCCTCCTGGATCTGCTTTGGCTTCTCAAGGTTTTCGTGACCCTAACCGTCAGTTACCGTTCATCGCAACTTTGGACTTACCAGATTTGACGCGCCTTACTAATGATCCTATTTTCTATTATCAGAATCGGCCGTCAATGCCTCATAAGTTGCCCAGTGACATACCGAAATTTGAAGGTAAGTCAGGAGAGGATCCATCAAATCATGTGATGACTTATCATCTTTGGTGTGCATCTAATTCGATTATTGATGATTCGATTCGCTTACGTCTTTTCCAAAGGACACTCATAGGTCTAGCAGCCAAATGGTACATTGAGTTACCACGAGGCTCGTTTCATAATTTCAGTCAGTTAGCAACGTCTTTCTTAACTCATTTCCAGTTGCCTGTCAGATACGACAATGGCACAGAATTATTAACTTCACTAAAACAATCTACGTCCACGTATATTTCTGATCATATTCATGAGTGGCGACGTAGACGGCGATTGGTGAAGGTCTATATTCCGGATCAAATTTTAGCAGAGTGGTTTGTAAAATCATTACTGCCTAAGATCACTGAAGATGTAGCTAAGGCTGGTGTCGTTACTGAAGAGCAAGTAATTGCTCAGGCTCAGTACCTAGACCTCGTTTATACGCAGTCAGGTACTTTACATGAAAAAATTCCGGATTTACCCAAACAAGGTCAAATTGTTGCTCCCCCTTCAGGGTCTCATGCCGCTGACGGTATGATTGGTACGGTTAGTTCCAAAAGTAAGAAGAAATCTTCAAAGAATTCTTCTCCAATCATAACTTTACCTGATTCCCCGAAGGGAGAATCCTCTCAAGAAGTTTCTGCCGATATTCATGTCGTTGAAACATCTACGGCAAAATAAAAAACCGGTGTTAAAAAGAAAGGGAGGAATAAAAACAAGAAAAATTCGAAAGAGAAAACAGATAGAGAAGAATCCAATGATGAGAAACGTAAACCTCGTTATCCTTGCTTCATTTGTGAACAAGATCACTTCACGAAAGAATGCCCATATCGAGAAGAGGTTACGAAACTCATTAAAGGATCGCAACAGCCTGCTGTCTTGAAGGATCCTTTTCCAGTTCAAGATAGTAAGATGATTGGTTCTTCCTCGACCACTTTAGAAGAGCCTATTATGATGATGTCTCATATAAGGGTTGCGACGCGATCGCAAGATTACGGTTCTAAGAATCCCGCTGATGGCAAAGAAGGAGAGTCTTCCAATGCCAACGCATCAAATACAACTCCTCCTGTTTCCGGTCCGCTACAGATTGAGAAAAAAAATCCAGACTTGATAATCAAGCCGCCTGCTAAAGGTGTTCTTCGTAAATCATCTTTCAATCCACATGCGAGAGCTGCTCAGAATTACAACATTGTTGAAGATTTAGCTATTTCTCCTTCAGCAATGTCGGCTTTGGAAGTGCTGCAGTCGTGTCCAGCACAGCGTAAATTGTTATTGTCTGCCATAGGAGCTGTTGATGTTAATAATTCTAACCTTATAATCTTCGATTTAGAAACTAGTACACCACGTCTTCCTCATCAAATGGCTTTCCAGATTCCAGTGTTAGTCAAAAACAGGCCTATTTTTCGAACTGTGATTGATGAAGGAGCTTCAACGTGTATTATGTCGCTTCAGTGTTGGAAATCTCTTGGTTCTCCTACACTTAACCAATCTCCGACGATTCTAAAAGCTTTTGATGGTCGAGGTTTTCAACCTTATGGTATTTTGCAGGATTTACCCATAGGGGTTGAAGGGAAAATTGTTAATCTAGATGTGGAGGTGGTTGATGCCCCTCTAGATTACAACCTTCTACTGGGTTGTAGTTGGTCTTATGCTATGACTGCTGTTGTCTCTTCGGTCTTTCGACTTATAAAATTTCCATATCAAGGAAGGATCGTGACAATAGATCAGTTAACTTATTTTTCGTCAGACACAGCCTCTACAGAAACAATCCAGCATGTTGGTAAAACGACTATCTCTTATAAGGATGTTGGAGTAGGTTTGATTAAAGATTCTGGTTTACTAGGAACTTTTTCCTTTCCTCCTCCTAACGTATCGTCTTCTACAGCAACTATTCATATGATTTTGTCAGACACAGTTTTGACTGATGATCCTTGGATACTACCTTCAGAATCTGAGATTGACTCATTTGATGGCGTGATGCCTTTGAGTCCATTTGAAATTGCGTACCAGACTGTACAGTCTTTTTCCAACACCTTTTCAACCAAAATTGATCCAATGAATGGGATCCAAGAGGAATCACTTTCTATTTCTAGTTCAGACGCAACGACATTTCCTGAAATTGTTCATACAGACGAGCAAATTCGTGAGTTTTTGTCTGTTGATGATTTACCATGGGAAGATCTCCATCATAGGTCTTCATTCTTACCTGAATTAGATCATTTTGAAAATGATTTCGCTTCAATTTTTACTGCTGAATATGCCAAGGAACCTCAGAATCCATTGAAAAATCCTGATTCTGAATTAAATTTGGAAAATATATCTAGAGCGGTTCCAATTGACATTTCAGTAAAACCAGGAATAATTGAAAACATTCATATAGGTGCTTGTTGTTCAGACGAAGAAATTCAAATTTATAAAGCCCTATTTCAAGAATTCCGTGACGTGTTTGCCTGGTCTTACGAAGAAATGCCAGGAATTGATCCATCGATCGTAGTACATGAAATTAAGACTTACCCGGATGCTAAACCTGTTCGTCAACGATTACGTCAAATACATCCTAGAAAATCTGCTGCTATAAAATCTGAAGTTGAAAAATTACTTCGAGCAGGATTCATTTATCCAATTCCTTTAACGGATTGGGTATCGAATATTGTTCCTGTGACTAAAAAACAAGGAACAATACGAGTATGTATCGATTATAGGGATATTAATCGAGCGTGTCCAAAGGACAATTATCCAACTCCCTATATCGATCAGATAATCGACGATTGTGCTGGAAGTGAACTATTTTCCTTTATGGATGGTTTTTCCGGCTACAATCAAATAAACATACTCCCTGCAGATCAACCTAAAACAGCTTTCATTTGTCCATGGGGAACATTTGCCTATTGTAAACTAACTTTTGGACTTAAGAACGCTGGAGCAACTTTTCAACGGGCCATGTCTTATGCGTTTCATGACATTAAGCACATTGTTCAACCATATCTTGATGATTTACCTGCTCATTCATCACGTAGGGCCGACCATCCCACTCATTTAAGAGCAATTTTTATGAGATGTCGGCATTATCGGATAAGGTTGAATCCGCATAAATGTGTTTTCTGCGTAGAATCGGGTCGTTTACTGGGATTTGTTGTCTCAAAATCATGCATTCGTGTTGATCCTTCGAAGGTCGAAGCTATTGTTAAATTGCCTCCTCCTTCGACATTGCGCCAACTCCAGAGTTTGCAGGGGAAAGCAAACTTTTTATGTAGATTTATTCAGAACTATGCCGAGCTTGCAAAGGGTTTTACCCGGTTGTTGAAACAAGACATTCCGTTCTTTTGGGATGAGGTCGCTGATCGATCTTTTGATGCACTTAAACACGCGTTGACCCATGCACCGTTATTGCATCCTCCCAACTACAACCAGGATTACTTTCTATATCTCGCTGCTTCTCATTCCACTATTGGGATGGTGCTAGTTCAGGAGGATGAATCTCACAACGAACATGTGATTTATTATCTTAGTCGAAATTTGAATCCGACTGAAATCAAATATACACATGTGGAGAAGTTGGCCTTGGCAGCTGTTCAAGCTGTTCAACGTTTTCGACATTACATATTGTTACGTAAAACCACAGTAATTTCTGATTGCAACCCTATGATGTATATTTTGACCAGGCAATTACTAGGGGGCAAATATTCTAAATGGATAGTTATCCTACAAGAATTTGACTTGGAGTTTGAAAAATCCAAGGCAAAGAAATCTTTGGTTTTTGCGGAACTAATGTGTGATTTTCCCTCTACTGATATTGAAACAGTGGCAGAAGAGTCCATTGTGGACGGATCTTTGTTTCTTATCAGTACGCTTGATCCATGGTATGGGGATATTATTGTATATCTCCAAACCCAATCTTTTCGGCCTGAAATTTCACGAACTCAACGACGGAAAATACGCTTCCAATCCCAACAATATAACATCATTGGTGATACCCTTTATCGACGAGGAGCGGATTCTGTTTTTCGACGTTGTTTAACTCATGAAGAAGCTGAAAAGGTACTCAATGAATGTCATTCTGGAGCATGTGGCGGTCATATGTCTGGGTATGCCACTGCCCAAAAGATATTGCGTGCAGGTTATTTCTAGCCAACATTATTTAAAGATTGCATTTATGCGGTTCGGAAATGCCACAACTGTCAAATTTTTGATAGGAAAATGCGCGCGCCACCCGCTCCTCTTCACCCTATAATTGCTGTTGGTCCATTTGCAAAATGGGGTATCGATTTTATCACATGTAACCCTCACTCGGCCGGGGGGCATGCCTATATTATTCTCACTGTAGATTATTTTACGAAATGGGCCGAGGCGATGCCTACATATTCAGCTGACGGCAAGACTGCTGCAACATTCGTGTTCAATCACATAATTGCTAGGTTTGGTGTTCCTCAAGCTATTATTACAGATCATGGAAGTCATTTTCGGAACATCATGATGACTGAACTAACAGAACAACTTGGCCTACGCCACGATAATTCCACTCCGTACTATCCACAAGAAAATGGCCTGGTTGAAGCTATTAATAAAGTTTTAGTCACCATGATTAAACGAATCATTGGTATTCACAAGACGAATTGGCATTCCATGTTATTTTCAGCGCTTTGGGCATATCGAACCTCAGTCAAAACATCAACGGGTTTCACTTCTTTTCAACTAGTTTACGGTTTAGAAGCTGTGCTACCAATTGAATGCGAAATACCGTCATTAAAATTAGCCATAGAATTACTTCCAGCTACGTCTGAAGAGGAAAAACGTTTATTGTACTTGGCCCAATTAGATGAGAATCGGCGAAGTGCTGCAATAGCAAACGAGGCTCATGTTAAAAGGATAAAAACTCAGTATGATAGAAATGTGACCCCTCGAAATTTTTCAGAAGGAGACCTAGTTTTACTTTATGATCAAGCTAACGACAAGCTAGGAGCTGGAAAATTCGTGCCTATGTGGCATGGTCTTTACATTGTGAAACGAAAGTTAGCAAAAGGGGCCTATGAGTTAGTGGATTTTGATGGTGTCCCTTTAGATAAACCCAGAAATGGGCTTTATCTAAAGAGATATTACGCTTAAACAAGGTGTGGAGATTTTTTGTTAGCTTTAGATTTCTTTACTGTTGGTGTGTTTTAGATTAAAAAGTGTGCCTAGTTTAGAAGTGTGTTTTTCACTATGACTGCTTATCTGAGTTTTACTCTTGATATTGCAGATGTCGACGTCTCTTCAAACCTACATTGGTTTTTCTGATGGTGCTTGTCGTAGTACACGGAACATTTCTTCCGCAGCTTGGGTTATCTATTCACCCTCTGACGAGTTAGTATCCATGCATGGGGTAAGCCTTCGTCAAACAACAAATAACATTGCCGAGTATAGTGCAGTGATTGAGTTATTATCTGAGTCCATATCATTTGGAATTCGGAGTTTGATTGTAAGGTTGGATTCTGAACTTGTTGTATTACAGCTTAACAGGGTTTATACCATTAGAAATCCGGTGTTATTACGGTTATTTTTGAGAGTTCGTCTCTTAGAACGTGAGTTTGATTACATTGAATATCAGCATATTCCAAGACATCTAAATACATTAGCAGATTCAATTGCTTCTAGTATGATAAATAGACATTTTCAATAATTAAAAGCAGTAAAACAATTAACATTCATTTATGTACACAGATAGCCGTCAAAATAGTGATATATATCATAGGAGTGTGTTCAAAAATATACATCGTCTTCGATCATTGGTTGGAAACACCTTATGATCGGCAAAAATGGTAACACAAAAGTACAAAAATGAGTCTACACGATCATCCCATCACTGATGATGATCTCGATAGGAAACAACTGCTCGGGCCACCCTGCATAGGAACCTCCTGAAAGGTCCTGGGACTCCAATCACATATCTTTGTAGCCTGAGAGGGATGTCATCTATGCTCGTCTCTGGTATATCTAGAGTCAAGTGTTCTAGATGATGTTCCAAATCAGTCAAAATCTCTATTGATTGGCCTGCTGGGGCTGGTACGGGTGCAACTGGTTGTCTCCTCTCGAAAGGTTGGAGATGAGCTGGACGTTGTGGACCCACATCTGTATTTGAAAAACTTTTGGTTATTAGTTTTCTAAGACGATAAAAAATTTAAAAAAAAAAATTTAGAACTTAGCAAACGTTGAAAATGTTTTACCTGAATCGTCCCACTGTTCCCCTGCAGGGAGAGACATCTCTCTATCTCCGCGGAAATCTATCCCTGCATATGGAAAATCCTCTATCGTAAAAAGTTGGCGATCCAGCCAATGAAAATATGAAGCAGGTAATCGTACAATCTCAGCGCCCTCGATAGCATGACGAGCCATCAGCGCGGACCAGCGAACCATTCTTGGTTCTCGAAGTCGACCGGCATCAACTGAAATACTCTGAGGAGCTAACTGAGGGACCCTCTCCAAAGCAAAAGAAACGACAATGGAACCATATCCAAAGTTTTTTAGTTTCCCGGTTTTTGCTCTGGTAAGTTGGCCTTTTATATTTGCCAACACAGCTTCGCACCAGTTGAAGATGGTGCCGCGAAAACAGTCCACAGCAATGCGCATTTGGGAACCAGTAGCTACATGAAGCACGGCGCTCCCACATAGTTTGGTAACAGTGAATGCTATAACTTTCAGTTCAGGACGGATGATATGTTTTATGTCAATCCGTTTGTCCCGAGGATCCGCCTGATCATTGCAAAATTCGAGTTGAAGACTAGCGACAGTCTGGCCACCTGGCCTAGTCCCAAACAAAGATACATGTTCGCCCCTCTTGGACAAACCAGTCAAAAAGTATATATCCTCCAGCTCAATTTCGAGCCAGTGGCCACCAATGAAGAAACACTGGTCCTCCACATGCCATCTGTCTACCAACCATGTTAAGAGTTCCACTTGTGCCCTCATGCCAGAGATGGCCCAGAATTTGTATAAGCAGCACGCTTTTAATGTCCTTTGTGTGGGCAAATGGAGTATTGCAGCTTCATCCACATCCTCATGTTCCCTTTCTCGCCAAATAAGCATCTTGTTAATCCTGCAACATAAAATAAGGCATATTAGCATGATTTCATTTGAAAACTTTTGGCAGAAATTTGAGAAAAATATGCTTGAATTTTAACCGCGCGGGTACCGCACCCGCCCTTTGTAAACAGAGCGTAGCTCCGCACGCAAGGTGTGTGTCGGGTGAGGCACCCCCGATTTTTTCCAGTTCAGAAAAAATCGGGGTCCGCAGGCAACCTGTGTCCCGCCTGCGGACCCCGCGGGCGCATTTTTTGACCTATTTTTGCCCTAAAAAATCAAACTAAAGCCTAAAAACGAATTTTAAACGGATGAAAAACAAGATAAGGAGGTTGTGGATTACCTGGGGCTGACGATTTTCGATTCCAACGGTTGAATTTTCCAGAATCTTCACGGGAACTTTTTTATCCAAAAGCTTTTTACTTTTCACTCTGCAACTGAACGGTAAAAATGAAATAGAAAAAGTCCTTTTTATAAGTTTTTTCAAATGAATGAATTGTAAATTTATTTATTTTTCACTTTAAAAGGGATATTTTTGAAAGCATTTTTATTTATCTTAAACAGGTATGTGTAATGTTTTGAGTTTTTGTGCAGAAATAGGATTTTTCAGGTGAAATAATCATTTTTCAACAAAGAGCATACTTTTATCACTTTTTCGGACTCTTTCAAAAATTTTACGAAAAAGCGAAACCTTGGAGTCCTCTTTAAGCTCTTTTCAGACTCTCTAAATATGAAAAGATTGTCGAGTACTTGACTATTCAAACTCGTTAAAGTAAATGAACAGTCGTCCCTTCAGTATAAGTTTACCCCTTTTACGGACTGAAATGGACTATTTACGAAAAAGGTATACGTTGACTAAATACGGTCAATAGAGTTCTCTCCCGCATTATTTTATCCTTTTTCGGGCTCGAGAGACTAAATTTACGAAAAAGGACACTCATGGAGTTTTCTTAAGTTTTTCTTCTGACTCCCTAAAACTGAAAAACACCGAGTTTCTCCTATACCGGACTCGTTAAAACTTAACAGTAAAGGACCTGTTTAATTTTCAACAGGAACGAATCACTCCTTCTTAGGGTTCGAATTTTAAACTAAGTTGGACTCACCCGAAGGGTGAGCTTATAACCAAGCAAATGTTATCCTCCTCAAGCTTGTCAAAAATAAAGAGGTACTTGCCAGAAATGGTGGGGGAAAAGAGAGAAAAATGAGCATGTTTGTTGTATTTTTAAAATTGTCCGAAAACTCAGTCGACCACTCTTGGACACGACACTTATATTCACCTGGGTTGGGAAATCCTTTGCTTAACAGTTAATCAAACCACATTGAAAATTTTCAGCCGGTTTCTGGGTATTAGCTTTGAGTCAATTGTCACCAAGCCATCTGCAGTGTCGTTATGTGTCCAAGAGAATAGTTCAAACAAAACCATTCATCCGCAAAATATCTGTCATCCATCATTGACCATCCCTGAGTCAGTCCTTGCCAACATATTTTCAAAACTTGATCTATGATTTCGTGTTGTGGGCTTGCCTACGACAGATCGCTTTCTATCGACATCAGCACATTATCTAGGAAGTTGATCCAGAAATCGTCAGTACCTTGAAATCTTCATGCCTCAATGGCAGGTTTCTCGCTTTCGACGACAGGTTACATTAATGACCTTCGATCGAATGACTCCGTGAAATGTTCGACTTCAGCTCATTCATTCACATTCCATGGACTGTACTGAGTACTTTGAGAGCCATTGACATTACTGGTGGTTTCTCTCACACTTGTTAACAGTTCACATCATTGACTGGTAATCAAGTGGTTTCTACCATGTTCGACTTCAACACATTCATTCACATGGATAGAATCGTACTGGTTCGAGATACGGAAATCAAGACCCTGGATCTAGTTTCCACCATCCAGGCTGCGAGGAATTTTGTTGTCATCTATACAATAGACTTTTGATAAACAGATGGCTGCGTCCATACTGTGTCTACATATATTTGTACTATGATGTATTCAAAATCATTCCTGTATCAGAACGATTTCAGTTAGTTTATAGTTAGTTTTTATCTGAGTATGGGAATGCCTACCTCAGTGATGACATATACATGTATATACTTTGCATTGAATGTTTTTACAGGTACCGACTGGGGTGTCCACAGGATGATCTTTGAAATGATAAAGTACTGCACTCTTCATATATGACAGACTATAGCTTCATCTATTACAGACTTTGCACTTTAGGGGGCAATTTGTTACACTGAAAACTGTCACCTTGACATTCTGCTGATCGTATGAGCTCATTATTACTCATACATCCTCCTTTTGCAAGTCTAATATACCAGCTCCTCATATCAAGCTTCAAAATCAGAAGAAAATCCTTAAAATCCCCTAAAGAATTGGTATCGCACTTTCTCTATGCATTCCCTGCGGTCCCGCACCTAAAGCTCAGCCTGCATGCGGAACCATACCGCACGTTCTTTGTGTAATGGTTGCGGACCTCTGTAAAACATAAAAAGGCGAGAAAATGAAGATTAAAAAGTGAATTCCAGGTGAATTCTAGAAGATTCTAGACGAGAATTCTCGGAATGGATACGCTTTGAAGCTGGTTCATGCATCCCTTTCTTAATGGAGCTAACCCCTTGATGTAAGGAGCTTATCCCTTTGAAGGAGGATTCTATCCCTTCATATTTGGAACTAGAAACCTCCTCTCTTTCACTATAAAAAGAGGCCTTTGGTAGCCTCAAAGGGAGTTCAAGCTTATGAGATTTGAAGTTAAATGCTGTTGAGTTTTAGACTTGAGTAACTTAAGACTTTCTGTGAGGTTAAATCACTTATCCTCATTTGCCTTAGTTCAAGAGTGCAATGCTTGTCAGAGTAAAGGAGATTCCTGCTTCGGACCCCGGGAGGACCTGCACAACATCAAGGCACAGGTTGTAAAGGTTTTCTATCTTTAAAGTTAATACAAATATACTCATTTCTCTCATTAAACTGTCAACTTGTGGTTTATTTCATAAATTCCTTGATCATTATGATAAGCATGATTTATGATAATGTCTATACAGGTGCTGCTTAATCTTTTTCCTTGTTTGTGATTGCAGATATACGAAAGACGTTCTTTCAGTGCACGGGAAGGACTTCAACAAAATCAAGTAAGCAAGCAAGCGTTGGATAAGAGGTAGGTTCTTACACCCGTATAGTGTTTTTATAAATCTTATATGCTTAGAGAGAGATTAGTATAATTGGCTGTTTGTTGCTAGTTACCTTTTGTACTAGAGAGATCGGTCTTGTCCGCAAGACGGATTAATCTACACAACAAGCTTGTAGCAAGCAAGCCTGTTTTTCTAAATGTATATAATGGTTCCTACTTATGTATATATGACGATATTTTTACTATCATCTTCACTTTTTTCAAGTGAGCTTGAAACACAAATGGACCAGATTCACAAGTGAGCCTGAAAACTATCTTCTCCATGATTTTTGATCTATCTCTTTGGAGCTGTGAAAATTTCAAGCGAGCCTGTAAACTATATTGTTCATGATTTATGATCTGTTTCATTGAAGCTGGGATCATTTCTGGAACGTAACAACTATATGTGGTACTTCATCCTATGACACTGGCTCATTAACTTGTTTATGTTTATGTGATATGTCTTTGTTGGTGGCATTCTGGCCCCAGTTTTTCCATGGTTTGGAACAGTATCATTATAACACTTAATGTTTGATTATTTTTTTGGAAGTATCATCACTGGACTTTGTTTTATTGTTGATGTTAATATTGTTTACAGCTAGTGGAGTAGTTCTCTCTTTCCATTAGTCAGGAGGACATAATTAGATTGATGCTTTTTATTTATCCTCTCTTAAAGAGTCTTTCTTGAGATAGATAACATGGATGATTATGTACTCTTTACGTATATAATAAACAAAGTTTTTTTCTTTCTGAAAGAAGAAGAAGAAGAATATACTAGAAGCCCCCAACCATAAGGACTTCTCCCCATCTTATTGAGTATATAACTGCCACTTGTCCATTTCATCCACACTATAGTTTGAACAACACCATAAATCCATCTCCCAGATTCATGCATGTGATACAAATATCGCAGAATATGAATGCACCCTAACACCAAAAATATCACCAATAGAAATATTCTCTCTCTCGCCTTAATAAATGGCCACACAATGACCAAACCGAACAAGGCTATTATCAACTTAAAGAATGGACCCAACACAGGAATCTATCCAAGAATAACGAAATTAAAACTATCATGAAAATAAGTTTTGTATACTTACAATTAAAAATCCACGACAAAATTCTAAACAAAATAAGGCTAATGGAATCATGATATATGGAGTAGGGTCAAATATTGTAAGCTTGAGTATCAAAATAATGAAAATGATAGAGATAAATCAGTAACCATTGGAACTAAACTGAGTTAAAATAATGGCAGAGTCCATGCACAAAACAATAGAAAGGGCTATTTTCATCACTACAGGTAGATAGGTTAATAGGGAAATACCAACTTCAAATGTAATAAGAACATACCAAACAATAGATCAAAGCAAAGTAACACAACCCACCATAAATGATAAGGTTTTAATGCCCAAAATATCACCCATAAAGCTCAACACTTAGAAAACCTGAGTGTTATTGAAATCAGACTTGACTTACTTAACCCAGTCGTCAGATTGAGTTGGATGAGGTCAGATTGAGTCCTCGGATTTCCAAAAGTTCGCCAACCTTGCGAATGCCATACATACATCCATCCCACTGAATTACACATGCTACTGTGAGGTATCTTTGTGTGAAATATAAAATAAAAGTGAACATTTTATTGATCAATTTAGAGGTTATTTTATGTATCTTTGTGTGAAATATAATTATTGAAAAAAAACACAAAATTAATTTAATAACAGAGTTCACTCATTTTGGGCTACATCTCCGGCTCCAACTTCCAATGGTGACTGCTTTATTAAGATGCTCAAATTCTCATTACATGAAAATAAAATCCTCAACTTGAAAAAATAACACTCCCATGATGTTCAAAATTCTCAAAAACCCCTATATAGGCTCTTATAGTGCTAAGGAAAGGTTAAAAATCGAGCAAAATATCCCCCTTTTACTAAACTAGTCTCCAACTTGCAACTCTGTAGGTCTCGACACTGCAAATTATTCAAAAAAATGGCTCTTGATCAATTGGTTGGGTGCATTGGTTGTTATCCAGGAGGTTTGGTGTTTGATCCACATTGAGCACACGTTGGTTGATTTGGTGGAATTGTTTTGGTTGTCGGTTGAACTGACCCCACATTTTTTGGGTCACCCGCCGATCATTAACCATAAATGGAGGCATGGTAGTGGTTTAACAAACCACACGCCTACCATTCTGGCCAATGCACACAAATTAAAAATTTAGTTTTTGGGTGGTCATGGGTTCGACTCACCTTCCCTCCTATTTCTCTGCCAACGAACAATCAATTAAGAATTAAATATAATTGTTTCCATATTATTTAACGAGCAACTTCGTATTTTGATTTTTCAAGTGGTTGTTTCATGAATTGGAGGTTTTGAGTTTGGTTCCGCTAGACGCTGGTTGGTCTATTAAAACAATTTTGGCCTCATCAAAGTGACACATGACCCAATTACCTGTGATTGGGCCACATGTCACTCTATGATTGACCCTCCTGATAAATATATTCCTAGTCACTTGATGATGTTAGCTTCCACATGCCCTCATTTGATTCGTCCACCTACCCATCTGTACAACCAACCACCCACTACCACATCAATGTACGAACTATCATGTCAGTAGTTGTACCCTGTACAATCAACCCTGCAAGTTGATTTTTTTACTGTTTGACCAAACATTTAGAACATCATAACTTATACAGTGTCAGATTGAGGCGATTCAAGCATCGTTGGAATAAAAAAAATGTGCTCTATGATGTGTTGTTGGTTTTGGGAGAATTTGAGAACTTTGATTTTTGAGCATTTTCTGGATCCTCTGGATCACAAGGTTACATGGAGGACATACAGGGTGCCCTTTTTTAATAGGTTGAAATTCAAATGAGCATAAATTTTGATCTAGGTCCCAAATCGAGACAACTTTTAAATCGTTGAAAATTTTTCAACGATCTATTCACGACAGTGATATCATAAGATAGTTATGGAGACTTGCAAAAATAAGGTTTTTTTTTAATCCCAACTTCACAAGAGACCTTGAATATTGGGTCAACAACAAGTAACGCCTTCATTATCTCGATAATCCTGAAGGGGGTGTAAGGGAGGAGTGTTACAATTTTAAAGTGTTTCTTCTTCAAGTCTTAACTTGAACTTTGATTTATGTGTTCATACGTTGTGGATGATTGATTATGTGATGTGAATTATGTGCCAAGGTTAACTAAGTGAAAAATTGGTAAAAGTAATACCTCCCCCTCTTATTATTTCCAAAAGGTTTGCAAAGATATGTTGAAATTAAATCATTAATGTTTAACATTATTTCAATGGTTTCTCTTAGATGGGGTGTTAGGAAGGCAAGACAATGATTTTAATGTGCATATAGAGGAGGTACAAGGGGAGTGGATGTTTGGTACGACTGTGGGATATAAGGAGAGAAGAGAGAAGGTGGTAGATGTGTAGAGCCATCATGGCTCACCCTCCACGTGTAAACCTAATATGGTCTTCCTCTACCAATGATATGCTTTAACCAATAGATTTATTGTTAGAGTGAGAATTGATGTAGTTGATTTTTATGATGTCATATGATAAGAAATTTGGCATTGATGATAGGAATCAATCCTATCCAACTATGCAGGGAGAGGTCTCATGCTTTGAAGAATGTGGGTTTATATGTTCAAAATTTAGTCAATATCGTTGCTCTTCATCATTGGAATTTGACCCTGAATCATTTGAATTTGACACTTATCGTGTCAGCCTAAGGTATCTACTTGACTCAATAGACACCATTTGTGTTAGTGACATTAAGAGAAGGCTCACTATTTCAAGAGGATGGTGAGAAAATGATAGTTTGAGTAAGGTGATAACATTTAAGGAATTCACAGAGGAACATTGAGGAAATGAAGTGGAGAACCTTGTAGCTCTTGAAATTCAGTCAAAGAATAGAGCAAAGTCCTTGGCACTAAGGGCATCAAGAACTTAGAACAACAGATTTCCTAAGGAAGTAAAGAGAGAAAATTTAAGACAATTGAAAGCACAATCAAGGGATAGAGGGGTGCAACTTCAAATGTTAAAGTACATGAGAAGATATTCTTGTGAATTTCACACATTGACTTTTGTATCAAAAAGGACACCAAATTATTGAAGTTTGTTGAAATGTATTGGCATATTAAGACATGCATTGCCATGATTCTAGAAGTAAAAGGCTACTATTATAACGAAATCCTCATTGAATTGAACCAATTTGATAAGAAATTAGATCATCTAGACCATAAATATGACAACTTTATGCAATTTTTGGGTTGGAGGCAAAGAGTGAAGGTTTGGATGAGAATTAGTAACTTGAAGGATGAACGAAGAGGATAGGCTAGTGAGGAAATAATTCAATATGAAGAATCTAGCAAGGCCATCTTTGAATAGGATGTACCTATAAACCCCATCAATGTTTACTCACACTGTAACAATTGGCCTATGTCATCCTAGGTTTCAAAATTGTGTTATGTTTTCATTCTACATGAATGTAATGATATTAAGTGTTGTAAGTGGTTTAGGCTTAAATGAGGATAGCTATGCATTTATTGTATGATGGTATTAATTTTTTTACTATGTTCCTTGATGGGACCAAACAAATTTGGTAACTATGCTTATCTTTTTCTCAATTATTGTGTCAAATTTCCTTAAAAAATGAACTAACTTAAAAAACAGAAAAAGAAGATAAAGAATGTCATTTCAAACAAATGTAAATTTTATGAAATTAAAGAATTTAATTGAAAAAAATTAAATAAAATAAAAGTGATGTTTCTCTTAATTCTTTAATGTCATGTTTATCATTGACTTTCTAAATAATTTTATTATATAGTTTTGATAATGTATAATTAAAATGCATATTTATACATATTTAAATTATTTTAGACTCAATTCTAAAAATAAAATAATCAACAAATAATTATAGAAACAAATTAAATTAAATAAAAATACACTGTTTTTTTTAAATGTCATAATATTTCAATAATATTTTTGTTATACATAAATAAATTATCTAAATAAAAACAATGCATAAATTTAATTATTTTGAACAAACTTTAATAAAGACAATGTATAGATTAATTATTTTAAACTTATTTTTCTTTAAAAAAAAATTAATCGTTTTATTATTACATAATTTTAACCATATTTATTTGCGAGATTTGTTTTAATGGTTTGATGATTATAAAATTTCAAACATCTTTATTTACAAAAGGTAAATTAAAATGTATATTTTAATTAATAATTTATAATTACAAATGTAGTATTATTTCAAATTACTTGATATAAAAATCCCATGAGTGTTGGAATTAATTTCCAACTGCCCAAATACGGCAGCGAACAGACTTGAGGCGGAAGGCAAAGTCCGCGGGGGTCCAGCAAGTCTTGTGGGCAGAGGAGCATACCCCCTCGGAATTGCTGACATCATCCGAAGCGGGGGCCCACACATTATGTGTTAAAAAAAAGAGACTTGCGGGGTTTAATTTTATGCCCATCGCACATGATTTAAAACAATAGTTGGTTTTAAAAAGTTTTAAATGTTAATTGTTTTATTTTTAATATATGTAAAACATATATATTAAAAGGCCGTGAAGAGTATGTAATTTTTATTACACAACAGTGTAAATAAAAAAAAAGGGGAAAAGACAGCAGAACAGTTTCATTGCACAGTAGTGCGGGAAGGAAGAAAAAGAACAGCAGCGCCAACAAGCAATTTGCCATCAATGCATTTTAGAGCGGTGCTGACAGAAGTTAATGAAACCATTAAGAATTATTCAAGCGGTGAATTTAGTGGTTGTGTCAATGAATGACATTAAACAGGGCTGAGATATTTTGAGATATTTTTGTTAATATGCAGAAACAGAGTCATCTGTAATGTAATGTTTTTATATACACAGCAGCGTATTTTAAAAACAGAGACAGAGAATAGTTTTTATGCACAGCAGTGTATTGTTTGTAAAAGACAGAGAGTGTTTTTGAGAAAAACAGAGTATTCACAGCAGTGAATGTTTTTAGAAAAGACAGAGTATTTTTTCTGTGTGAGACAGAGAACAGTTTTGTTTGGCACTGTGTCTTGTAACAGTCCAACAATTGTAATCCCTCTTTTGAGGAAGAATATGTAACAGAAGTTTTTTTTTATATGAAATAGAATTTTGTTTATGTGAAACTTTGTCACTGTGAATGCAAATTCTGAATATTTCTCTGTGTTAAGGAAGGCAGTTTTATTATTTTGGAATTCTGAAACATTCCAACATGGTATCAGAGCTAGTCCAGGCTATTTGAAGGTCAAATAAGCTGAAGGAAAGGAGTTCTTTGTTGCAGCAGCTTCTCCAGCAGAGTGAAGACTCAGCCAAAAGAATCCAAAGGTATTTATCTATATAGTTTTGTGTTACTGTTGCAGAACAGTGAGTTAATTTAAACACACAGTCAAGTGTTTTTTGAAGCATAGTTAAGAGTGCAGAATGGATGGAGCCAGCACTGGTATGGGTATGGGAAATATCCATCTCCCAATGTTTAATGGGAAAAATTATGACTACTGGTCAATAACTATGAGGGCATTATTTGTCTCCCAAGACTTATGGGAATTAGTTGAGGATGGCTTTGAAGAGCCAGCAAATGAAACAGAGTTTTTTGTTTTAACTCAAGCAGGAAGAGAACAGTTGAAGAACAATAAGATGAAAGATGCCAAGGCTCTTTTCTTCTTGTATCAAGCAGTGCATGAGAGTGTGTTTCCAAGGATAGCAGCAGCCAAGAAATCCAGTGAAGCATGGGAAACTCTCAAGACAACTTATTAGGGTATGGAGAAGGTGAAGACAGCAAAACTTCAGTTGCTGAGGAGAGATTTTGAGACTCTCTGTATGAAGGAGTCAGATAATATTGACTCATTCTTCACTCATGTGATTGGAATGGTCACACAAATAAGATCTCATGGAGAGACTCTTGAAGATAATAGGATTGTGGAAAAACTCTTGAGGAGTCTATCCTCAATATTCGATGTGATTGTCACCACCATAGAAGAGACGAGGGATCTCACAAAGTTTTTAGTGGATGAACTACATGCATCACTGATAACCCATGAACAGAGATTGGGTAGGAGTGAAAACTCATCTCTTGAACAAGCCTTTAAGACCCAGATGTCTTTCGGAAGAGGAAGAGGGCAAGGCAGAGGAAACAAGAGAGGAAGAGGCAGAAGCCAAAACAGAGGTGGAAGGAACAGTCCAGCAAATGCTCAAGGAAGGGAAAGCAATCCAAATCAGCATCAAGGCCAAGGCAGTAGCCAACAAAATGGTCAGCGGAATGCACAAGGACAAAGGTATGATAAGTCCAATGTCCAATGTTACCATTGTAAAAAATATGGTCATTATGCTAATGAATGTAGAAAGAAGCAGCAAGATATGAGAAGTGAAACTAGTGCAAATTTCACAAAAGAAAATAGCAGCCAAAGTAATTTGTTTTTAGCTTGTAATATGGCTGAAGAAAAGAATGAGGATTTATGGTTTCTAGACTCCGGTTGCAGTAACCATATGACAGTAAACATAGCCATGTTTTCTATGTTAGATGAGAGTGTGCAGTCACAAGTCACACTAGGAACTGATAGCAAAGTTTATGTTATGGGAAAAGGAGATGTAAATGTTTTAACAAGATTAGGTGCAAGGAAAACCATAGCATATGTTTATTATGTTCCAGGAATGATGTGTAACCTCTTAAGTGTTGGACAGCTTGTCCATAAGGGGTATAATGTTTTCTTTGATAATGATGTTTGTACCATCATGGATAAACCACCCAGCAAACAATGTATTGTTGAAGTGAAGATGACAAGGAACAGGATGTTCCCTCTCAGAATGAGAGCAGACTTGAAGAATGGTGAAGAGAAAGCAGCAGTTGCACAAGAGACTTTCCAAAGCGAACCAAAAGATGATAATTGGTTATGGCACTTGAGATTTGGACATCTCAACTTTGGAGGTCTTAATTTGTTGAACAGAAAAGGGATGGTAAGTGGTTTACCATTGATAGAGAAACCGGACAGCCTTTGTGAAGGTTGTATTCTTGGGAAACAACACAGAAAGTTTTCCTTCCGGGAAAAGCATAAGGGCAAAAGCACCCTTAGAACTTGTCCACTTAGATGTATGTGGACCGATGCAAACTCCATCGCTTGCTAGCAGCCACTATATCTTAACATTCATAGATGA
Organism: Pinus albicaulis; assembly: GCA_034641835.2. NCBI lineage: Eukaryota > Viridiplantae > Streptophyta > Pinopsida > Pinales > Pinaceae > Pinus > Pinus albicaulis. The sequence continues at coordinate 637,989,275 of CM076574.1, read as the reverse complement.
TTTTACAAGAAAAACTTGGGTTTACTTTTTGAAAAAGAAAAGTGAAGTGTTTGAAAAATTTTGCAATTTCAAAGCACTTGTTGAGAACCAGAGTGGGCTGCATATCAAAGTCCTTAGGACTGATAGAGGAGGTGAGTATATATCTAAATATTTTCTACGTTTTTGTAGAGAAAATGGTATTCATAAGCAGTTTACAACTAGATATACTCCGCAGCAAAATGGAGTAGCTGAAAGGAAGAATCGAACCATAATGGACATGGAGAGGAGTATGATAAGGGCAAAGGATTTGCCTAATGATTATTGGGCTGAAGCTGTACATTGTGCAGCGTATATTTTGAACATATGCCCTACAAAAGTGGTTATGAACAAAGTGCCAGAAGAGGCATGGAGTGGCATAAAGCAAAGTGTCACACACATGAAGGTTTTTGGATGTGTAGCTTATGCACACATTCCGGATCAGCTAAGGAAGAAGTTGGACAACAAGGGGGAGAAATGCATTTTCATCGGATACAGTGAGGAATCCAAGGCTTACAGGTTATATAACCCATCCACCAAGAAGTTTATTGTGAGCAGGGATGTTCAGTTCATTGAAGAGGAAGCATGGGATGGAAGCATAGAGAAAACAGTGAATGTTAAACACTGTTTATCTCATGATGAGAATGATGATGAGTTGGCTAAATTACATCCCCAAACAACAACACCAACAAGAGAGCTACAAAGCACACCCTTGAGGAGAAATGAAAGTGCTTCTCCAAGCACACCACAAGGAGAAAATTCAAGTGCTTCTTCAAGCATTTGTACACCTACTGAAAGAGGTAAGAAATTCATAAGTTTGAAATATATTTATGAACAAGATATAACAAATGAAGGTATCAATTCTTTGTTTGCTTTATATTGTCATGTTGATGATCCTGTTCATTTCGAAGAAGCTATCAAGGATGAGAAATGGATAGAAGCTATGGGTGAGGAACTTAATGCCATAGAAAGAAACAAAACTTGGGATTTGGTTGAACTCCCAAAAGGTAAAGATGTCATTGGTGTTAAATGGGTCTACAAGACCAAGAGTAATGCTGAAGGAAAAATAGAGAGACACAAGGCAAGGCTTGTTGTCAAAGGCTATAAGCAAAAGCATGGCATAGATTATGAGGAAACTTTCGCACCGGTTGCCAGAATGGAAACCGTGAGAGCAGTGTTGTCCATAGCAGCACAAAACAAGTGGAAAGTTTACCAAATGGACGTGAAGTCAGCATTTCTAAACGGAGTGTTAATGGAAGAGGTTTACATTGAACAACCTCGCGGTTATGAAAAGAAAGGCCAAGAGCACAAATTATGCAAGTTGAAGAAAGCTCTTTATGGGCTGAAGCAAGCGCCAAGAGCGTGGTACAGTAGGATAGATTCCTATCTACTGGAAAATGGATTTGAAAAGTGTGAGGGAGAACCCACCCTCTACATCAAAGAACAAGATGGTAAAATCTTGATTGTAGTTTTATATGTTGATGATGTTATTTTTACAGGTAATGATGATTGCCTTATTGAACATTTTAAAACAGTCATGAAAGAAGAATTTGAAATGACTGACATGGGTTTGTTGAGATACTTCTTGGGAATAGAAGTAGAACAAGATGAAAATGGGATTTTTATCTCACTGGAAAAGTATGTTAATGAAGTGCTTGAAAGATTTAACATGCAGGAAAGCAAAGCAGCAATCACTCCAACAGTGATAGGATTAAAACTCAACAGAGAGGACAGCAGCAAGGATTTTGATCCTAGTCTATACAAGAGCATAGTTGGTAGCCTTATGTATTTGACTGCAACTAGGCCAGACATAATGCATGTTGTTAGTTTGATTTCCAGGTTCATGGAAAAGCCAAAGGATGCACATTGGCAAGCAGCAAAAAGAATTTTGAGGTATGTTAAAGGTACTAAAAGGTTTGGTATTTTTTATACTACTTCAGAATGTTCAGATTTAGTTGGATACACTAACAGTGATTGGGCTGGAAGTGTAGATGATCGGAAGAGCACTTCCAGTTATGTTTTTCACATGGGTTCAAGAGCCATTTCATGGGCTTCTAAGAAACATCCCATTGTAGCGTTGTCTACAGTAGAAGCAGAATATGTGGCAGCTACAGCAGCAGCGTGTCAAGCAGTTTGGATGAGAAAAATGTTGAGAAGCTTATGTCAAGAACAGGTAAAAGGGACAGTGATTTTTTGTGACAATAGCTCAGCTATTGCATTGTCTAAAAATTCTGTTTTTCATAAAAGAACAAAGCACATTGACACCAAGTTTCATTTTATACGGGAATTGGTTAGCAATGGTGAGATTGTTTTGCAACATTGCAGAACGGAGGATCAATTTGCAGATATCCTCACAAAGCCACTTGCACAGAAAAGCTTTGAACATTTCAGGAAATGTTTGGGTATGCAAGAAAACCTAGCAGTTGAAATTAAGGGGGAGTGTTGGAATTAATTTCCAACTGCCCAAATACGGCCGCGAACAGACTTGAGGCGGAAGGCAAAGTCCGCGGGGGTCCAGCAAGTCTTGTGGGCAGAGGAGCATACCCCCTCAGAATTGCTGACATCATCCGAAGCGGGGGCCCACACATTATGTGTTAAAAAAAAGAGACTTGCGGGGTTTAATTTTATGCCCATCGCACATGATTTAAAACAATAGTTGGTTTTAAAAAGTTTTAAATGTTAATTGTTTTATTTTTAATATATGTAAAACATATATATTAAAAGGCCGTGAAGAGTATGTAATTTTTATTACACAGCAGTGTAAATAAAAAAAAAAAAGGAAAAGACAGCAGAACAGTTTCATTGCACAGTAGTGCGGGAAGGAAGAAAAATAACAGCAGCGCCAGCAAGCAATTTGCCATCAATGCATTTTAGAGCGGTGCTGACAGAAGTTAATGAAACCATTAAGAATTATTCAAGCGGTGAATTTAGTGGTTGTGTCAATGAATGACATTAAACAGGGCTGAGATATTTTGAGATATTTTTGTTAATATGCAGAAACAGAGTCATCTGTAATGTAATGTTTTTATATACACAGCAGCGTATTTTAAAAACAGAGACAGAGAATAGTTTTTATGCACAACAATGTATTGTTTGTAAGAGACAGAGAGTGTTTTTGAGAAAAACAGAGTATTCACAGCAGTGAATGTTTTTAGAAAAGACAGAGTATTTTTTCTGTGTGAGACAGAGAAAAATTTTGTTTGGCACTGTGTCTTATAACAGTCCAGCAATTGTAATCCCTCTTTTGAGGAAGAATCTGTAACAACAGTTTTTTTTATATGAAATATAATTTTTTTTATGTGAAACTCTGTCACTGTGAATGCAAATTATGAATATTTCTCTGTGTTAAGGAAGGCAGTTTTATTATTTTGGAATTCTGAAACATTCCAACAATGAGCCTGTTACACTTTATACTTAAAATAGGTTAAAGATAAGCCTGCAAAATTAAGTTGAGTGTTAAATATCATAAAATATAACAAAACCACGAACATCCCAAAATGTTAAAATGATAATATGAAAAAACAAAGTGCATCCGCATCCGCATTGAACTGTGTATTTTATGTGGGGTTGTACAACTACAAACAATCAGCGGATAAGTGACTTTCAGTGATATTTTAATGATGGTGAATTGAATATATCCATGGCTCTCCCCAGTTGCTCCGAAGTCTAGCCATGACCGCGTTGAGAAAGAATGCAGAAGAGTACAGTAGAAGTCCCCATCTGTGAGGACTTTTCCCAGAAAATTCTAGCGAATTCTTCTTACTCAGAATATAACTGTCGCCTGCCCATTTCACCCACACCAGTGTTTGAACAGCACCGTATCCTATATATTTCCACGGTTCATGAACATCATCTTTCAATATCCACATCGTACGCAAGATGTGATGAAGGTACACTCCTTCCGAGCCTACCACGACAATAAGTATCCTCTCCATCGAGTTAAAAAACGTCCACAGAATGATATAATACAACTTGGAAGCTACAATAGTGAAAATGGAGATTGCTAGACCACTCATAATTGGTGATAATAGTCTAAGCATGTTCAACGAACATGGAAAAAAAAATAACGCCACGAGGAATATTTTATCCTTCAGGTTAGAAGATGGCCACACAATGGCCAAACCAAACAGGGCTAATGGAAGATAGTTATATGACGTACGCTCGACGACTATAGGTAGGGCTCTAGTTAAGGATATCGAAATAATGGAACAGATATAGAGTAAACGATAACCAATAGAACTAATCCGAGTCAAAATGATGGCAGAGTCCATGCACAACACGATAACAACGGATGCACTAACAACGGCTTCTACATGTCCACGCTGTGCTTCGGGGTCAATGGCTGGCCTTCGTGGTCCACCCTATGAGATGGTAATGGCAGTGGCAGAATGCGATACAGTATGAACCACCAAAGCGCTGGAGAAACCATCGACTTCGAACCAGAGAGTCAATAAAAGGTTTATTAATACTTCAGTAAACCTTGGCATTATTAACGACACAATGATGTACTCTACACATTCGCTTGATCCTCCTCTACGTCCAGCCAGGTAGCCTTCGATAGCTTCCGAAGCCATAACTCTGACTCCTCTGCTTTCCGCATCTTTAGACCTCAGAGATCTTACCAGTAGCTCTGTCGAGACATCAGAGCTGGCACCATGCATTGGAATGCATATGCAAATATGTTGTTTTCCCTTGATAGACCAGGCACCGATATTATCAAGAATTTCAGATACCACCTTCGACTCACTCACTCTCATTCTGTGCACTTCATCAGCCTGCTCCAAGGGCAATGGGCCCTCCACACGCAACAGACTGTCCGAGTTGCAGCCATGGCAGCCATTTGTGAGGCATGTAAGACAAGGGAGAAGGTAGAGGGAATTAGAGAGTGGTTTCAATGTCCCAGGCATCCGAAGAGCAAGCATGATGGTCAGCTCTTCCACTGTCCAGAATATGATGCAGTTGCAGGAATTGCATGGACAAGTTTCTATAGTGACTTCTGGAGCGATTACCTCAGCATCATTGATTGCAGCTTGTAATGGAAGGAATCGCAGTAAAATGGAGTCCACAATAGGGGCATTGGTCTTCATGAACTCTCTGATGGACGAATTGGGTTTACCGTTTGACAACACTACAACAGAAGCACTTTGTACACTTCCATTTTCATTAGAAGCTGTCAGTGGACGACCTTCTTCTGCAGAGGCGATGGGAAGATCATGTTCTCCTCTAAAACAAGGTATACTGTTAATGCACAGTCGGTGTCTAAGTCGTCTGAAGAACTCAACCATCTTCTAGATGCCAAGTCTATGTCGAACCCATCTGAATAAATCGACCATCTTCTGGATGCCCAACCGATGTCCAAGTCGTTTGAATAACTCAACCATCTTCTGGAGATGAACTTGTTGTGAAGAAGCAGTCCGTCGACCTTCTCTACATGTAATTAGTGCATTTCCATCTTTAATCCCATTTATGCTGTTCAGTTTGGCACTTGCTAGAATGTCGAGGACATCCCTGGCACCTATCTCTAGATCCAACCTTGCCCTTATCAGACTTGTAACTAAAACCATTGTATTCCCTATGCATGTAATTGCTTGAACAGAAATATTAACAAATCCGCCAACACCTTCACTTATTTCAAATTGTGCGAATGAAAAACATGATAACCATCCCAACCAACAAACAAACTTGATCATCAACAATTGCAGATTCTGCATTAAACCGACTTTAAAATTCAGACGACAGGGAAAACTAACCCTACTTGCAATCAAAAAAACTTTATTCTTCGACTCAATCTATGCTCATTCTATTTTGTGCGGGCATATATTTATATAAAAAAATATATCATTTGGCTTCAAACTGTGCTATCAAAGAAGTTTCGCTTTTATCATCCTCAGAACTGCCTAGTAATTCCGTCATGTAGGTGTAATAAGAATCCTCGCACGGAACAGATATAATGATGCATCCAGTAAACTCATTTTGAACCATAAAGAAACGATTGCTGACTTTGGACTAAACCTGTTCCAAAAATGCAATTGGAAGAGAAACCAGAATTCCAATTAACAAAACCTTATTAGAAAAGTATATCATTTGGCTTCCTCATGACGCTATCCATGAAGTTCCACTTTAAAATTTCAGGTATATAGGGATACAGGCCGTATGATTTAGGGAAAGTGGGTAGTAATTTCATCGTGTGGCTGTACGGAGTATTAGAAATCTTAAAGAGTGATTAGATGTAATGAAACCTCTAATATATTTCTTTGATGTGAAACAACCTAAAGGACATAAAATATGATGGATGATTTTCACATCTCCCAAAGCAATAACATTTTTCCCTAGATCAACGAAAGCAATAACATGAGGTCTCACATATAAAATAAAGCTTTAAAGATTAATATTTAAGTGTTAGGATTAATATTTAAGATTTAATTTTTAAGTTAATTTTTTTATATTTTAAAATTTTTATTAAGGAGAGTTTAGATAAAAAAAATAAATTTTATAGTATATTGGGTTTTGGATAGATGGTGATCAGGTATTCTGTAAAACCATTTCTTGATATGAAACTTTGTTGTATTGAACATGATGAAAATGTATCCCTGCTAAACTTTTAAAAAATAACAAATAAAAATTTCTAAAAAAATGTTTTTTATTATAAAAAAAAAAAAAACAATAAGACTAACCCGGAAAACCTTGCAAATTATCTCATTTCAGAATGATACATTTTTAATTTATTTAATAAAATTTAAATTACAATTTAACAACTAAATTTTATAAATTATTTATTTTATATTTTTTTAAATATTTAATATCAAAATATATGATTATATTTTAAAAACATATTTAAAAGTATATATAGTTTTAATAAATAAATATTATTATATAATTTGTTTTTTTTGCTAAATAATATGAATTTTGAGATGACCATCAAATTTAACTTGTGATTCACTCAAAGATCACACCTAACATGGACCACACGAAATTTTAAACTACATTTTTACTTTCACATTACCTATTACATTACATGAAAATTTCACTTTCACGTTTTTTTTCCAGAAAGAAATTCTATTAGATCAACACAAGTGCAATACATTTATCCTGTCTATCAAATAATAGCAAGAAAGAAACAAAAAAAAAACATCAAAACCATCATTCTTTAATAGGATAAGGCCTCGCTATAGCTTAATCTTCATATTGATTAATGTTGTTGCACTGCAGATTCATCAGCAACAACTCATTTTTGTCTGTGACAGCATATTCTGCTCCACAGAAATGTTCTTGGATTAGTGCAGTTACAGCACCAATCATGTTGGATTGTGCAGTGCCATCAGGGTTGAACATGATATCACCCTGTTCATCTTTTAGAATCTCCTTCTCCATTTTCTCAATCATCGCAGGAGAGGATTCTAATTCCCACCATCTAGCCAGAGTACCAGTAAAACATTGAATGATTGTTTTACAGGCTTCAATTTCACTCTTCCCTTCAACACACATCAGTTTATACTCAATAATCATCTGATCAAGAATTTGTCTGATCTGATGTGCAGACATGTTATCAATATTCCACTCCTTGTGACTCCCTTCGTGGAATGTTTCTCTTTGTGGAACCTTTCCTGCACCATAAAGGTCAGGAGCTGCATGCTTGGTAAACTGAGGCTCTAGAGGTTCATATATAGGGAAGGCATGTTTCTCAGAATCTGAGGCTTCTAAGACAGAGGCTATTGTCAACTTCTCAGATCTTTCTTCTGGCTTTGACTCAGGTTTTGTTTCTGATATCAAGGTTGGTTGGGGTAAAGATAACTGCGGCACTTCTCTGGGAAGGAGCTTAGGAAACCTTGAAATAGGATTTACAAATGGCTCAGGCTTCTTTATTTCATGGGGAAGAATACTCTTTCCTTTAGTAAGAAAAGAAAGTGGAACAGGCTTGCTGGCTTTCTTTAGATTTATTCTGTCAAATTTATTTGACAGATCATAAACTGTCTCTCTTGTGGAAATAGCTTGTTCTACTGTACAACTTTCCACATCATTAAATCTATCAAATGACTTTTCAGAAAAATGTCTAACTACCTGTAAATCACACTGTACAGAATTAAGGACTCTATGTACATCATTCACTGAAACTTGGACTGAATCAATTTGGTCTTTGACCAGGGCAGTTTTGCAACATTATTTTCTAGACCAGTGAGTGCTGTATTAGTCCAGTTTACTTGTTCACTCACCTTTTGTATTCTACCTTCAGTACCCATCAAAGAACTGTCTCTTTGAACCAAGGGGCTAGCATGAGTTGTGTTTGACCCTTCTCCTAAGACAATGCTTCTAAAGGGAGGATAGGTAGTACTGGTCTCAATCTTACTGCCATCAGGTGCAGTCCATGAATGTTTAGAGGATGTGGCATCATCAGCCATCATAACCACATCATTCTCCATTCTCTTCTTCCAGGAATAGAAAGAAATCCACACTCCTTTTTCTTCCATGTATTCCTTCCATTCTGCTGCCATCTTCATCTTTTCTTCCTTTGGGAAGGTAGCTGCAAAACCATCAGCTTGTGGATGTGTAAACAAATCCCAGTTTATCATCTGCTTCATCCATTGTGCAGGGATTTGTGATTTAGGACATCCATCCATTAAAGTATAAAACTTCTGTATTTCAGGAACAGATGGTCTTTTGCATCCTGGAGGCAGATCTCTGAATCTGCATTCTGGTATCAACTTATCAACTTGTTCAATATAACCCAAACCATACCTTGGGCTATTTGGAGGCCTTTGGTTCATAAGAATCTCTGTGAGCCTTGGATCTTCATCTTCCAAGTGCGGAACCAAATGCATCATAAGAACATGCTCATCTTCATGGGGAAATGGAATTTCAGAGCATTTTGGATTAGGACATGGGTTGAGAGAAGTAGAAGGAAAGGCTTCTCCAGTCCTAGGATTATGGTTCTTATGGAGTACTGCATAGGCCAAATTTTGCAAGTTGACACTTTGTTTACATTGGGGGCACTCAACTTTGACAGACTGAAAATTTACAATTTGTGCAAACTCAAACAATGCTACATGACTACAATTTGAAACAAGAGAACTACATACCGTATCTGTACAATTGGGAGAAACATAACGAGATGACTTTTTACATTCAGCTTCAATCCTTCTTCTGTCTATGGTTGACCTTCTGGGAAAAGACAGTGTAGCACAGGATTGATCTTCAGTGATGTTGGCTGATGTTATTTTTTGGACAGAGAGAGGTCTGGGATTTGGAACCGTCCAGTGTTGTGGGAATTGCAGATCTTCCCATTTAATGGCTTGGTGTTCTATCTTTTGATTTTTCGGATCTGTGAGAACAACCACACTGGTTTTTGACTCTCTACTGGGTGCATGGAGGACAACAGGAAACATTGTGGAAGTATGGCGGAAACATCCGCAGAATTGGATAGCAATATTTTGCCTTTTCTTTTTCATATCAAATCCCATTGTCTGGATTTGAAGTTGCAAAATATCTGCCAATGTTTCATCATTGACTGCAACTGAAAATTTTGGATAGCAGTCAAACTAAACTGGTCCATTGGACAATGGAGCCACAATTCCTCCAATTAATGAATCTGTATATTTATTATGTGTTAGATCCCTCACAGTTGCTAACACATATGCATCTACACCCAGATGCACCAACGCATGAATGCCAACACGCAAAAAACCCAAATGTAAAAATTGTGTTCCCAACTTCTTTGCTTCGGCTTGAAGTTCTTTGGGATTTAGAATAGGGATCAACTGGACACGATCACTATTCTCCTCTATAGAACTAACAGACTCCTTAATAGTTATTCTAGTGGCAGCTTTCAGGTGCCATATACCTAGATCATTATAGACTTCAGAGGCTTTAATGTTGGGCAGGACCCAACAGGCTTGTGGTTCGACCTCTTCATACAAATGATCAGACTCATTTATAACACGACTACTACTTGACGCAAACATATCTCTGAGAGGGTTTGGCTCTGCTCAATCTTTCTCTTCGAGCTCTCTGAATGAGACTGATTTAGACATAGATGAATCCATTTAAATAGAGATGGATTTTTAAGTACTGACCTTTTTCCTGAACCACGCGTAAACACGCCTTACTGGCTCTAATACCAATTTCTAGCAGAGGCTTCCTTCAAGCTTGCTTGCGGTCGTAAACCAACCGACTTGGCCTTGTTAAGTTTCTCTGAACACTGCTTTATGTGAACCCGACTGTGAACGCAGACGAACCTACTGAACCTTCACGCACTCGCGGCCTCTGACACGGCCTTGGCGTCCCTCAGTTTTTTCGCGAACTCCAGCGAACTTACGGCGAACTTTCAAGCAATGCAAGTATCTTAACAGCAATTAAAAATGCACACAGAGTAACAGTACTTAAATGTGGAATCACAGATGAAATATCTCTCCTTATTTATAGCAGAATGCTTCACAATCAGATTACAAACTTATGGATTCAAGTCTTTGTATTAGAGATGGACTGTAACGGCTTTTACCGGACTTATGATACCCACGAATGAGTGATCGATACCGGAGGCTTCCTGGCCGATATACAGACTCTGTCTCAGAGCTTATAACACACAGACATAAATTTACAGACTTAGACTCAAACTAATGAACTGGCCACTTTAGGTTCTGATGTATGCCGAGCACATACACCCGCAGGCTTCTCAGTTCACCTAAGGACTGTGAGTAAAGACTTCGTGATGCGAGCAGATCGCAAAGATTGCGCAGACGCAGAGCAGGGAGCAAAACTCGGACTCTTGAAACACACAAGACTCTAGACTCAAAACTCCAAATGCCGATGGATGCAAATGAGCCTTACCTCTCCTTATATAGATTTGGGAGGGGTACAAACATTTTTGTGCACCGTCGGATTATTGACACTTGGCAGTAGGATCATCGTTTTCGGGTAACACATAATGTGACATCCGCACAGAGATCCGTCCTACCGACAAACTTTAGTGCTAGTGGGTGATTTGTACACTGTGGATACCTTACAAAGGCCCACGAGGAATCAAACTTTATTTATTTACAAAATGGATACTTTTCGGACGAAGGAAAAGCCCATGAGAAAAGCTTCGTCACAATAAACCCGTGACTAGGTATCACTATTACACTGGGAAAGCCTTTTTAGTGGGGCTCCCAAGGACCACTTGTACTGGTTGATGCTGATTCTGCAGGATCATCCAAGATTTTTATGCCCGGATATCTGAGATGATAGAACTCGTCATCCCAAGCCTTTGTGTATATCCGCCGGACAATCATAGGCTTGTTGAGTACTATCTGATGCTTTATCTTTGTCATGACTAGCCATTGATAATGCATCTGCATATAATATTTCAAAATTGGATTTGACAATTTGTATTCTAATGCATTAATTTCTCCTGCTGTCTGACAAGGATAATGAAAACATTCACCAATTCTGACTAGGCAATCATCACAGAATCTTCTACAATATGTTTCGTAAAAGTTTGGGTCCATGCTATATGGACTGACTCCATAATGGTGCCACCAATTTGTCAGCCATGGGATTTGTGACTCTCGTTCATTTATCCATGTCAGCGCAAACTTTAGCTTAGTATAGTGGGTTTCTTCTGGTCCATCTTTGTTCAATAAGTCCCACAATAATTTCTCATAACCTGCAAAATTGTAAACAGTGTCAGGAAATAATAATTTGGGATCATCATGGGGCCATGATGTGAATTTCCCAGTACATATGAACCAATTTTTCTGACTCTTTTTATCACAAAAGACTTATAATATACTCTCGATCTGTCGCCACCACCAGTACAGATGACAGACAGATCCCAAAAATCTTGAGAAAGTGACCTCTCTGCTTCCTCTGAAGCAGCCATGCTATGTGAATACATCATCTCATGTATCCACCTATTTCCCTGTGGGTACACTTTCCTTCCTGGAACCAAGTGCTATAGATCAGTATGACTCTGAAGATTCCCATCCAGCACTTGAGTGTTTCGGAGGATCCATGTTGGCCTTCATTTCTCTGCATACACAGGCCATGGCTCATCATCTGCAATATACCTGAGCTCTTCTCTTTGATAGGCCTAATTCCATTCAGTGAGAATGACCATACAATGCAGTTTTTCTTCTTCAGGGTCATTCTTTTGTTCTTGATGCTGGAGATATTCCCTGCTTAAAAAATCTGGAATACAATTATCAGAACCTCTAACATGTTCAACTTTAAAATTAAAATATGCAAAGAGAGCTTGCCATCTTGCAAACTTTGCATCCTCCGGGTTCTTGATTTCCTTTGACAGGACTTTATCCAGTGCTTTTGCATCTGTTCTGAGCAGGAAATATCTATTAGCCAAATGAATTGAAAATTTACTAATACAATTCCAGGCTGCCTTTACTTCTTTCTCAATAGGAGCATAATTTAATTCAGCTTTGCTCCAAACTCCTGAGACGAACTGGACAACCTTTTCTTGTTCTTTTGGGTCATCTTCTTTTGGCTTTTGTTTTAGGACACCTCCCCAACCAATGTTGCTAGCATCTGTTTCAACCACTTTAAAAGAATTATCATCAGCAACATATAATATAGGGAGATTTCTTACCTTGGACTTTATTTCTCTGACTGCTTGGGTATGTTTATCAGTCCAGGGTTTCAGATTCTTTCTTAATCTCTGATTTAACAGAGATCTGTCAATGGCACATGCAGGATAGAAATTGCTCACATAGTTGAGGCAACCCAAAAACCTCTGCAGCTGAGTTTTATCTAATATAACATTAGGAAACTTGTCTGCAAACTCAAGTGCATGATGTTGTAGAGCAATCTGGCCATTTTCAATCTCATGTCCCAAAATTTTTATCTTAGTCTTACATAGTTCCATCTTTTTCTTGCTTAAGACTAAGCCATTTCTTTTGACCAACTTCATAAAGATCTTCAAATGTCTGAAGTGGTCTTGAAGGTTCTTGGAAAATATTAGCAGATCATCGATGTATGCAAGCAACCAATCATCATATGGTTTAAAGATGGAATCCATTACCTTTTGGAATTTTGATGGCGCATGCTTTAAACCAAAAGGCATGACGTTCCATTCGTAGTGTCCATGAGGAACACTGAATGCAGTCTTCCATCTGTCACCATCTGCAATAGCAACTTGCCAGAAACCAGATTTTAAATCAAACTTAGAAAACACTTTGGCTCCTGAGATTCTTCTCATTAAATCTCCTTTATGAGGAATGGGATATGTATCATCTGCTAACACATTGTTCAGAGGTTTGTAGTTTATTACCAGTCTTGGGACTCCTCTGACTTGTTCACTCCTTTTATTTACATAGAACCCATAGCAGTTCCAAGGGCTGCTAGATTCTCTTATTAGCTTCTTCTGTAGAAGCTGTTCTATCTCCTTCTGGCAATGTTGTCTGTGTTCAACAGACATGGGGATGCTTCTTGATCTACAAGGTTTTCCAGTATATCCTTCCTTGAAGGGAAACTCAATGTTGTACTGCTTTCTATGCCAAAATGCATTCGGTTCTTCGGAGCAGCACGTCTCTTCAAACTCTTTCTGGATCTCTGCAATTTTCTTTTGAATTTCTGGAGAACTCAACTGTTCTTCAACTCTGATAGTTTCTTTATGATATTTGAGTTCAACCAAACTCCTTTTAGCTGTTTGAAGTTTTTTCTCTTTTTCCTTCATTATCTGAACCATGGGTGAAATTCTGGTTCTGGAGACAAATGGCAATTCAATTCTTTGACCAGAAACAGTAATAAAATATCCTGCAGATTTGTCAGGAAATCTATACGACCCATGAGGTTCTACTGCTGCTAAAAACACATTTCCTAGAATACAGTCAACTGGAATGTCTGAGACTGCAAAAGAAAGCTTGACACATTTTGAATTAAAGCAGACAGTGGCTTTAGCTACTTCAAACTTTAGCTGTTTAGTACTCAGTCCACAAACTTCTTTTTCAGCAGTAGTCCAATATTTGGATGGGACTATATGCTTGGAAACCAAATTTATGTCAGATCCAGAATCTATTAGGGCAATAACATTGTAAACATGACCAGCTACACAAAGATTTACCTGGACATGGTGTTGCTGGTATTGGACTGCAAGGACTTGCATGTCCCCGATTTCACTGAAACCCATTGAGGGATCAAATTTGCCTGATGCAAATTGGACTTCAACTTTAGGACTTGAATGCAGCGTATAATTTATCTGTTTTCCTGAAATAGGCACGGATGAAGAAGAAGATTGATTTGCTTTTGCTTTCAGGACAAAAATTTCATTTTTCATGCTGCGAATTTCAGATTTGAGGTCATGTATCTCCTTACTCACCTCCCCCAAAGTGAGTCCACGAGCTTTGCTACTATGTTGGAGATACGTTTTGGTATTTCTCTCATAAGAAGCTTCAACAAAATTAGGCTTCTTAGAGGAGGTAGAGGAACTAGAGGACCCGGGAAGATTTTTCATATAAGCACTAAGGAGAGCATTTTTGAGGTCTCCTTCATCCATGGCACGGATCTGGGCAAAGATCTTAAGATCATCATCAAGCTGGGCCATGAAAACATGTGGAGGGTCTTCAACTGCAGAAGAGTATGAAGAATCGGAATCAGACTCAGAGTCAGAACAGTGACAAGCATCTGGGTCTGAACACTGACAATACATGTTGACTTGTTCTTCTGAAGAGGAGGAAGAATAGCCATCTGATGAGGAGGAGGAACTAGCAGAGAGCATGGCATGTTGTTGAATTGAGAGATGATGCTGGGCATAGGATGGACAATCAGAAATCCTATGGGAAGTAGAATGAAAATAAGCACATGCGTCTGGATCTCTTTTGACAGTGGTCTGAGGTTGAGAGGAAGAGGCTATTGTCAACTTCTCAGATCTTTCTTCTGGCTTTGATACCAATTTCTAGTAGAGGCTTCCTTCAAGCTTGCTTGCGGTCGTAAACCAACCGACTTGGCCTTGTTAAGTTTCTCTGAACACTGCTTTATGTGAACCCGACTGTGAACCCAGACGAACCTACTGAACCTTCACGCACTCGCGGCCTCTCACACGGCCTTGGCGTCCCTCAGTTTTTTCGCGAACTCCAGCGAACTTACGGCGAACTTTCAAGCAATGCAAGTATCTTAACAGCAATAAAAAAATGCACACAGAGTAACAGTACTTAAATGCGGAATCACAGATGAAATATCTCTCCTTATTTATAGCAGAATGCTTCACAATCAGATTACAAACTTATG
The DNA here is from genome assembly GCA_034641835.2 of Pinus albicaulis. Lineage (NCBI taxonomy): Eukaryota > Viridiplantae > Streptophyta > Pinopsida > Pinales > Pinaceae > Pinus > Pinus albicaulis. The sequence goes on along the minus strand of CM076574.1, from coordinate 637,974,050 downwards.
GATTCAAGTCTCTGTATCAGAGATGGACTGTAACGGCTTTTACCAGACTTATGATACCCACGAATGAGTGACCGATACCGGAGGCTTCCTGGCCGATATACAGACTCTGTCTCAGAGCTTATAACACACAGACATAAATTTACAGACTTAGACTCACACTAATGAACTGGCCACTTTAGGTTCTGATGTATGCCAAGCATATACACCCGCAGGCTTCTCAGTTCACCTAAGGACTGTGAGTAAAGACTCCGTGATGCGAGCAGATCGCAAAGATTGCGCAGACGCAGAGCAGGGAGCAAAACTCGGACTCTTCAAACACACAAGACTCTAGACTCAAAACTCCAAATGCAGATGGATGCAAATGAGCCTTACCTCTCCTTATATAGATTTGGGAGGGGGACAAACATTTTTGTGCACCGTCGGATTATTGACACTTGGCAGTAGGATCATCGTTTTCGGGTAACACATAATGTGACATCCACACGGAGATCCGTCCTACCGACAAACTTTAGTGCTAGTGGGTGATTTGTACACTGTGGATACCTTACAAAGGCCCACGAGGAATCAAACTTTATTGATTTACAAAATGGATACTTTTCGGACGAAGGAAAAGCCCATGAGAAAAGCTTCGTCACAATAAACCCGTGACTAGGTATCACTATTACACTGGGAAAGCCTTTTTAGTGGGGCTCCCGAGGACCACTTGTACTGGTTGATGCTGATTCTGCAGGATCATCCAAGATTTTTATGCCCGGATATCTGAGATGATAGAACTCGTCATCCCAAGCCTTTGTGTATATCCGTCGGACAATCATAGGCTTGTTGAGTACTATCTGATGCTTTATCTTTGTCATGACTAGCCATTGATAATGCATCTGCATATAAGATGTCAAAATTGGATTTGACAATTTGTATTCTAATGCATTAATTTCTCCTGCTGTCTGACAAGGATAATGAAAACATTCACCAATTCTAACTAGGAAATCATCACAGAATCTTCTACAATATGTTTCGTAAAAGTTTGGGTCCATGCTATATGGACTGACTCCATAATGGTGCCACCAATTTGTCAGCCATGGGATTTGTGACTCTCGTTCATTTATCCATGTCGGGGCAAACTTTAGCTTAGTATAGTGGGTTTCTTCTGGTCCATCTTTGTTCAATAAGTCCCACCATAATTTCTCATAACCTGCAAAATTGTAAACAGTGTCAGGAAATAATAATTTGGGATCATCATGGGGCCATGATGTGAATTTCCCATGTACATATGAACCAATTTTTCTGACTCTGTTTATCACAAAAGACTTATAATATACTCTCGATCTGTCGCCACCACCAGTACAGATGACAGACAGATCCCAAAAATCTTGAGAAAGTGACCTCTCTGCTTCCTCTGAAGCAGCCATGCTATGTGAATACATCATCTCATGTATCCACCTATTTCCCTTTGGGTACACTTTCCTTCCTGGAACCAAGTGCTGTAGATCAGTATGACTCTGAAGATTCCCATCCAGCACTTGAGTGTTTCGGAGGATCCATGTTGGCCTCCATTTCTCTGCATACACAGGCCATGGCTCATCATCTGCAATATACCTGAGCTCTTCTCTTTGATAGGCCTGATTCCATTCAGTGAGAATGACCATACAATGTAGTTTTTCTTCTTCAGGGTCATTCTTTTGTTCTTGATGCTGGAAATATTCCCTGCTTAAAAAATATGGAATACAATTATCAGAACCTCTAATATGTTCAACTTTAAAATTAAAATATGCAAAGAGAGCTTGCCATCTTGCAAACTTTGCATCCTCTGGGTTCTTGATTTCCTTTGACAGGACTTTAGCCAGTGCTTTTGCATTTGTTCTGAGCAGGAAATATCTATTAGCCAAATGAATTGAAAATTTACTAATACAATTCCAGGCTGCCTTTACTTCTTTCTCAATAGGAGCATAATTTAATTCAGCTTTGCTCCAAACTCCTGAGATGAACTGGACAACCTTTTCTTGTTCTTTTGGGTCATCTTCTTTTGGCTTTTGTTTTAGGACACCTCCCCAACCAATGTTGCTAGCATCTGTTTCAACCACTTTAAAAGAATTATCATCAGCAACATATAATATAGGGAGATTTCTTACCTTGGACTTTATTTCTCTGACTTCTTGGGTATGTTTATCAGTCCAGGGTTTCGGATTCTTTCTTAATCTCTGATTTAACAGAGATCTGTCAATGGCACATGCAGGATAGAAATTGCTCACATAGTTGAGGCAACCCAAAAACCTCTGCAGCTGAGTTTTATCTAATATAACATCAGGAAACTTGTCTGCAAACTCAAGTGCATGATGTTGTAGAGCAATCTGGCCATTTTCAATCTCATGTCCCAAAAATTTTATCTTAGTCTTACATAGTTCCATCTTTTTCTTGCTTAAGACTAAGCCATTTCTTTTGACCAACTTCATAAAGATCTTCAAATGTCTGAAGTGGTCTTGAAGGTTCTTGGAAAATATTAGCAGATCATCGATGTATGCAAGCAACCAATCATCATATGGTTTGAAGATGGAATCCATTACCTTTTGGAATTTTGATGGCGCGTGCTTTAAACCAAAAGGCGTGACGTTCCATTCATAGTGTCCATGAGGAACATTGAATGCAGTCTTCCATCTGTCACCTTTTGCAATAGCAACTTGCCAGAAACCAGATTTTAAATCAAACTTAGAAAACACTTTGGCTCCTGAGATTCTTCTGATTAAATCTCCTTTATGAGGAATGGGATATGTATCATCTGCTAACACATTGTTCAGAGGTTTGTAGTTTATTACCAGTCTTGGGACTCCTCTGACTTTTTCACTCCTTTTATTTACATAGAACCCATAGCAGTTCCAAGGGCTGCTGGATTCTCTTATTAGCTTCTTTTGTAGAAGTTGTTCTATCTCCTTCTGGCAATGTTGTCTGTGTTCAACAGACATGGGGATGCATCTTGATCTACAAGGTTTGCCAGTATATCCTTCCTTGTAGGGAAACTCAATGATGTACTGCTTTCTATGCCAAAAGGCATTTGGTTCTTCTGAGCAGCACGTCTCTTCAAACTCTTTCTGGATCTCTGCAATTTTCTTTTGAATTTATGGAGAACTCAACTGTTCTTCAACTCTGATAGTTTCTTTATGATCTTTGAGTTCAACCAAACTCCTTTCAGCTGTTTGAAGTTTTTTCTCTTTTTCCTTCATTATCTGAACCATGGGTGAAATTCTGGTTCTGGAGACAAATGGCAATTCAATTCTTTGACCAGAAACAGTAATAAAATATCCTGCAGATTTGTCAGGAAATCTATACGATCCATGAGGTTCTACTGCTGCTAAAAACACATTTCCTAGAATACAGTCAACCGAAATGTCTGAGACTGCAAAAGAAAGCTTGACACATTTTGAATTAAAGTAGACAGTGGCTTTAGCTACTTCAAACTTTAGTTGTTTAGTACTCAGTCCACAAACTTCTTTTTCAGCAGTAGTCCAATATTTGGATGGGACTATATGCTTGGAAACCAAATTTATGTCAGATCCAGAATCTATTAGGGCAATGACATTGTAAACATGACCAGCTACACAGAGATTTACCTGGACATGGTGTTGCTGGTATTGGACTGCAAGGACTTGCATGTCCCCGATTTCACTGAAACCCATTGAGGGATCAAATTTGCCTGATGCAAATTGGACTTCAGCTTTAGGACTTGAATGCAGCGTATAATTTATCTGTTTTCCTGAAACAGGCACGGATGAAGAAGTAGACTGATTTGCTTTTGCTTTCAGGACAAAAATTTCATTTTTCATGCTGCGAATTTCAGATTTGAGGTCATGTATCTCCTTACTCACCTCCCCCAAAGTGAGTGCACGAGCTTTGCTACTATGTTGGAGATACGTTTTGGTATTTCTCTCATAAGAAGCTTCAACAAAATTAGGCTTCTTAGAGGAGGTAGAGGAACTAGAGGACCCGGGAAGATTTTTCATATAAGCACTAAGGAGAGAATTTTTGAGGTCTCCTTCATCCATGGCACGGATCTGGGCAAAGATCTTAAGATCATCATCAAGCTGGGCCATGAAAACATGTGGAGGGTCTTCAACTGCAGAAGAGTATGAAGAATCGGAATCAGACTCAGAGTCAGAACAGTGACAAGCATCTGGGTCTGAACACTGACAATACATGTTGACTTGTTCTTCTGAAGAGGAGGAAGAATAGCCATCTGATGAGGAGGAGGAACTAGTAGACAGCATGGCATGCTGTTGAATTGAGAGATGACGCTGGGCATAGGATGGACAATCAGAAATCCTATGGGAAGTAGAATGACAATAAGCACAGGTGTCTGGATCTCTTTTGACAGTGGTCTGAGGTTGAGAGGAAGAGGCTGGCTGTTTATTCTTAGCATACTTAGCAGACTTTTTACCTAGACCTCGTTTTGACTCTAAAGCAGTAGGACACAGATTTGAAGTATGTCCCTTTTGACCACACAACCAGCATTCTATTTCTTTCATCTTATGAAGCTTGGCATCTCTGGGCCGAATATCATGCGGCTGGTAATAATGGGTATTTGGCTTCCATCTATAGGATCATTTTCTGGCCTTTGGTCTTTTGTGCTCTTTTGGTCTGCGAAGCTCTCTTCTCTTGGTAGAGCTTATTCTGTAAGTAGACTTACTTCTCTTGTAATCCCTCTTGGCTTGCCTCTTGCTCTTTCTACGATGAACCAAGGGATCATCCACTGTTATGCCATATCTATTACAAAATGACTTTGTACCAGGAAGTCTGTTCAACTTGTCAATGGACTTCTGCATCTTAGATCTGGTACACAAAGAAATCAAAACTTTAGTAATTATTGCATAGAAGTCTCACCACACATAAACTTCCATTGGCAATGGGAAGGCTTCTTCCATTTTCAATATGTCTACCAACTTGGATGGTAGAGCTGCAAGATAAACTTGTTTCCACAATAAGTTCTTGGGATCCTTTACCAAGAATATTCTCTGTATCCAGTCCCTGTGGAAATCTTCATATTGATTAATGTTGTTGCACTTCAGATTCATCAGCAACAACTCATTTTTGTCTGTGACAGCATATTCTGCTCCACAGAAATGTTCTTGGATTAGTGCAGTTACAGCACCAATCATGTTGGATTGTGCAGTGCCATCAGGGTTGAACATGATATCACCCTGTTCATCTTTTAGAATCTCCTTCTCCATTTTCTCAATCATCGCAGGAGAGGATTCTAATTCCCACCATCTAGCCAGAGTACCAGTAAAACATTGAATGATTGTTTTACAGGCTTCAATTTCACTCTTCCCTTCAACACACATCAGTTTATACTCAATAATCATCTGATCAAGAATTTGTCTGATCTGATGTGCGGACATGTTATCAATATTCCACTCCTTGTGACTCCCTTCGTGGAATGTTTCTCTTTGTGGAACCTTTCCTGCACCATAAAGGTCAGGAGCTGCATGCCTGGTAAACTGAGGCTCTAGAGGTTCATATATAGGGAAGGCATGTTTCTCAGAATCTGAGGCTTCTAAGACAGAGGCTATTGTCAACTTCTCAGATCTTTCTTCTGGCTTTGACTCAGGTTTTGTTTCTGATATCAAGGTTGGTTGGGGTAAAGATAACTGCGGCACTTCTCTGGGAAGGAGCTGAGGAAAAACCTTAAATAGGATTTACAAATGTAAGGCTTCTTTATTTCATGGGGGAATATCTCTTTCCTTTGTGAAAAAGCGAACGAGGCTTATTTGGCTTTCTTTAGATTTGTCTGTCAAATTTATTTGAAAGATCATATTTGTCTCTCTTGTGGAAATAGCTTGTTCTGCGGCGCAACTTTCCCGCTCATTAAATCTATCAAATGACTTTTCAGAAAAAATGTCTAACTACCTGTAAATCACACTGTACAGAATTAAGGACTCTATGTACATCATTCACTGAAACTTGGACTGAATCAATTTGGTCTTTGACCAGGGCAGTCTTTGCAACATTATTTTCTAGACCAGTGAGTGTTGTATTAGTCCAGTTTACTTGTTCACTCACCTTTTGTATTCTACCTTCAGTACCCATCAAAGAACTGTCTCTTTGAACCAAGGGGCTAGCATGAGCTGTGTTTGACCCTTCTCCTAAGACAATGCTTCTAAAGGGAGGATAGGTAGTACTGGTCTCAATCTTACTGCCATCAGGTGCAGTCCATGAATGTTTAGAGGATGTGGCATCATCAGCCATCATAACCACATCATTCTCCATTCTCTTCTTCCAGGAATAGAAAGAAATCCACACTCCTTTTTCTTCCATGTATTCCTTCCATTCTGCTGCCATCTTCATCTTTTCTTCCTTTGGGAAGGCAGCTGCAAAACCATCAGCTTGTGGATGTGTAAACAAATCCCAGTTTATCATCTGCTTCATCCATTGTGCAGGGATTTGTGATTTAGGACATCCATCCATTAAAGTATAAAACTTCTGTATTTCAGGAACAGATGGTCTTTTGCATCCTGGAGGCAGATCTCTGAATCTGCATTCTGGTATCAACTTATCAACTTGTTCAATATAACCCAAACCATACCTTGGGCTATTTGGAGGCCTTTGGTTCATAAGAATCTCTGTGAGCCTTGGATCTTCATATTCCAAGTGCGGAACCAAATGCATCATAAGAACATGCTCATCTTCATGGGGAAATGGAATTTCAGAGCATTTTGGATTAGGACATGGGTTGAGAGAAGTAGAAGGAGGGGCTTCTCCAGTCCTAGGATTATGGTTCTTATGGAGTACTGCATAGGCCAAATTTTGCAAGTTGACACTTTGTTTACATTGGGGGCACTCAACTTTGACAGACTGAAAATTTACAATTTGTGCAAACTCAAACAATGCTACATGACTACAATTTGAAACAAGAGAACTACATCCCGTATCTGTACAATCGGGAGAAACATAACGAGAGGAATTTTTACATTTGGCTTCAATCCTTCTTCTGTCTATGGTTGACCTTCTGAGAAAAGACAATGTAGCACAGAATTGATCTTCAGTGATGTTGGCTGATGTTATTTTTTGGACAGAGAGAGGTCTGGGATTTGGAACCGTCTAGTGTTGTGGGAATTGCAGATCTTCCCATTTAATGGCTTGGTGTTCTATCTTTTGATTTTTCGGATCTGTGAGAACAACCACACTGGTTTTTGACTCTCTACTGGGTGCATGGAGGACAGCAAGAAACATTGTGGAAGTATGGCGGAAACATCCGCGGAATTGGATAGCAATATTTTGCCTTTTCTTTCTCATATCAAATCCCATTGTCTGGATTTGAAGTTGCAAAATATCTGCCAATGTTTCATCATTGACTGCAACTGAAAAGTTTGGATAGCAGTCAAACCAAACTGGTCCATTGGACATATTTTTAGGCTATAGGTTATTTAATGTTGGTGGGCAGTATATGCCACTTCCCACCAACATTAAATAACCTACAACCTAGTAATAACAACATATATTTTTCAGGCTATAAATTATTTAATGTTGGTGAGCAGTATCCACCATTAACTTTAAACAAATTTAAATCTAACTATAAACATATACTACCCACCCACTTTAAATAACTTATAAGCTAAGAAATAATATTAGCCACCCCAAAAAGATGATACATCAGCAGCATTGTTGGATGCCACATGAATAATGTCAACAGACCAATCGAGGATTGGTAGAGAATGGATTCAAGGGAAAAGGGTGAATGCTCTTACCACAATTGTGATTAGTGATTTCAACCTTTCAGGAAACGTTGCTATATGGCATGTGAAGGGGGTTATCGTCTTTGACCTTTGAATATAAGTGAAAGTGAACAGTGAACGGTACGTTTAAATTGTGCCGGGTCTACATTACATTACATTTTGTCGTGTACTTGAATACGTGTCAAAGTTGTAGAGCGTAAACGGTGGAGAACGTACAATAGAATGCCCATTCGTTACGGTGAGAGGATGGTTCCCTGTCTGTTTTGAAAATAGGGACTTATAGTTGGATGTTGTTCGAGTCAACCCATTAATTTACGGTGAGAAGATGGTTTCAAGTCTACCCATTAATTATGGTGATAGCGTTGTCTGTTTTACGGGGAGAATATGGTTTCAAGTAATTAATGGTGATAGCGTTGTCTGTTTTGAAATACAGATTTCATAGTTTTCAATTCAATTTTAGGTAGAGATTTATAGTTATGGGATGTTTGAGTTTTTTTCAAGAGTAATTAGTTAAAATATTTCTAATTAATATTTATGTGAAAGATAGTGTTAATATTTTTTTATTGTAAAATAAGTTATAGTGGTTTGGGTATGTGGTATTGATAAAGTATGGTATAATAATAAATTTTGTTTATAGATAAAAAAATCATTATGATAAAATAGAGATAAATCTTTATGGTTAAAAATCATGTTACACATATTTTAAATGTATATGTGTCTAACTGAGACATTATTTTTTTATAACTTGCCCAAATCGTTAATAAAAGTGAATAGGAATCAATCCATCATAAGGATCAAAACACTTACTTCATGATATATTTCAAGTTGCCAAATTTTTTTTATAAAAACTAATTAAATGATAACTTCATTTTAAATTATTATTAATTATAAAAAGAATTAGTATATAAATTAATCAAATATACTTGAAGGTTTATTTTAATTGGTCAAGTTCTCATTGGTAAGGTTTTTCTAGGGTTTTAGGATCTGTGTATAATAAAAAAAAATTAGAAACCCTCATGGTGGCCCAAAATACCTCGCAGATGTTTTTTTCCTTTACACTTGCAGATATATTGCCAAAAGATTGTGTGCCAGATTTACCAACTTATTATCAGATCTTTGTCAAGCGATGCTCTTGGCAGTCACTGCTCATTAAGGTTTACTCATCTAGTTCAAGATCTAATTTTTTATTTAAAGCTCCGAGTGAGTATTCTCTCAGGCATGTAACACCTACTTTTTAAAGCAAAGTTCAGTTTATAATATTGGTATAGATGTCATTGTTCTCATGGTTCAACCAGGGGGGATTGGAGGTAAACGTTCCTCCTCTCTTTTTATAAAGATGTCACCATGCTCGAATGTAGCTTAAGGTGGATCAGGCCCAAATGACTCTTGGATTGTTTTTGGGGGAAAATTTTAGGAAGTTCCCTCCCTAGAAATTTCTCAGTCAGATTTGAAAGATCTTCATCACGTGTATTTAGAGGCAGCCCTAATTTTTCGATTTAATGGTTTTTGGTGGAACAACCCTTGGTTGATTTTCCATGTAAATAAGAAAAAAGTCACCGGACACATATTCCAAGCTAAATATTGAGCAAAAACATAGTGATGGGTTTCACTTATGATTAATTAATGGCTATGGAAATTGAAAAATAAATTAACAAAGACCAAGTGGCAATAATTGACATTATAATTATGAAGTAAAGGAAATGAGGAGAAAAGGAAGGTGAAGAGACACAAATTTGCATGAGAGGGAAATTAAAGGAAAAATGAAGGAAAATAGATAAATAGAGGCCACAATGATAAAAAGGTTTCTGAGGATCAGTTCACGACTTTTGTTAGTGTAACTCTTTTTCAAATTAGTTTTGGAGCTCTCCTTCATTCTTTCATTCTCTCATACTCTTTCACACTTAGAGAAATCTTGGAGCATTATTGGAGCACTTTAGCATTCACTTGGATTGGGGAAAGAAGGAAAAGAAAGGCTGAAAAATGCAAGGGAACAATTGGATCAATAATTATAGTTGGATTGCTTTGCAGGTAAGAGGTAGCACATGTGTGATTTCCTTCTTGATTTATGGGTGCATGATATATGCATGTGGTTTTCTGGTTATGTGTTGTCACTGACATGGATATTTTCCTAGTTGTCATTTCCTGGATAGGCATAGTGCTTTGGGTTTCCACTTGTTGTTTTTCTGATTGGTGCACATGTTCCCTATTGTTGTGGATTGGAACAAATGATCTGGAAGCCCTAGAACAACTTGGGTTGAGTTACTATTCTTGGAGCCTAGATTGGGACAAACAATTTGGAGCCCTTGGTGGGTTGAGCTACTAGTCCATGTAGTTGGGTTGGAAAAACACTCTAAAGCCCTTGAAGGTTGTGGCTTGAGTTACTAGTTCTTGAAGCCCTAGAAAACTTGGGTAGAGACTTATATGGTTGGTGTTAGTGATGTCTGACTGTGGAGGTGGAATCACTGTGGTTGAGGGCTGAGGTGGGTTAGCCTCTGCAAGCCCTGGTTTGGTTTTATCTTGGTTTATTCCATGATATCCCACATTCATGCATGGAATATGGCACGGGGGTGATTGGATGAAAGAGAGATTTGGTTCAACCCAATCTATGGTCAGGTGGTACGTGGAAGTCCCTTACTTGGTTGGTAATTTCATATGTTAATACGAGACATTTTCCTATTATGATGTATGAGCAATGGTAGTGATTATGTTAGGTTATATCATGGTTGATTTTCCATGGTTTCTATGTTGGTTATTTTTAGTTTTATGATGGTTATATAATGTGTATTATCTATGGCTCTTGTCATGAATTGTTTAGTTATCAATTGGTCGATGAATGTATGGACTAATAAGTGTTGTTGCAACTATGTAGAGAGGGCATCAGGGCTTCTTGCTGATTCTCAGATGAATCTCAGACTATTATGATTAGATTTGCACTCATGACCTGTAGCTTACATGTTTTTCATGTGTTTGACGAAATGTCTAGTGTGTTTTAGGAAGTCTAGGTCAAGTTTTTGATTCGAGATTAAATGTTTAACTTTATAATCATGTTAATAATTATTCTAGAATGTCTCAAGCAATTCTAGGCAGTGGTATGAAGGCTAGCCTTAAAAGTTAGCACGGGTCTTGAGACCACATGCCCCAAACTGAAGATTTTATGCCATAACCACATGGAGGCAAGACTATGAGTATGGTTATAGCCTCATAATTGCATGGAAACAATGTCAAGGGTGAATTTTGGGGTCTAGGTTCATGAAATAAGGCTTCAAATCATGGATTGACCACATGGGGTATTTCTTCAGCTCTTGGGTGATATTTAGTCCCTGTGATGATTTGTGCTCAGTTTGTAGGCTCCACTTCCTTGACTGGAACTGGGAGGTTAGGTCATGTCATAGTGACACTTGTCTCATGTTTACCCTGGCGGGATTGTGAAATTGGGTAAATTTGGGAGGGGTGGCTACATGATGGGATCCAAGAAGGTTTCTGTTCTCTTTGGGTGATATATGATACCACAGAGTAGCATCAAAGCTTCCAAGTTCAAGCACTTCAAGCACATGGATTGGATGGGCGAGATGTGATTGTTATGCATGCATGTTGATTGTTGATGTGTTGGTTTTGCATGCATTTTGATGGTCATTGTTGTGGTATTTTATCGCCATGATGTTGATCTTGACATGATTGATATGTTGATTTCATTATGTGTGTGTGTGTCTGTGTGTGTGTGTGTGTGCATGTGCATGTGCATGTGTATGTGTATGTATACTTATATGTATGTATGTATATGTTGTGCTAATTTGGATTGACTATGCATATGATATAGCCTCCCCTAAACTTCACTAAGGTATGTTGGATTTTGTTTATATTTGGTTTATCTAACATGTATGTTTGCAGGTGATCTATATGTGAAATTTCTTGAGGATTATGTAAACTTTGCAAGTGATTAAATTAGGGGTTTTAAGCCTCTTATGTCCATTCTTAAACAAATAAAAATGAATTAAAGGTATTTTTTTTGCAGAAAACATAAGATAACATTACGATAATAGTAAACATAACACAACAAATGATGAAGGAGTTCACCCCTCTTGGGCTACATCTCCTGGTCCAGCTTCCAATGGTTGGCCTCTTTCACTATGCTCAAACAATGATGTTTACATACAATTACAGTGCTCAAAATGGCTTCACTGATAGCTCCCATGGCTTTAGAACTGTCAAAAACCCCTGTCTAGCCTCTTTCTACTCCCAAAAAGGCTAAAAAATAAGAAATTTATCATCCTCCAAAGTTTTCCTGCTATTCGTCCTACAAAACGCACATGTCTGCAAAATGTCTAAAAATTTCATGCTTTGTCGGCCACGTGGGGTGACAAATTTTCCCCGCGCTGGGTGCAAATTGTCGCCTATTTAATCGGGTTGGTGAACCCCATACCCGGCCAAAAATGTGCCACGTCGTATTTTTATCGCCGTTGATCTCGGTTTGTTGAACAATCTCCTATCGGTTTAATGACTGTGGTTGCAAATGGTGACCTAAGGTTCAATGTGGGTTGGGTTAACGGAACCCTATGTCCGACAGGTTCTACTACCCTACAGTAGTTCAGTCATTGCATATATTGTAACAACTACATGTGAATGTCGTTGTGGTTACATAAAATGCCACCACAAACCAAACTTGGCATTAGCTGCCGCATGTGAACACATTGAATCCCATTAACAAACCATCAGAGTAATCGTTGCATAAACCTTGGCATCATATGTGACTACTGCATGTGGCCAGTCAACATCACCACCGAGCTTAACACCCGCTTGACCATCAGTTAACTGTTCCGCTCCATACTTAGCTGAAGCACGTGAACACCATGATGTGGTTAACAAACTCCCTCTGACACGGTTTATCAACCCGCCATGAAACTTTGTTTAAATGTATTATGGTTGTATAAATTATACAAACAATATGTATTTCATGTATTCAATCTGATCATGCGATATGATAAAGCAAGATACTGAATACTTCTACAAATCAATTGCGGAAAATAAACACGATCGCCAATCACAACAACTAAAGAAAGAATCAAATCAAACCACAACACAGATAATTTCCCCAGGAAATCTTGCTGTTTAAAACCCCTCTATCTTCTATTGTATATTCAACATGGAATCATGAAACAATTACAATTCACTCTTCTCACAAGAGTCTCATGCACTCTGCTAATCGTCTCACATTGTCCCTGCCGAATACAATCCCTATTGTTTAGGAATTGTGGCCTTCCTAAATTTCACAAGCATCATGGGAAATCCAATGGATGTCTAGTTGCATGCAGGCAACCTACTAATCACACAACTGATAGTTAACATCCCTTTCACCTTAGTCTCAATTGGGTCTCCACTGGAACTGACATGCATGCAACAATTAATAGTAAATCATCAGTTGCATGGAAGATCACTGATTGTGAATTAAATAATATTTAATTCACTTGATCTCTCACTAGTGCAACAAACAGTTACAACTAGTTCAACCGACTCTAACTCAACAAAATGAGTAAAATGATTACTCATGCATTAAACTAATACACCAACTGCAATTCAAACTCCATAACTAATAGAGTTACTCTGCATACCTCAACAACCACCCTCAACTCAAAATATATGAGCTAATTGAGTTTATCAGACTCAGTTAACTATTACAAGTGATCATGATACAATATTACAATTTATTGTCCAATTTAATTAAGGGAAAATTAAATTAGACACTGCACCAATTTAATTAATTAAACTGGCCATCACAATAATGTATCGCTTGGACCTGTGGTCCCACACTAGTGTGTGTGTGGTATTTTCTTGTTGGACTTTCAACACTCCCTCTCAACAAGAAAGGGATTATCTGCCACCTCGATTTTGTCTCTGTGGTATTTGAATTTTCTCCTGGTGAGCACCTTTGTCAGAATATCTGCATCCTGATCCTCCGTGGGAATGTACTAAAGTAACATAATACAACTCTGAACACCATCTCTGAGATGGTGATATAGGATGTCTATGTGCTTGGAACTATCATGGAATACAGGATTAACTGAGAGCTTAATGCAACTCTGGTTATCACAATGTATCACCATTGGATCCATCTGAGAACCAAACAAACCAACCAAGATATTTCTCATCCATATGGCCTCACATGCAGCCTGACTTGCTGCCATGTATTCTGCCTCGATTGACCTAAGTGCCACAGATCACTACATCCTGCTGTACCAAGAAATTGTCGTCGACCCTCTGCTGAAGATCCCTCCTGATGTGCTCTTTCTGTCGGATGGACTGCCTTCCCAATCTGCATTCGTGAAACCTTGAAGCTTCACTCCCTATGTCCATCTATACCATAATCCATACTCTGTAGTTCCTCTAAGATATCACAAGACATGCTTCCCCACCTTCCAAAAGAGCTTGGTCAACTTAACCATAGCTTGACTTAGCTGGTTAACTGCATAGAAAATGTCTAGCCTGGTGTTCACTAGGTACATTAGTGAACCCACTAGCTACCTGTAAACAGTAGCGTCTACTACTTCTCCTAAAGTAGCATCCTCTTTCCTCCAATTTCCTGGAAGAGGAGTCTCCATGGGTTTACATCTCTCCATGTGAAACTTATCCGGAATCTCTTTGGCATACTTGCCTTGAGAAACAAAAATTTCACCATCCTGCTGCCATATTTCCAAACCAAGGAAATAGTGAAGGAGTCACATGTCCTTCATTTTGAACTCTCTTGCAAGGTCCTCTTTGCAAGAATGTATCACCTGTTCATCACCTGTCAAAATTAGATCATCAACATAAAGTACGATAATCAAGAGCTTACCATCAACCACCATCTGGTACAGGATTGCATTCGCTTCAATTTTGATGAAGCCCAACCCAGTGAAATAGTTGTAAATATGTGTGTACCAAGCACGAGGTGCTTGCTTCAGCCCATACAATGCTCTCTTGAGTCAGAACACATGTGACTCACTTTCAAAGATCTCAAAACCTTATGGCTGCTCTATGTACACTTCTTCCTCAATAACTCCATTAAAAAACGCAGTTTTCACATCCATCTGATGAATGTGCCACCCCATCTGCGCAGAGAGTTCAAGGATAGATCTAATGGAAGAGTACCTCGCGATCGGTGCGAAAGTCTCCTCATAATTAATCCCCTCAACTTGTGAGAATCCCCGGGCCACAAATCTGCCTTGTACTTCTCCACACTCCCATCCACTGCTTGCTTCACCTTATAGATCCATCTACATCCAACCACTGATTTTTTGACCAGTCTTGGGACAAATTCCCATGCACTATTCTTTACGATGGAGTCGTACTCCTCTACCATAACGTCAACCCAAATTGGTTGCTGCATTGCTTCCTCAAAGGAAAATGGTTCCGTCATAATACACTTTATCATAAGAGCCATGTATCCAGTAAATATCTCGGGAGACTGTCTTTGTCTACGCAGTGAAGTAGGTGCTCCTACATGCTCTGCTGCATCAAGTCTCAATATATCAGCTTCCGTGGTGTGCCTTCTATTGGGTTTTCCATGTTTTGGCAAGTTTGGCAGTACCAAAAGATGAGATAACATCGAAACCACTTTTAGACCTCAAGATCTAGCCCTCCTGGGTCCAAAGTGGGATCTCTCTATATAGGCAAAGGTATATGTCTTTGAAGCTCGATTTGAAGGTATTAGGCTAGTTATAAGGCACAACGTTTGTTTTGTTTGGGAAAAGGGAATGAAGGGTTCAATATAAGACAAGGATGAGCAAAGAGGATTTAGGCAAAGGAGAGATAATTCAGAGAACACTCGAGAACGTTGGGCAATGGAGTCATGAAAGGGTTTACTTGCTATTCAGTATTCAAGGCTTTCAATTGGGCTAGTCATTTAAAACAGTGGATCTTAAAGATGATAGTGTGGTATGAAATGATAAGGAAAGAAGGTGAATGACAAGGAAACCTCCAAGGTGACCCTTTAGGAAACAGATCTAGGAACAAGACATGCCATTAAACACCTATGATCCACCCCCTAAAAGGTTAACTCTTCAGACAAAGGAACATTAAAGATTTAAACACAAAGGTGAAAACCTGAGATCAGAGAAAGACTTTGAACTTTCAATGCTTCGGCATCCAACTTAAGGGAACTTAACAAGGTCCAATTGATTGAAGAAGACCCTAGAGAGATAGGTAAGGGATTGAGAGGGGATGGTTCTATTGCAAAAGAAAGTGTATAAGAGGCGAAGACTAAGGTGTTTGAGGAAGCAATTTTATATTATGTATAAACATTAAAACATACATAACTATAATTTTATAGTTTTCAATTGGGATGTAGGTAATAGTAATTGAGATTTAATGCATAATTTTTCATCTTTAAAAATTGACCTTTATACTTTTGAAAATACAAAAACATATGACACACCATTACTTTTCTCATACAACTTTTCCAAATTAATAAACCTATCCACGACTCTTTACGCCTTTTAAAATAGTTGCTAAATTTAAATTCATAATGCTCGTTGCCGATACTCTACTAATATTTTGATAATGATTACTTTGACATTCCATTCATAGTGACCGTCTTCGTTACTCTACTGCATTCATTATATCTATTGTTTGTGCATTGGTTTACGGAACTATATGTCCAACCGGGAGAGCAGTCAAAAAGGTGTATAATGTATGAGAAGTTGACGGGGAGAAAAATTCAAAATCGTAATAATTTTTCCTTTCTAATATTATTTTTTTAATATTATAATCAGTAATGTTTTATCTTTTTTTTTTTAATATTATAAATTATTAATTTTTCATCATTTTAATTTTATTTGGTGTTTTAGTTGCAAGTCTATGATATAATTAATATTTATCTTTTTACTTTATATAAATTTATTGAAAGTTTTAACTCAACATTTTGAAAATATTATACTTAATATTTAGAACCTTATAGTTTTTATCCACCAGATTTATATTACTTTTTTTCTTTTCTATTTTTAGTTTATACTTTTTCAACTGTAATTTAATATACTTTATTTTAGCATAAATAAAATGGATTTCATCAATGTAATTTTGTAGAAAGTTCTATTTTAAAATGGAAGAAGTAAATTTACAAAGTTGTATTAAAATCTCTAAGAAATTGTATTATATATATATATATATATATTGAAGAGTGTTTTTTGAATCAGTGTTTTAAAGATTTTTGATAATATTAAATCCATTTTCATGATTTTTTGAATTTTTTTATCAAATTCCGACAAAACAATCCTAACACTTATATTACGTCTATAGACAACTCCAAACTTAAAACCTAAATGGCAGCCAGTGTTTTATGGGCGATAGATTTTCTTCGACACTATCTTCATTCTCGAAATTTGTCCCCTTGGCCCCACTCAATCTCAATGATTAAGTTTCACGATCTCAGTCATTAAGTTTCACTTTAATGAACTCAAAGACTAAAGACCATCCCCCATAGTTGTTCTCAATCATTGAGTTTCTAGGCAAATTTACTTTAATGTATTGAGAGACTAAAGACCATCTGCTCCTTCATTTCTATTTCTATTGTACTCTCTTTGATTTATAGGTATTCTAAAGTATGAATTTATTTTTGCATTTAAATAAATAATCTAAGTTGATTTAAATCTAAATTATAAAATATAAGAAATTTATTTGTACGCTTTTTGATTTATAGGTATTGTAAAGTATGGAATTTATTTTTGCATTTAAATAAATAATCTAAATTTATTTAAATTTAAATTATAAAATATAAGAAATTTATTTATACACTCTTTGATTTATAGGTATTTTAAAGTACCAAATTTATTTTTTTATTTAAATAAATAATCTAAATTTATTTAAATCTAAATTATAAAATATAAAAAATTGATTTTACAAAAAATATAATTAAATTATATAATATAGGTATAATTTTTTATTTTATATCCAGTCAAATAGACGTTCCATTGTACCAACAATTCAACCATTTAATCATTCTATGAAAAGACCATTACACTTATACACTAAAAGATATACACGTAAAAGTATACATATATACAAGGGTCAAATTGAACGATACATTATCTATAATTTGTAAAGTGATTAATCAATTTGTATAAAGGATAATTCTCAAATTTTATAAAAAAAAATTAAGAATAAAAACCAACTGTTAAGAATAAACTCTTCCAATTTATTATTTTTTAAATAAAGCTATTCATTGCCACTGTAATAGTCGAACCGAAACCATAAAGCAATAAAAAAATTTATTGCTTCAATCTTTTTCGTTAAATCGTAAAACTTGTTTTTCGGTTCAATAAAATTTGCACGGTATCAAACTTTTGAAACTTCAGCGTAGAATACAAAAGTTAGAAAGAAAAAGTAATTTGTCTCATAAATTACTTTTAACCTCAAGAAATTTAAAATAACTTTTCTTTCAACTTTTTTTTTTGTAAAACACGTTTTTGACTTTTACGACAAATTGATGTGCAGAAATAAGTAGCAGCCAATAATCTTCACTACTTTTTCTCATCAACATGTGAAGTACCGCAGTGACGGTCGACCACCACAGAGAAAGCAGGGATGGAATGGAATTGACTTTTAGAGTGATACAACCCACCATGCAGACTTTTATTGTATTTTTCGAACTGGCCCTTTATTGGATATGTGGATGGCTTGGTGGGGTTTTTTCATGAAAAAAAAATATATATATATATATATATATATATATATATATATATATAATCATGGAAAATTAGAGATTATATATAGATTAATATAGCTATTTATAGGAAAAAATTATACAAAAATTGAATATATATTTACAGTAAATTAAGAAAAACATTAGGTAAAAGATTGTAAATTCTTTTACCTTAAAATTAATAAAAATATAAATATAAAGAGATGGAAAGAACCAGACTAGAGATAACTGGATGAAGAAAAATAAATGTTTCTATTTAAAATGTTAAAAGGGTGGGTAGAAAGATGTTATTGAGAGGTTAGGTACATCTTCCATTTGATTTGATTTTTAATTTAATTTAATTGGTTAGATATGACGATGAAAGTTTATAAAAGAAAGAAAATAGTATATTTTATGATATTATTGGTGTAATCATTTTATTACTTTTGGAACTTATTGCACAAGATTGATGTAGCAACGAAAATTTTACTTGCAATAGATTTTATGAAATTTTTCAATATTTGAAAAGTTTTAAATATTTTCAATTTCAAATTTCTATGAAATTTTTCAATATTTGAAAAGTTTTAAATATTTTCAATTTCAAATTTCTAGTTGACAATCACTTAGTAGATTTTAGTTAGCTAAATTTCTTTTATCCGATTAATAATTCTTGAAAAAAATCACTTTAAAATGGAGAGAAAAGTAGTTTATAATCCTAAGATTTTCCTATAATAAATAATGTGAAAGTAAAGTTTTAACCTTCCATTGAATATATATAATTTAACTTTATTTCAGAAGTGTGTAAGGAAATAAAAAATATCAAAAATCAAATTTAACTATTAATTCATATATATATATATATATATATATATATATATATATATATATTTTGAAATGTGTTTTTAAAATATTATCATATTTAAAAAATAAAAACACGACGAAATTACTACCCACTTCTCCCTAAATCATCGGAAATGTAAAGATGTATATCACTGCTGCGTAGCAAGGTCAGCGTTCGCCGGCAACCCCCCTTCTCCATTCCCTCGTTGAAATTTTAAAGCCAAACTTCATGGATATCATCGTGCTGAAGCCCAATAATATACTTTTATATATAAATGTCTGAAGTCACAATGTAGATTGAGTGGAAGATTAAAATTTTGTTAATCGGAATTCGAGTAAAATTCATATTCTATCGTATTTTGAAATGGTTTTAGTCCAAAATCATCCATCATTTCTTTATGTCACAACAATAATCTTTTGATTGCTTCAAAGAAAATAAGTTTCTGTACGCATTATTATATTTATTATATCTGCTCCGTTCCGTTCTAAGATTCCTATTACGCTGTACACCTACATGACGCAATTACTAAGCACTTCTAAACATCATGACGCAATTACTGCGTTCTTGCTCAATGCTGTCTTGGCTGGGGTACGGTGCAAATGGGGAGGGCCGTAGCTATATTCCTTTACAAGAAAACACGTTCGTTAAATCTCACTGGACGCTTCTTATCCGCCCTAATATGGTGCACCCTACTGATGGCTTATACAATACTTCACATTATAATTAAATATTTACAGTCCATCACTGAAGAACTGAATTACGATTTTTCTTTTTAACATAAATGCATATATTTTACCAACATGCAGTTTCAAAGTATTTTTATATATAGCTTTCAATTTTTGTAAAATATCCATATTATTAATATTTAGTTTATAATGACCATTTATTTTATTAATGTTAAAGATGAGGTAATTTTATATTAATTTATTTAACTTGTTTTAAAATAGATATTTATTTTATTAATTTTCACTAAATAAATTTTCTCTATATTATTGAAATACATATTATTGATAATGCAAGATACGAGTTATTAGTGATAATGCAAATAAGTATTATCAAAATCATATAATAATAAATGGTACTAAAAAAATATTTAATTGTAAGGACATATTTATGGAGTTGTCTACTGACGCAACAAAACACTTTGTGGGAATTTGGTAAAAATAAAATTCAAAAACTTAGGGAGTTGGAGCGTTTGAATTGCATTTTTTATGGTGGAAATGGATTCAACACTATCAAAAACCCTAGGGCACCCAAAATACTGAAGTTTAACAACTGTAAACAAGTTTCGGATAAATCTTTGCCCAAATTTTTCATAATATTACCATAATTTCTGAGTTATTCTGTGGTTTTTTTAGACTACGGCCATTTTTTTTATCTCATGGTGAATGGGTAATTTGTTGGAGTAATATAAACTAGGCTCAATATCAAATTGCTACCACTATAACACCAAGGGTATGTAGAACAAGTTATAAACCAGATATACCATGAATTTATGATTTACAAGACCCAAGAGTGGAGGACCTACTCATTAAGCCTTATCACAATGAGCCATTTAACTTGTTTATTAATAAATATTTATTTTTATTATTTTTCATTTAATATATTTTATTTATATTTATCAAGGAAATACACATTTTTATTTTT
This sequence comes from Pinus albicaulis, assembly GCA_034641835.2. NCBI lineage: Eukaryota > Viridiplantae > Streptophyta > Pinopsida > Pinales > Pinaceae > Pinus > Pinus albicaulis. Next base: position 637,953,196 of record CM076574.1, on the reverse strand, counting down.
TTTTGCAAATAAACATGATCAAAACTATATAACAAAAAAATCATTCCAAAAAGAAATATGATTGAAAAAGTTTCTCTTAACTTATATCTATGATACTAAAGCATGGAAAATTTTAGGGGCCAATATTTACAAGTGGGCTAATTTTCCATGATTTTTACAAAAATAAATTAGTCAATTTTCCATTTTTTTCCTGACATACAAAATCATTAGAACCTTTAATATTTTTACAAATATATCAACAAACATTTTATAGTTTGCATCTTAAACACTAGTGAGATTCGCTAAAGTTTCTAAATTTTAAAATAAATTTCCATCCTTAAAATTTTCTTTATCATTAGAACCTTTAATATTTTTACAAAGATATCAACAAACCTTTTATAGTTTGCATCTTAAACCCTTGTGAAATTAGCTAAAATTTCTAAATTTTAAAATAAATTTCTATCCTCAAACTTTTTTCCAAAAAAAAAATATAAACTTTTTAAATTATAAAATTTGAAAAAGTATTTGCATGTAAAAAATATAGATATTTAATAGGTCCAAAATTAGGATGAATGTAACTAGATTATTTAAACTAAATTTTACTTAAAAAAGATATTTAGTTATTTAAACTAATTTTTACTTAAAAACCATATTTGATTATTTAAAGAAAACACCATATTTAAATAAGTGAGATCGATGTTCCTTTGGGAGTCTTACATTGCAACAACGTCACTTCTTGATAGGTTATTCATATACGTACATTGGTATCAAAGTTTGTATTAGAATTATGCTTTGGTCATTTGGCTTTAAGTACTAATGCCCATATAGCGTCTATAATGGAGTTTTTATTTGTATTAGAATTATGCTTTGGGCATTTGGCTTTAAGTATTACTGCGAATCTATTGTCTATAATGGGCTTTTATTTGAATTAGAATTATGCTTTGGGAATTTGATTTTGATTAATCATGTCAATTTAGGATCATAAATTTGATTTTGATTAATCTTCATGACTTGTTCCACTGAAATTCTAGATGACTTGTTCCGCTGAAATTGTAGAGTTGAATCAACAAAGTGTATTTTTGAAGAATGATTAAATAATATTAGAGGATATCTAAGTTGAAAATAATTAATATTATTTTATATTAATGGAGAAATGGTTACACAAGTTGTAACGTATCTCCTTAGTTTAGGATTAGTTCCTACAATTTAGGAATTTGTTTGCAACTTCCTAATTCCTAGTGATGTACTTAATGATGTAATGTCTCATTCATGAATGTAGAGCAAACTCAGAGTGTTCTCTCTGTTTGAGTGCAGTCTCCAGGTGCAGTACTCACCTGTGAGCTGCAACTCGTTTTTTTTCAATTCAGTGTCATTTTTATCTTGGTATCAGAGCACAGAGTAGGGACAGCCTTAATTTTTTTTTTAGGATGCATCATTGATTACAGAACCGTAGTAGCGGAGGAGCTTACAGAAATTTTCGTAGATTCAGGTAGACTGCAGTAACACCTGAAGCACAGGTCTCAGATGACTGAGCATCTCTGAGCGGAAGAAAGGGTTGGCGCGGATTATTAAGGAACATTCGCGCCATTTGGTGCGGATTTGAGGGAGATAAGCATGCCAACGCGCCAAAAGACCCTATTGGCGCGGAAGTACATGCGATAGTCGCGCCAGTTTTGGGACACACATGCATTTTTATTTGGGCGCGGATTTTTCGCTGTCAAGGAGCGCCAGCCTCTTTCTCTTTGGGAGATCTGCAGATTTTTGCAGATCGGCCTTACTTGGTGGTGGCACATTGAAGTCCCGAATTTGCCCAGTGGTGGCAGATCGGACTTGCCCGGTGGTGGCGCATTGAAGTTCCTGATTTGCTCGGTGGCAGCAGATTAGACTTGCCTGGTGGTGGCGCATTGAAGTTCTTGATTTTCTCAGTGGCAGCAGATCGGACTTGCCCGGTGGTGGTGCATTGAAGTTCCTGATTTGCTCGGTGGTAGCAGATCGAACTTTCCTGGTGGTGGCGCGTTGAAGTTCCTGATTTGCTCAGTGGTAGCAGATCGGACTTGCCCAGTGGTGGCGCATTGAAGTTCCTGATTTGCTCGGTGGCAACAGATCGGACTTGCCCGATGGTGGTACATTGAAGGTACAATTTTTTTTTGGAAAACAATGGTCAGGATCTGGTATGTGGTGAATTTTTTTTAGTGTGTCCTATAATTATTCAGTTGGGTAGAATTATTCATCAGAGGATCAGAAATTTTATCAATCCAATATGAATAACAATATAGAATCGTATCTCCACGAGTCTAGCAAACTCGATGGTTCGAATTTCTCCAATTGGAAATTCAAGATACAGACTTTACTTGAAAGCGCAAATGCGTGGTCGATCGTTACAGGAAGTGAGCTGAGACCAGGATCAGCTGCACAAGAACAAGACTGGGATAAAAGGGAGACAAAAGCAAAGGTCATATTGAAGATGTCCGTCAAGGACAATATTATCCTGCATATTAGAGACTGTAAATCGACCACCGACATTTGGACGATGATTAAAAACCTATACCAGACGCAGAATACAAACCATGTCTTGTCACTCAAAGGCAAGTTGTTTGTGATGAAGATGGAGGAGAATGAGTCTGTTGTTGGATTCATTGCAAGAGTCAAAGACAGATTGGGAGATATCGGAGAGAAAGTTTCCGATTCGGATCTGGTCACGATCACGTTGAACAGAATGACAGATGAATACCAGATGTTTATCACAGGGCTGGCAGCAAGGGAGAAAGCCCTTGCGTTTGAAGAGCTGACAGGGATTCTGCTACAGGAAGAAGAGCGATGACAAAATCTGAAATCACAGAGCAATGATCTTGCTCTGATGGCGAAAAGGCGACAGTATAGAGGGAAGCAGCCACAACAGCAACAGCAACCGCAACAGTAGTAGCAGAGAGGAGCCAACACATTTCAGAAGAGACCATTTAAAGGTATGTCTGCTAATAATTTTCCCAGCAAGAAATGTTTTTACTGTGGAAAACCTGGTCATCAAATTAAAGAGTGTTATAAGAGGCAGGCAGACGAAGTAACAAACAAACAGAGAAAGCACAAAGGTTACTTCGTTGAGGAAGATGAGGATCATAGCCACGAACTTCAACTATTTATAGCTGATTGTGCTCTTTCAGCTTCAAAGGGAGATGAGGACGACATATGGTATGTCGATTCTGGTGCTTCCTCACATATGACAGGTAAGAAGGACTGGTTTGAATGTCTTGAAGAAACTTCATGTGGGTCGAAAATTTATTTAGGGGATGATAGTGGATATGAGATCAAAGGATATGGTGACATTCCAGTAAAATTACCTAGCGGTAACATTAGACACCTTAAAAATGTATTTTATGTGCCCGGAATTAAGAAAAATTTGATCTCTGTCTCAATGATTACTGATGAGGACATGCAAGTTCAAATATTTAATACTAACTGTGTCATAAAGGATAGCCAGATGGAAACAGTTGCAACAGGAGTGCGCGTGGGGAGCTTGTACAGATTAGACGTGAAAAGTATGATAAAGCAAGCAATGGTTGCAACTAGATCGAAAGATGAAGATCTCTGGCATCAGAGATTTGGCCATCCTAATCTGCAAGACCTCATCTTACTTCAGAGAAAAGGTATGGTTGATGGACTCCCTGTTTTCCATAATGTTAAGTTGGACTGTGATGGATTTGCATTAGGAAAAATGCATAGAGAAGAGTTCCCTTTGCATGTTAAAAAGAAAGAGATATCTTAGAACTGGTGCATACAGATATATGCGGACCTATGCAGACTAGGTCATTAGGAGGTGCATATTATTTTCTCTTATTTACAGATGATTGCACTAGGTTCTCATGGATATACTTTTTGAGTAAAAAGAGTCAAACCTTTCAGTATTTTAAAGAGTTTAAATCTATGGTAGAAAACCAGACAGGAAAAAGGATAAAAATTCTCCGCTCAGATCAAGGGGGAGAATACAGGTTGGGAGAGTTCATGAATTTCTGCAAGCAGCATGGGATTATTCAACAGTTCACAATACCCCACACTCCTTAGCAGAATGGAGTGGTAGAGCGAAAGAACAGAACTCTTGTGGAGTGCGCAAGGAGCATGCTTCAAGGTAAGGGTCTATCAAATGGTTTTTGGGCAGAAGCTATTAACACTGTTGTCTATTTAAAGAATAGGAGTCCTACTAAATGTCTAGGCTTCAAAACCCCTTTTGAAGCATTGTTTGGATTCAAACCAGCAGTGAGTCATTTAAGAATATTTGGGTCAAAAGCTTATGCTCATACACCTAAGGCAGATAGGAAGAAGTTAGATCCAAAAGCCTTGAAATTTATCTTTGTTGGATATGGCACTGAGTTCAAGGCATATAAGTTATTTAATCCTGTGACTCATAAGGTTTTTGCAAGCAGAGATGTCATATTTCATGAACAGGTTGAAGAAGGAAAGGATGACTCTAACAGTGATTGGCACACTCCATTGCTAATGGAAGAAAACAGTGAGGATGATGAAGTGCAGGAGCAGAAACAAGAAGAAGAAGTAACAGGTAATGTAAGCAATGATGCAATCCCAGAGAAGGCTGAAATGGACATATTTGAGGTAAGTCCCCTACCAAGGAGATCAAGTAGGAAGAATCAATTAACATCCAGATTGAAAGACTATGCATTAATGACAAACATTTTAAACATTGTAGAACCTGCAAATTATGAGGAAGTAAGTAAATCTGATGAATGGAGGGATGCAATGCATGAGGAAATAGAATCAATAAACAGAAACCATACTTGGGATTTGGTTGAATTACTTGAAGGTAAAACCCCCATAGGATGCAAATGGCTGTACAAACCTAAAATAAATGCAGATGGGAGTATAGAAAAACTTAAAGCTAGACTGGTAGCAAAGGGTTACTCACAGCAAGAGGGAATAGATTTCAATGACACCTTTGCTCCTGTAGCCAAATTAAACACCATTAGAATGCTAATTTCCTTAGCAACAAAACATAAATGGCAGCTACACCAGCTAGATGTTAAGTCTTCATTTCTGAATGGTGACTTGAAAGAAGAAATTTATTTAGTTCAGCCTGAAGGTTTTGTGAAAAAGGGGCAGGAACATCTTGTTTGTAAATTGGAAAAGGCACTTTATGGTTTAAAACAAGCACCCAGGTCGTCGTATGAGAAGATTGACTCATTTTTTGTACAACATGGCTTTCATAGGAGCTTGAATGATCCAAATCTGTATACCAAGTTTAATAAACAGAGGCAAGTTATTTTGATTTCTTTGTATGTAGATGATATGATCATAACAGGGGATGCTAACAATCTGATCAAAGAAATCAAACAGCAAATGTCACAAGTGTTTGAGATGAAAGATCTTGGAAATCTACATTACTGCTTGGGATTGGAGGTATGGAGAGATTCTGGACATACTTTTCTTACACAAGGGAAGTATGCCAGAAGCTTGCCAGAAAGATTCAGAATGGAGAAGTGCAGATCAGCAGCAACACCATTGCACCATAACTTAAAGTTGAGCAGTGATGATAGTACTAAAAAGGTGGATGCCACTATGTATAGACAACTAGTTGGCAGTTTGATATATCTCACTACAACTAGACCAGATTTGGCATACTCTGTTAGTACGTTGAGCCAGTTCATGTCAAAACCACTCGAAAGTCACTGGGTCACAGCAAAAAGTGTGTTGAGGTATCTTAGTGGTACTAGTAATTATGGTATTTTTTACACTGACACTTCTGATGTTACTCTAGCAGGTTTTTCATATTCAGATTGTGCAGGTAACTTGGAAGATCGAAGATCTATTACAGGTTACGCTTTCAGCATTGGATCCGGGGTCATAGCATGGAGCAGCAAAAAGAAAAGTACTGTAGCCTTATCTTCATGTGAAGCTGAGTACCAAGCATTGTGTGCAGCTACATGTGAAGCTATCTGGTTGAGAAGACTTCTCAACGATGCAGGAGAAGAACAGAAAGAATCAACTATCATCAAAACTGACAACTAGAGTACCATCAAGCTTGCATACAATCCAGTCTTTCATAAAAATACCAAGCACATCGATACTCAGTTCCATTTTGTTCGAGAGAAACTACAGTCAAAAGAGATATTTGTTGAATATTGTAAAACTTGTGACAATATGGCTGATATATTTACTAAGCCTCTTGGGCGTGTAAAGTTTGAAGTGTTTAGAAGGATGCTAGGAGTTCAGGATAATCCTTTCTCCATTAAGGGGGGGAGTTGAAAATAATTAATATTATTTTATATTAATGGAGAAATGGTTACACAAGTTGTAACGTATCTTCTTAGTTTAGGATTAGTTCCTACAATTTAGGAGTTTGTTTGCAACTTCCTAATTCCTAGTGATGTACTTAATGATGTAATGTCTCATTCATGAATGTAGAGCAAACTCAGAGTGTTCTCTCCGTTTGAGTGCAGTCTACAGGTGCAGTACTCACCTGTGAGCTGCAACTCCTTTTTTTTCAATTCAGTGTCATTTTTATCTATCTAAAATGTGGAGGCATTACATTAAAAATAATAAAATCATATTAAGTTAGATAATATTATATTTAATAAAATAATAAAAATAAAAATATTCTCAATTATATAAAAAATTGGAAATTTTTCATGTTAAATTGGATAACATTATATTAACCATAATAATATTTATTTAGATGTGTAAAATGATGTACATATTGTGGGAAATTGTTAGTTGTCTATTTATTTTTTTTGGAGCTTTATATATAAATAGAATATTGAGAAATAGAATGTAAATGATGTGAAGATTGTTGAAGTGTATATAGTATAAAATAATAATATTTATTTAGATGTTCAAAATGATGTACATAGTGTGGGAAATTGTTAGTTGTGTCATTTTTTTTTTGGAGTTTTAGATATAAATGGAATCTTGAGAAGTAGAATGTTATGATGTATATAGTATTGTTTAGTGAATGTTTGTGATGTCAATAAGAAATTTGGAGACCCAAATGCCTAATTTTATTTTCCTCGTTGATCTCATACAAGAATGGACCCATTTTGAGAGAGAAAGAGAATGGATTGCACCTATACGTTAGGGATATAGACATAGAAAGGTGTTGTTTCAAAGTTTTGTAATGTACCTCGCATATACATAGACATAAAAGGTGTTGTTTTAGAGTTTTGTAATGTACCTTACATATACTCACAATTTTCTTTCATTACGCGAAGCATCCAACAATTATTTTTGTTTAACTAATAAATTTATTCTTTTTTTTTCTATAGGGTTGAAATTCAATTATAACCAAACCTTGTTTGAAATAATGATGATTATGGTATGCACATGAATCAGTTGAATTGGGTATGAAATATCTTACCATTTAAAAGGTTTGATCCATTCTCTTATTTCAAATGTGGTATAAAATTTTGGCATTCAACTCACCACTTGTGATAAGGTTTATATGCTTGGTCAAGAACTCTCCAAATTTTTCTATACCAATTCGTGGAACTTGCTAGAGTATCCACGTATAATACCTTTGACCTATCAAATTTTAGAAACAATGGAAACCAGGACACCACTAAGAGGGGAAAGGGTGAATTGGTAATGTGACCAAATTATGCAATTCTTCACAAATTATACTTTTCAATCACTTTAGTAATTATTCATGGATAAAGAACACATCTCAATCATGCAAAACATAACGTAATCATCATCATCCACATGATAAATATATACATAAGACACCAATCTTCCTTTTATTTCTCCAATCTCCTAAAGATACTACTTGTAGGTTTATCAAATGCTACTAATAGGAACTTCTATCCTTCCTCATTTATAAGTCTTCAATGAAAGGCATTGATGCCCCTACTTGTTTATCAGCCTTTGATGAAATGGAATCTTGCCCCTACTCGTTTTTCAACCTCTACTGAAAGGGATTCTTGCCCCTTCTTGTTTATCAACCTCTGCTGAAAGAGACTCTTGCCCCTAAAATACAAGATATCACTTGTTGGCCATGTTGATTCATATTTCATCCATATTAAAACTAGAACCAATAGACCACTTGATTAAGGTGGATATTGGTGGCCACCCAGTGTTATGGTGGACAAATTTCTTATTCAGAAAAAAATAAATCTCCCTAGATTCAAAAACTTACTCTAGCAACAAAGAGACTAAGTAGTAAATATTTCCATGAGTTCATTTCTATTGAATCATAAGCAATAATGGTAGAAGGTGAAATCCAAACCTTTCAAATGAAATTTATGATGAATATCCTCACTATGGTTTGATGTAGCTCCTCAATTCTTAGAATCTAGACCTACAAACATAGTAACAAAAAAAAATCAAAGGAATGTGATAGATAAATGACTCAATAAAACTCATACTAGTGATCAAGGAAACTAGTACCTAATATCATTATCAATGGAAAAATGGAAGAAAATACACAATACATCAACTCCATTGAACAATACAGTGGGAAAGAAACACTCTTTTGTATTAATCTCAAGAATGAAGGAGTAATACAACCTTACAACCTTAGCCTTGATGATGTATGGCTCCTTCCAATGGCCTTAAATCTTCTCCTTAGATGGCAAGCCTTCTAGCCTTCTAACCAGGGGTTGGTTGGTTTGTTAAACTAATTTTGGCCTCATCTAGAGTGCCACATGGTGCCTTATTATTCGGCCACATGTCACTCTATGATTGGCCCTCCTTACAACCATATGACCAGTCACTTGATGATGTCATCTACCACATGCCCTCATCTAATTTGTCCACCTTCATGTCCATATAACCAATCACACATTGCCACATCAATGGACGGACTACCACGTTAGCAACCATACCTTGCACAGTTAACCCTGCAAGTTGAATTTTTTATTATTTGGCCAAAACTTCAGAACATCATAACTTCCTCGTGTAGTCTAATTGAGTTTATTCAAGCATCATTAGAATTAGAACGATGATATATATGACTTAGTTCTAGTTTTGGGAGAATTTGAGCAATTTTGTTTTTGAGCATTTTTCGGATCCTCTAGATCAATCCTCTCGACTTGAAGCTTTTGGACCAACAAAAATATGTTTTTACTGAGCAAGTAATTGAGGGTACAAGTCCCTCACTTTCCTAATCTCTATCCACCTTGCTTTACTTGAATTGGTACCTTTCCCAAGGATTATAAGGGATAGGAAGTGGATGGTACAAACCCATTTTCCTAATACTTTGCTTGCTAGTAGCACACATAGAACATCCTCTTACATATCTTGATACATTTTCATTCATACAAGGCCAATAACAATACCTCTGCAGTTGAGCAATTGTTTTACCTACACCAAAGTGAACAACAATAAGAGAGGTATGGGCTTCCCTTATTACATTAAATCTTCACCCTATGGAATACACAACTTTCACAGATGATATAACAACTTGTTATGAACATAATAATCCAATTATTCAACATGATTTCCTTGACTCAAAGTTTCCATAAACATCTTTAAAATCTTCATCTTGAGAATACGGTTCAATATAACTTTCATGCATGACTGATTTATGCTTAAGAATGATAGATGCATTAACTATATGCCTTGACAACATATCTACAAGTTTGTTGTAAATACCTTTCTTACACCTGATGACCAGATGAAATTGTTTCAAAAATCTCATCCATCTAAAATGTCAAGCTTGTTTTAGCTCAGTTTTTTATTGAAGATATTGTGAAGGTTGATGGTCAGTATGAATAATCGTCTCTTTACCCATCAAATAATGCTTCAATTTCTTCACATTTTTAACTAAAGCATACAACTCTTTATCATAACTTCGATAGTTACTTACTACATTGGAGAAGGTCTCAAAATCATAACATATTGGCTTACCATGTTGCATCAAGACTTCCCGCATAACATATTCACTAGCATTAGTTTGAATTTCAAATGGTTTCTTGAGATCTGGAAGTGTTAGAACTAGTATTGTATTGATTTTCTCTTTCAATGTGTCAAAGGCTTTTTGTTGCTTGCCTCCCCACTGAAATACCTAGTTCACACTCTTAATAGCATGTAATGGTGCTACAATATATGAGAAGTTCGCAATAAACTTTCTCCAATAATGGGCTACTCCAAAAAAGCTCCTAATTTCTGTTACATTATTGAGCTTCATCCAATTCATAATGACTTCAACTTTAGAGCTGGGATCAATATTCAATTCACCTTCTCCTACAATATGACCTAAGTACACAAAAAATGTTTTTCCAAATTGACATTTCGACATTTTCAAATACAAATTTTCCTTTTTCAAGACATCTAATACTTTCTTTACATTATTCAAATTCTCTTCACGAGTCTTACTGAAAATATGAATATCATCTAAGTAGATTATCACTATCATCAAGGAATGGTTGTAATACATCATTCATAACTCTCATGAATATAGCAGGTACATTGAAAATCCCAAATGGCATTACTAACCATTCAAACAATCCTTGTTTTTTCTTAAAAGTGGTTTTCCAAAAATCATCAACAGTCCTTATCTGATGATAACTGTTTCACAAGTATAACTTAGTAAAATAAATTAAATCCTTCAACTAGTCTAGCAAATCATCAATGTAAGGAAGACGATAATTATTATTTACCATGATCTTGTTCAAAGTTCATAAATACACACACATGTGCCATGTACCATCTTTCTTTGGAACCAAAACAATAGGAGACCCACAAGGAGATGTACTAGGTATGATGACAAAATTTTCAAGTAGTTCTTGGATTTATTTCTTGATCTCTATATTCTCCAAGACCAAATTTCTATACAGACCAATATTTGGAAGTGGTGAATCTTGTTGCAATTGTATCTCATGTTGGATTCTTATTTTTGGAGGTAACCCTTTAGGTTCTCGAAACATATTGTCATAAGTATCAACAACTTAAACCAATTCATGCTTGATTTTAGAATAACATATTGAGAAAGCTAAGCTTCAGATTCAGTAGAATCTTTAGCTTTTATCATAAAAAATATAAAATTATTACTAACATTCACAAGCCTTTTCATTTATCCTACACTAACAAGAGATGTATTCTTTCTATGTTCTCTAACAATATATTATATTCCATCTTTGAAAATATGATACTTTTCTCATGACGATAGAATATTTCTTTTCGGTCATATAAATATGGACTCCCTAAGACAACCACACAAATTTCAAGTGGTACAACATCAATATCAACCTCATCTATAAAATTAGCAGTGATGGAAAATTTGAGTTTACATTTTCTTGTCACTTGCAATTTAGCATCATCACATACCCAACCCAAAGGGTAAGGTTTTGCATCAGGTGTAGTCTACAAATTAAGTTTCTTAACAATTGCTTCAGAAATAAGATTGACTTGAGATCCACTATAAAATAGTGTATGAACCTTTGTATGATATTTAATGACCTCGATATGAAAACTCTCACTTCTTTCTTTATCATTTTGAGATTCAACAAACTTGATTGAAGAACTAGTACTTGGATTAGAAGTTATACCTTTCATTCACATGACTATAATTTTATTTCGTCACCTGAGTGGGATCCTAGATCTTGTTGAGTTGTAGCAGTAGTATTTTTTCCCCTTGTTATTGAAGTTCTTTAGTCTCAATTCTAGATGTAATTTCCAACAATGGTTTTTATAATGGGCATCTTTTGAACAATGTTTGCAAGTAAGTTTCTCCCCCTATTTCTTGACTATAGCACTCTTCTTACCTTTGCCTTTAGCTTTCCCTTTCCCTTTTTCTCCATATTTAAAGAGTTTCTTGCTAGGCTCTTGAGGAACATTCTTGCCTCTTTATTCTAAATGAGTAGCCTAAACACATACTTCATCTAGATTGGTGGGGTTGAACATAAGTATAGTATGTCTCAAATAAATATGTCATACACATATATTTAATAAGAGTATATTGTGAGGTCAAATCAACACCCAATATTACATCTTTCTTTCTAAATTCCTGAGTGTAACTCTGGTTACTATGACATTTGGCTTGTCTAAATTTTTTCCAATCCATTATTTATTTTTACATGTAATCTAATGGATAAAATTTCTTCCTTAATGCAACTATAAATCATTCCAAGAAGAGATAATTTTACCACTTTTTTTTCAAATACTCTCGAGTTCTAGCCTCTAACCAGATAAGAACTACACCTCCCAATCGAAAGAAGAAATTTGGATCTTTGTGACATCATCATCAATCTTTTGGATCATCTAATAAAATTAAATTTGACAAACCTAATTATCCAACTTTTCAGCATTTAATTCTCCATCATACATTGGCAATTCAAACTTGACATCAAGCTTAAACAAAGGAAACTTAGCATGTCCTCTTGGAGATGTTGGAGGAGTTGGTCTATGTGAAGAAGGAGGTGAGGAAGGAGGTGAAGGAGGAGGAGGATGTGGAGACTTTCTCCCCTCACCACCATCACCTTTCGATTGATTGTAAATTTCTCCTTGTAACCATGTTGTTCTTTCATTATACAACACTTTCACCATTTCAATCATGTCAAAGGATGATTTTTCTGAAATCTCCCTCATCCTCAGACGTCAATTCTTGTCCTTTTCCTTCATCATGTGCCATGACTTGTGAAGTATATGGTCTTCGTGAGCCAAATTCAGGGTTAGGTTCTTCAAGTGCTCCTTCTTGTCTTCTCAATATTGACCTTGTAATCATTTAAAAACTTTACAAATTTTGTCAAACCTTCAGAAAAATAATGCTTTTATCCCAAATTTGATCCAAAAATAAAAGTGAAGGTTTTATTAATCAATTTAGAGGTTATTTTGTGTATGTTTGTGCGAAAGATCATTATTGCAAAAAAAACACAAAATTAATTTAATTTGCGGAAATTTTAAAGTGTTAAGAGGATAAAAAATGCAACACAAGACAAACACAAGTAGATAACGGAGTTCAGCCATCTTGGGCTACATCTTCAGCTCCAACTTCCAATGGTGTTTTCTTTATTAAGATGCTAAAATTCTCATTACATGAAAATAAAAGCCTTAACTTGCAAAAATAACACTCCCATGATGCTCAAAATGCTCAAAAACACCTATATAGGTTCTTATAGTGCTAAGAAAAGGTTAAAAATCGAGAAAAATATCCCCCTTTTACTAAACTAGTCTCCAAATTGCAACTCCATAGGACTCGACCCTGCAAATTATTCAACAAAATGGCTCTTGCTCAATTGGTTGTTATCCGGGAGGTCTGGTGTTTGATCCACATTGAGCACATGTTGGTTTTGTTTGGTGGAGAAGTTTTGAAGGTCGGTTGAACTGACCCCACATTTTTTGGATCACTCGTTGATTGTTAACCATAATATGGAGGAATGGCAGTGGTTTAACAAACCACATGCCTTCCATTCTAGCCAGCACACACACATTAAAACATTAGGTTTTGGGTGGTCACAGGTTCGACTCACCTTCCCTCCCATTTTTGCACCAACCAACAATCAATTAAGAATTAAATATAATTTTTCCATATTATTTAACGAGAAACTTCGTATCTTGATTTGTCAAGTGGCTGTTTCGTGAACTGGAGGTTGTGATTTTGTTTCTTCTAGAGGCTGGTTGGTCTAAAAATAATTTTGGCCTCATCTGAGTGACACGTGACCCAATTGCCTGTGATTGGGCCACATATCACTCTATGATTGTGTTGTGAAACCAGCTCCAAAAATAGAAGAAAAGAGATATCAACGCCTTAGAAGTAAGCCACTTTGAGGGGGAAACCTCCAATACATTACATTAATGAACAATTATTGGATGATACAAATAACAAAACCTCTTATCTATATATAGGATTCCATGGGGCCACAATGTAATCCTAGTGGGGCCACAATGTAGTCCTAGCCGACCTAATAATAATAATGTAAGAGCACAATAATAACAATATGTGGGTTACAGGGGTACAACAATAATAATAAGGGGGTTACACTAACAACAATAAGGGAATATACTAGTAATATAGGGACTTAACATGCCCCTTTCCTTTAAACAAGTGTTGTCCTCAACACTTGATTATCTTGATGCTTCTGTATAAAATTCTCATCCTCCCATGTGGAAACTTCTACAGGAAATTTCTTCCACTTGTTGAGATACTTTGAAATTGATTATACTTGACGAGTTCATGATTTTATGACTTCTTCATAACTTCTTTCGATGTGATGTTGATATTCATGTTGTTTCATTTGATCCTGCACCAAAATTGGGTTATCCTTTGAGAGTTGGATAACTTGTTGTTGATGCTCGATGTGATCTTCCACTACTTTATCATCCATATTATATTTCATTTGATCCTTCAAACCATCCAACTTAGCCTCCATTTCTTCTTTTAAACCATCTATTTCATCTTCGGTTGCTCTTCGTAAGATTGAAATTTGTTGCACTTGGTACCATAATTTTGATATCTCATACTACAATTCTTCCTCTTCATGCGTCATAGTATAGCTTTTTAAGGGCTTAATGGGTATGGAATTAACTTTTTGAGGCATTATATAACCCAATACTGATAAATATTCTAAAATATGCCCTTGGAATCACTTCAAACTTCTTTTTCAAACAAACGTTATGTAATTTTAAAAACCAAATACACACTTTTTTTCTTGCTTTTGAGGAGCTCGATATTGAAATTGACTTATCTCTATACTTGCAGATCCTCAATATCTGAAATTCGGCCCTGTAGTATTACTCTAAATCTTCTTTAAAATGCCACGGGTATGACTTGATTTGGACTCGTCAAGGAAAAGTTATGTCTAATCTCCCACAATGATCCAATTTTGGACTATTTTAGTAGAGCGAACTTGTACAACTTGCCACGTGTCACTGTTTCCTCCTTTGGCTCTGAAATTGATAGGTCGAAAACTGTAGTCCATGTACTTGCGGCCACTTTTTATAGCATTCCAATCCGATGCTCAGAGAGAGAGATATGAAGATTTTCCCACGATCACCTATTTGAGATGAAATTCAGAAGCCTCAAAAAGCCCTAACTTCCACATATCATATCTTTGAAAATATTGCGAACCAATATCTCAAATTTTGCAACGATGTTCCTCAGGATTGCGGCTTCACACTCTAAAAATTTCAGCTTCTGAACCTTCATAGAAAAACGTTATTACGAAAATACCACGATGACCTGTTTAGGTTAAATTCAGGAGCTTGCAAAATGACCTAAATTTCATACATCATATCTCCGAAAATATTGCGAACCAAGCTCTGAAATTTTGCAACAATGTTCCTTAGGATTTTGGCTTCGTACTCTTAAAATTTTAGATTCTGAACCTTCGTAGAAAAAACGTTTTAGCGAAAATGCCACGATAACCTGTTTGGAGCAGCGAAACCCTAGAATCTCAAAGCTCTGATACCAAATGTTGTGAAACCAACTCCAAAAATAGAAGAAAAGAGATATCAATGCCTTAGAAGTAAGCCACTTCAAGGGGGAAACCTCCAATACATTACATTAATGAACAATTCTTGGATGATACAAATGACAAAATCTCCTATCTATATATAGGATTCCATGGGGCCACAATGTAATCCTAGTGGGGCCACAATGTAGTCCTAGCCGACCTAATAATAATAATGTAAGGGCACAATAATAACAATATGGGGGTTACAGGGGTACAACAATAATAATAAGGGGGTTACACTAAAAAAAATAAGGGACTATACTAGTAATATAGGAACTTAACAGATTGACCCTCCTAAAAAACATATTCCTAGTCACTTGATGTTGTTAGCTTCCACATGCCCTCATTTGATTCGTCCACCTCCCCATCTGTACAACCAACCATCCACTACCACATCAATGTATGAACTATCATGTCAGTAGTTGTACCCTGTACAGTCAACCCTGTAAGTTGAATTTTTTACTATTTGACCAAAAATTTAGAACATAATAACTTATACGATGTCGGATTTAGGTGATTCAAGCATCGTTGGAATCAAAACACCATGTTCTATGACGTGTCGTTGGTTTTGGGAGAATTTGAGCACTTTTATGTTTGAGCATTTTCTGGATCCTCTAGATCACAAGGTTACATGGAGGCCATATGGGCACCACATCATCAATTTGATGATGTACCCTTTTTTAATAGGTTGAAATTCAAATGAGCGTAAATTTTGATCTAGGGCCTAGATCAAGACAAATTTTCTATTGTCGAAAATCTCTCAACGATCTATTCACGACAGTGATATTAGAAGATAATTATGCAGAATTGCAAAAATAAGGTTTTTTTCTAATCCCATCTTCATACTAGACCTTGAATATTTTGTCAACAACAAGTAATGCCTTCATTATCTCGATAATCCTTAAAGGTGTGTAAGAGAGGAGTGTTACAATTTTCAAGTGTTTCTTCTTCAAGTCCTGACTTGAACTTTGATTTATGTGTTCATAGGTTGTGGATGATTGATTATGTGATGTGAATTATGTTACAAGGTTAAATAAGTGAAAAATTGGTAAAAGTAATACCTCCCCCTCTTATTATTTCCAAAAGGTTTGCAAAGATATGTTGAAATTAAAATTTGTGACTTTTTTATAAAAATAAAATTTTAAAAATATGAATTTTATAATTTGAGAGTGTATATCATTATAAAATTATTGAATCCTACTCTACATGTAATGCTCTTCAATCATAAGCATATGCTTAATGCTTCCTAGATGTTGTTCCTTAAAATTGCATCAGTTACAAATTTCACTAGTCATGGAGGAAAACTCTATGGCCTAAGAGAAAATATCTCACAAAAATTCATATGTTTCCTACTCTATCAAAAATGACATTATAATGATAGTCATGTCAATAACATGTGTATGCATCAAAATTTGCAAAGAAATCTCTTAACTCCAAAATGTTATTTTCAATATAATGTTTTAGCCTAGCCTAACAATAACTTATAAAGAGAAATCAAATTTAAACAACTATATTAACTACAAAAAAGGAAGTCCTTCATAGTAATGAAAACAATGAAAACAAAAAAAACTAATTTGATCTTGCATGCTGTTTGGTCTCAACCTAGTCTCCTAAATTGAGTTCATTTAATTGTCAACCAGGGTTGGTAAACTGCTGAAGTGAAGTGCACTGTATGTGCCTAGGTGTTTGTCTCTTAATGCATTGTGTTTAGTGTTTTATGATTTTTTTGGTCTTTTGTGATGATTTATGATGTTTTTGGTCTTTTGGTAGTTTTATGTTCACAAGGAAAATGACTAGAAAGCTAGTGGAAAGAAGCTAATGATTAAAAACAGAGTGAAGCCTAATTGGTTGATGACAAGTGACAAATGCAAAGGCAAATACTGAAACAAAATCAAACCTAAACTATGATTTAAGTAGAATACCAAGCTTGATAATGACTTGAAGGAAATGAATCAAAACATAAACTTAACTTGTCCAATTCTTTCATCAAAGGTATTTTGGGAGAGTTTGAGAAATGGTCAGCTAAGTATACAAATTCTCCTAATCTAAACAATTAAACAATCAGCTTATAATGAGACAATATTTTATCCATGATTAAAGATTTGTAGAAACATATTTGGAGAAAAATATTGTTGAGATCATAGGATCTTCTACTCTAAGACTAGTTCCTAACTCTATTCTGCAACTTAGTTTGATACCACTACACTTCACTCAAAGGTTATAGATTTTTAGAATAGTCTTTTGAGGAAATGTTTGTTTGTGAGATGATAAGGAAGTTGCAGAAGTACTTCAGGCCTTGAAATGATACTATCTTCTATTCATATAGTTATGAATCAATTATAGATTTGGAACAAGAAGAGGTTTGTAAATAATGAAGGTTGTTTTGTTAAGTTTAACAACTGAAGTAATCTAATATGCAGTGAATGACAACTAAATGTGGAGTGCAAATGCAATGAGTTAAGCTAAAACTGAACTTAAGATGTCACTAGTCTAAAACAGTGCTGAACTAACAAGTCATTATCAAACTCAAAACAAAATAACAGAGCATGAGTTAAATGCAATTAGACTCCGGAGTATCCTAACTAAGTTATCATGCATTAATCTATGGAATTATACAACCTGTTTTGTCCATCATGATTGGTATTTTGGAAGAGTTTCTTAGAACAATCCTGACTGTACAATTCAGTGCAAATGCAAACATAAAGACTGAAAGCAATTTAAAAACTAAGATATCACAGCTGTCTCCTACCCATCATTATGATATTTTGGAAGAGCGCTTTAAGAGCAAGGTCAGCTATGTTACTTAGTGAAAACAAACAACTGAAACATTCATTATCATAGTCATGCCTTAGGCATCATAAGGATTTTTTGGAAGAGTTTCTTCTTTTGGAAGAGTGTTTAGAACAAGTATAACTGTGATAGTGAACAAAAGAAATTACAATTAAATCCTACAACACTATAGCCATTTCCCATTCATTATCATGATCTTTTGGAAGAGTTTCTTCTTTTGGAAGATTTTTTAGAACGAGTATAACTATAGTGGCTAATGAAATTAACTATGAACTCAAACTTCAAAAATGTAAAGGCAACTAAGATACTTATCTAAATTACGCAAGTAAAACCATGCAGGAGGCAGGGGCCCTCTACCACCAGACGAAATCTAACTCCAAATCAAATCAACGCTTTCAAAACAATACTATATTCTTCATTAAAGGAGAAATAACTTGAACAGAGCAATCTGCATCTTCACAAATGTAGCACAAAATCTAAGCAAAATCTAGAGCAAAATCTAGCCTATCTCTCGGTTTCCCAAGTGTTTTTATAACAAATTTACATAACAAGACTTGCAACAATTCGAGGATCATTGTCTTTCCTTATCGAAATCATACTAGGACTCTCAAAGTGGCAGCGTAAAAAGGAAAAGGACATCTGGACTAAGACAGTCTTATTAGAAATCTGTTTCCTTAAATTAGTTCCCACGTATCAAAACCATATCCAGAATTCGTTTTTTCCTTCATGGTGAGAAACGAACAATGTCGACATGACGTGGAATATACCCATATGTGGTTTTTCTTGAGAGGCCACCTGGAACATGCCTGAATGTGAAGAGAGCTGCAGAATTTCCGGTTAGCTACGGAATGTCTGCATTCTGCAGCTAGTTCCGGTCAAAATGCATTACAATGACAAAAATCACAAAACTTAGCAAGTCAGTCATGTTAATCATTCTAAAAGTAATTTTAACTAAATTCATTGATCAATTGAGTCTGGGATAACAATGGACAAAGGAAAATGAGGTAAAGTAAGATGAAAGAAAGCACAATTTTGAGGCTCAACACATGCAAATCATTCCATCGTGGTTGACACCCTTATTAGTCATTTCATATGAAAGAATACTATATCACGAATCATTGAAATCATTAACATTATTTCAAGAGTTTCCCTTAGATGGGGTGTTAGGAAGGAAAGATAGTGATTTTAATGTGCATATAGAGGAGGTACAACGGGAGAGGATGTTTGGTATGACTGTGGGATATAAGGAGAGAACAGAGAAAGTGCTAGACATGTAGAGCCATCATGGCTCACCCTCCATATGCAAACCTACTATGGTATTCCTCTACCAATGATATGATTTAATCAATAGAATTATCGTAAGAGTGGGAATCGATGTAGTTGATATAATATGATTTCTTATAAAAAGAAATTTGGCATTGATGATAGGAATCAAGCCTATCCAACTATGCAGGGAGAGGTTTCATGCTTTGAAGAATGCGGGTTTATATGTTCAAAATTTAGTCAATATCATTTCTCCTCATCATTGGAATTTGACCCTCAATCATTTGAATTTGACACTTATCCTACCAGCCTAAGGTATCTACTTGGCTCAATAGACACCATTTGTGTTAGTGACATTAAGAGGAGGATCACTATTTCAAGAGGATGGTGAGAAAATGATAGTTTGAGTAAGGTGATAACATTTAAGGAATTTGCAAAGGAACATTGAGGAAATGTAGCCGAGAACTTTGTAGCTCCTCAAATTCACTCAAAGAATAGGGCAAGGTCCTTGGCACTAAGGGCATCAACAACTTAGAACAATGGATTTCCCAAGGAAGTAAAGAGAGAAACTGAGAGAATTGAAAGCATAGTCAAGGGATAGAGGGGTGAAACTTCAAATGTTAAAGTACATGAGAAGATATTCTTGTGAATTTCACACGTTGACTTTTCTATCAAAAAGGACACCAAATTCTTGAAGTTTGTGGAAATGTATTGGCATATTAAGACATTCATTGTCATAATTCTAGAAGTAAAAGGCTCTTATTAGAACGAAATCCTCATTGAATTGAACCAATTAAATAAGAAATTAGATCATCTAGACCATGAATATGACAACTTAATGCAATTTGGGGGTTGGAGGCAAAGAGTGAAGGTTTGGATGAGAATTAGTAACTGGAAGGATGAAGGAAGAGGATAGGCTAGTAAGGAAGCAATTCAATACGAAGAAGCTAGCAAGGCCATCCTTGAAGAGGATGTACCTATAATCTTCATCAATGTTGACTCACATTGTACCAATTGGCCTATGTCATCGTAGGTTTCAAAATTGTGTTATGTTTTCATTCTACATGAATGTAATGATATTAAGTGGTGTAAGTGGTTTAGGCTTAAATGAGGATAGCTATGCTTTTATTGTATGATGTTATTAAATTTTTTACTAAATTCCTTTATGGGACACAAATTTGGTAACAATGCTTATCTTCTTCTCAAGTATTGTTGTCAAATTTCTTCAAAATTTGAACTAACTTTAAAAGAAAAGAAAAAAAAGAAGATAAAGAATGTTATTTCAAACAAATTTAAATTATATGAAATTGTGATAGCCTCATTAAGAGTTAATTAACTAGTTAAAGACAATTTGCTTATTTTATTTTCTGGCAAGAAAGACTTAAATTGTTATTGTTCATAAAACAAATTATTATTATTATTTTTATTGAGTTATTAGGAGGAACCAATTAATGAAAAGAAATCTTTTAAGTTGTTGGTAAAAAGGTTTCCAAGAATTGGAGGTGGTTGGGGACAGTTGGAAAACAGTTACCTACTCCTCTGAGGATAAAGCTGAATCCCAAAGGAGGAGTAGGGGTTCTATGAAATTGGTAAAGGGGGAGTATTTTCTAGAGCTGGTTGGGATCAGTTGAAAATAGCTTACAACAACCCTTGTAAAACCAAAAGTTCTAAGTGTGACTAGATTAGCCATCTAGAGGTCATAGCAGAAGTATCCACTGTTAACCCGTGGCACTGTCCAGATTCTGGAGCTAGGGGGAAAGTGGAGGACGTAATAGCCTCCCTTGAATGGTTGGGAGGACCACAACTTGAATCTGAGTATTTTAGATAAGTACTACTAAGGAACCCTAAGTTAGTCTGAAACTGAATTTGAAAGATTGAGTATAATGTATTCTATGGGTGAATACTGTGTTGTTGAGCCTCTTTTAAAGTTGTAAATTTGGTTTATTTACATTTTTATCTAAGGCAGGAAGCGAGTTATGCAGAGAATAATATTTCCCTCTAGAAATATGTAGAGCAGTGTTAACTATTTATTTTATGTTATTTGTTCTCTGTTGATTATTCTAGATAGAAGTAAAACAAGAAACATAGCCAAACCCTGCTTGTCAGAAAGATCAGTTTAAAATGTATATAAACAAGCCATAGCCTATATGGTTTATAAGAAAAAGAGGCGTAATTACATTCTACATGTTTATTTTACCACTGTAATAATAGTGGAAGAACAGTTTGTTTGTTTAACAATGAAGGAATAGCTTTGGATAATGGTACAATGTTGTAGAATATACAAATAATGCTACTGTTTTAAAGACGAGACACAATAAGAAAGGGTACATGGGTCTCGACGGACTGTCGACCCTAGTCCTGGGTGTAAATCCTAAACTGGGATACATTGTCCGCGGCCAGTCCCTACTATACACGGACTCTAAAGCTATGGTGTTCTGGACACCAGCGCATGTAGGAGCATATCATATTATAAAAGAAGTAAAGACATAAGAAATATTTAAGCAGTAAACATTTGAAATAGAATCAGGGGGTGAAAACCCTTAGAACATTAGAAAGATGTAGCACGAAACCCTTTTCTATAGATAAAGATAATTTGTAGAGGATGAAAGCTACGAGAATATTTCAGTTCGTGCCGAGTAAAGAATGCTAATAGCAGCTAAAACGATTCATGAAAATTATTATCGAATTGTATTTTAACACATGAAACTTATATTTCTATGCATAACATATGATTGCAAGTAGAAAACTTCAGAAACTGTGAATTAACAAGAATGCTGTATTATGTATATATAAATAGAAATAGCGCAAGGTTCAGATTACATGCAAATATCAGAACAACTATTCATGGCCTCGGCCTCAAAATAATAACAGTAGAAGTTACTCAGTTTGCATAACGGAATCGTAAAAGCTATTAACAGTACTCTTAATACAATCTGGGTTGAAACCCTAAAATAAAACCCTTCACATTTAAGATAAGAAAAGCTTCAAAGAGTTCATAAACCCTAGGTCAGGATTCAAACCCCGAGCCTTTAATTTTAAGTGCCATATAATATACGTCGGCAAACTCTCTCTTCAAAAGCGATGTACCTGTTGGTAAGGGGATGTACTCTAGCCGTGGAATGATGAAGTACTGGTGAGAAATGCTGGCAGGGTTTTGGGTGAAGTCCACTAACCTGCGAGACAAAAACAAACCCTGTTGAGTAGCCAGCTCGTAAGAAAGAATAATTAAGGAAAAGAGTTTTAAAAACAAAGATATTATCGATTGGTAAAATCTTGGGTGAAATACCTGTTGGAGAAATCAACCATCGTCGAACCTGAAATTAAAACTATGCTATGAGTTAATCTGAAATCGAGCATGAAAGCTTGTAGTTAGTTCTGTAACAAGCAAGGGAATTTAAAACCTAGAATAGTTATAACTAAAATGGCGATTACCTGATAATGTTTGTTGAGACATTCCTAGCCTAAATTCTCAGCTCCCAGTGTTGATTAAAGAGCCTTTTTGCTCTGTGAGCATCAACCATCAGTAAAGAGACAAAACTCAGAAGGTTAAAATGTGATACAACTCGAAAAACTTATAGGCAAACGTATTGAGAACTGGAATGGTAAGAAAATTAGAGTGAAGGTTTTAGTGTAACAGTTCCAAGCTCACCCTAAAATAAATTTGTGACAGAGATGCCAAGGAGAAGCCAACTTTGCAAGTGTGCCATGGAGAAATGAACAAACTAAGGATCGACTAGCTAACTGGTAGAAGTCACCAGAGGTTTCCCTCATGATTTTTGGAGAATCCGAGGGCAGATTAATAGTTGTCCCAGCTATTAAAATCCCAGTATAGCTAGGTTTAATTCGAGTTGACAAACCCTATCACGGTCAGGAGTTAAAGGGCCAAGTGGCCTATTGCGAATCTCAAGAAATCTTCAAACCTTAAATTAACCTTGGCGACAGATCCGATGATCGATTAATATGATATCAACTTTAATGAAGTGGACTGATATATTTAATATGTATTGCTTTAATACTACTATGTATTGTGTGTAATGTTTTGTACTAGAGAAAAGTTTCATAGTGTATGAATGGTGCGATTAAAACATATAAATAGGAGATTATATTATATTGCAAATGATTGCCAAGGTTTGTAATAATGTTTAAAATCAAGCAGGTCCTTATTATCGGAGCTCGAGTCATGTACATTGTGTAATGATCGAATAGTATTGTATATAATATAATATGTTTCGTGAAATGAATTTTTTTTTTATGATGGTAAATAATATTTGGATGAAAGTGACGAGTGGTATCAGAGCAGGTTGCTACGCTGGGACCCTAAGGGTCTACTAATAGTGAATTTGTGTATGTGTATAGTGCACTGAGAGAAAGCGGGTGATCATGAGAGGAGCTACAGCATCACAGTCACAACCAGAAGAAACTCAAGCACCAACAGTTATGAATCCAGAAATGTGGGTTCAATTAACTATGGAACAACATCAAAAGACCAGTCTGTTACTTGAGGAACAACAACATCAAACTAGTTTCTTGTTAAACACAGTACAACAATTACAAGAAGAAATGCTAAGAGTCTGGAGGGACAATGAGAGACTATTACAAGACCAAGAGAAAATTCTGAAGAGTTTATCCAACAAACATAATCATGAGCTATATCATCCAAGTGTTGAAAGGAGGTTACCAGCCGATGAAGACCAGCAAACAAGAAATAACACTATGGATAGAATTGAAAAGATTCCCTCCCAGAAAATCAAAAATAGGAATTACAATGAGGCAAAGTCAGGAAATTTGTCTGACCAACAAGATACTAAGAAACAAAAAGTGGAACTGCAGGGGGAATTCCGAAAAATTAAGCCACCAACGTTTGATGGTGAGGCAGAGGAGGTGGCTGAAGCCTGGTTAATCAATATAAATAAGTACTTTAAAGTATACGAATATAGCAGCAATATGAAGGCCAGATTGGCTATATACCAGTTATGAGACAAAGCCACCCTGTGGTGGGAAGAGGTGAAAAATGTACGTAGCATTGATGAACGGGATATTTCATGGGAATTGTTTCAGCAGTACCTTAAGGACAAGTACTTAACAAAAAGGTTTTATGATGACAAAGCTAAGGAATTCCATGATCTTCGGTTGGGACAAATGACCATGGATGATTATGTTACAAAATTTACTTCCCTGCTACGCTACATTCCTTACCTCCGAGAAGAAAAATCCAAGGTAGAGAGGTTCTTAAGTACTTTACCTACTTATATGAGAGAACGAATATAATTTGTTAATCCTCAGACCATGGACAAAGCCATCCGTAAAGCACGAATGTGCTATCAGCGGGCCAAGGCCAAGGGTGAAGGAGGAAAAAGCTGGCAGCCAAAGAAAAATCAGAAAATTAACTCTAATTTTAAAAGCAGTAAAAGTAGCAACTTTAAAGGCTCGGGACGGAATTCTATCAGCAAGCAGTTTGGTAGGAATCACCAAAGAACCAAGTGGCTAGTGGAGGAGAAACCCACAGAAGCATCTAGTAAGCCAGATCAGGGACAAATTTCTAAGCCTCCCCTACAGTGTTGGGGCTATGGGGAAGCCCATTATTATAAAAACTGTCCCCAACAAAACAAAAATGAAGTTATAATCTGCAGGAAGCATCTATAGTGGGGGACGTGGCACGCAATATACCTCGTATCAATGCAGCTTTGGAAGACCGACAGGCTGATTTTCAGCCCATAATGATTGAACTAGAAGGTACTTTACTAACTAAACTTGTTTCAATTTTAGTAGATCCCGGAGCAAGTTTGAGTTACGTAAGTCCTAAAATAGTGGAAATGTGCAAGTTAAAAGAGCAGAAATTTAAGAATTCCTGGTTAGTTCAGCTAGCTACTGGGGCAAAATGAAAGGTAACTGCAAAAGTTCCTAACTGTATATTGAAAGTAGCAGAACAACAGTTACAAGTAGATTTAAATATCTTACCATTGGGGTCTTATGATGTGCTATTGGGTATGGATTGGTTGGAGAGACATTGGACCCTAGTGGACTGCAAAGAAAAGATTATTTACTTCAGAATGCAAGATGGCACGCGAAAAGAAATTCAAGTAATTAAAAAGCCTGTGTAATTACGACCAATAACAGCATCCCAAATGGGTAAGTGTATCAAGAAAGGATGTCAACTGTATGCAATTCAAGTAGGATATGCAGACTCCAAGGAAAAGGCTCCAATAATGGAAGATATTCCTGTAGTACAGGAATTTCTGGATGTATTTCCAGAAAACATTCCTGGTTTGCCACCCAAGAAGGATATTGACTTCACCATTGAATTATTGCCAGGAGCCTCTCCGGTGTCAAGAGATCCTTATAGAATGAGTGTGCCAGAACTAATAGAACTAAAGATACAGCTATAAGAACTGTTAGAGAAAGGCTATATCCATCCAAGTGTGTCTCCATGGGGAGCACCAGTTCTATTTGTTAAGAAGAAATACAGAACCTTACGCATGTGTATGGATTACAGGTAGCTTAATAAGTTGACTGTTAAAAAAAAATACCCCTTACCCAGAATCGATGACTTATTCGATCAAGTAAGAGGGGCTAAAGTGTTCTCTAAGATAGACTTAAGATCCGGGTATCATCAGATTCAGATTAAAGATGAATAGATTTTCAAAACAACATTTTGCACTCGTTATGGGCATTATGAATTCGTGGTGTTGCCCTTTAGATTGACAAATGCACTAACAACCTTTATGAGGTTGATGCATAGCATTTTTCATCAATTTTTGGATAACTTTGTGCTTATTTTCATAGACGACATATTGATATATTCTAAAAGTGAGGAGGAACATAAAGAGCATTTGAGAATAGTTTTGGAAATGTTGAGAAAGCATCAGCTCTATGCTAAGTTTAGCAAATGCGATTTCTTTAAAACAGAAATCCAATATCTGGGACATGTTATATCAGCTGAAGGAATAGCTGTTGATCCAGAAAAGATCAAAACTATTATGGAATGGTGAGTACCTCAGAATGTGGCTCACATTAGATCGTTTATGGGTCTACCTAGTTATTATAGAAGGTTCATATAAGGATTTTCTAAAATTTCTTTTCCTATTACATCTTTGTAGAAGAAAGGCAAGCTTTTCAAATGGACAAATGAATGTCAGAATAGCTTTGAAAAGTTGAAACAACTTCTGACTACAGCATTGGTACTAAGGCTAGCTGACCCTGATAAAGACTATGAAGTTTGTACTGATGCCAGCAAAGAAGGAGTGGGAGCGATATTAACTCAAGAAGATAAAGTGATAGCCTACGAGCCTAGAAAACTGAAAGATCATGAACATAAATATTTTTCTTATGATCTAGAGCTTACAGCCGTGGTGCATACTCTCTGGGTGTGGAGGCATTATCTGTTGGGTAAGAGGTTTGTACTTAAAACAGATCATAGCAGTTTGACTAATTATTTTAAGCAAGCGGATTTAAATTCTAGACAGGCAAGATGGAATGCCTTTTTGAGTGAATTTGACATGGACATATAGCATGTTAATGGAAAGGAAAATCGAGTTGCAGATGCGTTGAGAAGAAAACTGCATGGTATTTATGCATTATACTATAATCAGCTAGAAAGCCAACTGTTGGAATAGCTAAAAGAAGAAGTACAGAAAGACCTGGAATACAAATTCTTGTGGCAGCAAATGGAGGATGATAAAAAGCAAGGCAAGGCATCCGAGTATGGAAAGAATGAAGATCAGGTGTTGATTTTTCGAGGAAAAATTTACGTGCCTAATCGTACAACTCTAAAGAAGTTAATACTGAATGGGATCCACCGCAGCAATTACGCTGGTCATCCGGGATATCAGAAAGTGCTTACTGCAATAAGAAAGGTATATTATTAGCTAGGTATGCGTAATAATATTGCTGAGTATCTAAGAAAATGTTTGGAATGTTAGCAGGTAAAGGTGGAGCACTAACATCTTGCAGAACTATTGCAGCCCATACCCATTCCTGAATGGAAGTGGGAGGTTATCTCCTTAGATTTCATCACGGGACTACCACAAACAAAAAGATAGAATGATTCAATCATGGTAGTGGTAGACAGATTAAGTAAGTCTACACATTTTATACTTGTACAGTCTATGTACAAGACTGTACAGATTGCTGACATATTTATGAAGGAAATCTTCAGGTTGCATGGCATACCAAAAACTGTGATTTCAGACCGGGATGTTAAATTCACATCTGCATTTTGGAAAACCCTATTTACGGGTTTGGGAACACAAATACATTTCAGCACTGCCTATCATCCTCAGACTGATGGGCAAACGGAGCGGGTAAACCAAGTACTAGAAGACATGTTGCGCATATATGTGATGCAGCAGCCAACTAAGTGGGAGGATTACTTGCACCTTGTTGAGTTTGCCTATAAAAACGGGTATCAGGAATCTCTGAAAATGAGTCCCTTTGAGGCATTGTATGGTAGGCAATGCCGAACACCTATAAACTGAAGCAGTCCAGAAACAAAATTATTGTTGGGACCTGAAATGTTGGCTGAAATGGAAGCTGAGGTAAAAAGAATAAGGTAGAATCTGAAGGTTGCGCAAGATCGACAAAAGACTTATGCAGATAAGAAAATATCTTATCGTGAATTTGTGGTAGGGGACCATGTTTACGTGAGAATTAAGCTGAAGAGGAGTACCATGAGATGGACCTCTTGTGTCAAATTGGCTCCCCGGTACTGTGGACCTTTCCAAATACTGGAAAGGGTGGGACCAGTATCCTATAGGTTGGCCTTACCCAGTAATATTCAAGTACACATGTGTCTTTGCTGAAGCGATATGTACATAATGAAAAACATGTGATTCATTGGCAAAATATTCAGGTAGGAAAAAGATAAGAATCCTAACTTGAAGTTCTGAATAAATTTATGCATACTAACTTGAAAACACTTTTGTTTTTCAGGTAGAACCAGATGGAGAGTTTCTGGTCAAGCCGCAATGCATACTTGACCGAAGAAAAATTGAACTCTGCAAATGAGTAGTTATCTAGGTGAAAGTACAATGGAAGCACTTCGGACTGGATGAAGCTACTTGGGAGGATGAGAAATTTATGTGGGAAGCTTACCTGGAGCTCTTTGCAGAGCTGGGCTGAAACACAGATAACGGTGTTACTTCCAGGGGAGAAGTTGTGACAACCTCATTAAGAGTTAACTAGTATTAACTAGTTAAAGACAATTTGCTTATTTTATTTTCTGGCAAGAAAGACTTAAATTGTTATTGTTCATAAAACAAATTATTATTATTATTTTTATTGATTTATTAGGAGGAACCAATTAATGAAAAGAAATCTTTTAAGCTGTTGGTAAAAATGTTTCCAAGAATAGGAGGTGGTTGGGGACAGTTGGAAAAAAATTATCTACTCCTCTAAGGATAAAGCTAAATCCCAAAGGAGGAGTAGGGGTTCTGTGAAATTGGTAAAGGGGGAGTATTTTCTAGAGCTGGTTGGGACCAGTTGAAAATAGCTTACAGCAACCCTTGTAAAACCAAAAGTTCTAAGTGTGACTGGATTGGCCATCTAGAGGTCATAGTAGAAGTATCCACTGTTAACCCATGGCATCATCCAAATTATAGAGCTAGGGGGAAAGTGGAAGACGTAATAGCCTCCCTTGAATGGTTGGGTGGACCACAGCTTGAATCTGAATATTTCAGATAAGTACTACTGAGGAACCCTAAGTTAGTCTAAAACTGAATTTCAAAGATTGAGTACAATGTATTTTATGGGTGAATACTGTGTTTTTGAGCCTCTTTTAAATTTGCAAATTTGGTTTATTTACATTTATATCTAAGGCAGGAAGCGAGTTATGCAGAGAATAATATTTCTCTCTGGAAATATGTAGAGCAGTGTTAACTATTTATTTTATGTTATATGTTCTTTGTTGATTATTCTAGATAGAAGTAAAGCAAGAAACATAGCCAAACCCTGCTTGTCGGAAAGACCAGTTTAAAATGTAGATAAACAAGCCATAGCCTATATGGTTTATAAGCAAGAGAGGTGTAATTACATTTTGCATGTTTATTTTACCACTGTAATAATAGTGGAAGAACAGTTTGTTTGTTTAACAGTGAAGGAATAACTTTGGATAATGGTAAAATGTTATAGAATATTCAAATAATGTTACTATTTTAAAGACCAAACATAATAGGAAAGGGTACATGGGTCTCGACAGACTGTCGACCCTAGTCCTGGGTGTAAATCCTGAACCAGGATACATTGTCCACGGCCAGTCCCTGCTATACACGAACTCTAAAGCTATGGTGGTCTGGACACTAGCACATGCAGGAGCATATCATATTATAAAAGAAGTAAAGACATAAGAAATATTTAAGCAGTAAACATTTGAAAGAGAATCAGGGAGTGAAAACCCTTAGAACAGTAGAAAGATGTAGCACGAAACCCTTTTCTACAGATAAATATAATTTGCAGAGGATGAAAGCTACGAGAATCTTTCAGTTTGTGCCGAGTAAAGAATGCTAATAGCAGCTAAAACGATTCATGAAAATCATTATCGAACTATATTTTAACAAATGAAACTTATATTTCTATGCATGACATATGATTGCAAGTAGAAAATTTCAGAAACTGTGAATTAACAAGAATGTTGTAATATGTATATATAAATAGAAATAGCGCAAGGTTCGGATTACATGCAAATATGAGAACAGCTATTCACAACCTCGGCCTCAAAATAATAACAGTAGAAGTTACTCAGTTTGCATAACGGAATCGTAAAAGCTATTAACAGTACTCTCAATACAATTTGGGTTGAAACCCTAAAATAAAACCCTTCACATTTAAGATAAGAAAAGCTTCAAAGAGTTCATAAACCCTAGGTCGGGATTCAAACCCCGAGCCTTTAATTTTAAGTGCCATATAATATACGTCGGCAAACTCTCTCTTTGCATAGTGATGTACCTGTTGGTAAGGGGATGTGCTTTAGCCGTGGAATGATGAATTACTAGTGAGAAACGCTGGCAGGGTTTTGGGTGAAGTCCACTAACCTACGAGACAAAAACAAACCCTGTTGAGTAGCCAGCTCGTAAGAAAGAATAATTAAGGAAAAGAGTTTTAAAAACAAAGCTATTATCGATTGGTAAAAGCCTGGGTGAAATACCTGTTGGAGAAATCGACCATCGTCGAACCTGAAATTAAAACTATGCTATGAGTTAATCTGAAATCGAGCATGAAAGCCTATAGTTAGTTCTATAACAAGCAAGGGAATTTAAAACCCAGAATAGTTATAACTAAAATGGTGATTACCTGATAATGTTTGTTTGTGACATTCCTAGCCTGAATTCTCAGCTCCCAGTGTTGATTAAAGAGCTGTTTTTCTCTGTGAGCGCCAATCATCAGTAAAGAGACGAAACTCAGAAGGTTAACATGTGATACAACTCGAAAAACTTACAGGAAAACGTATTGAGAACAGGAATGGTAAGAAAATCAGAGCAAATGTTTTAGTGTAATAGTTCCAAGCTCACCTTAAAAGAAATTTGTGACGAAGATGCCAAGGAGAAGCCAACTCTGCAAGCGTGCCATGGAGAAATGAACAAACTGAGGATCGACTAGCTAACTGGTAGAAGTCACCGGAGGTTTCCCTCGTGATTTGCGTAGAATCCGAGGGCAGATTAATAGTTGTCCCAGCTATTGACATCCCGGTACAACTAGGTTTAATTCGAGTTGACAAACCCTATCACGACCAGAAGTTAAAGGGCCAAGTGGCCTATTGCGAATCTCAAGAAATCCTCAAACCTTAAATTAACCTTGGCGACGGATCCAATGATCGATTAATATGATATGAACTTTAATGAAGCGGACTGATATATTTAATATGTATTGCTTTAATACTAATATGTGTTGTGTGTAATGTTTCGTACCAGAGCAAAGTTTCATAGTGTATGAATGGTGCGATTAAAACATATAATTAGAAGATTATATTATATTGCAAATGATTGCCAAGGTTTGTAATAATGTTTAAAATCAAGCAGGTCCATATCATCGGAGCTCGAGCAATGTACATTGTGTAATGATCGAATAGTATTGTATATAATATAATATGTTTCGTGAAATGAAATTTATTTTTTATGATGGTAAATAATGTTTGGATGAAAGTGATAGAAATTAAAGAATTTAATTGGAAAATTTAAATTAAAAAAAAGTGATGTTTTTGCAACATTTCTTAATTCTTTAATGTCATGTTTATCATTGACTTTCTAAATAATTTTATTATATGGTTTTGATAATGTATAATTAAAATGCATATTTAAATTATTTTAGATTCAATTCTACAAATTATATAATTAAAATTATTTTATGAAAAATAATCAACAAATAATTATAGAAAAAAATTAAATTAAATAAAAAAATATTAGTTTTTTTTAAATGTCATAATATTTCAATATTATTTTTGTTATACATAAATAAATTATCTAAATAAAAACAATGCATAAATTTAATTATTTTGAATTTACTTTAATAAAAACACAAAATAATGTATAGATTAATTATTTTAAACTTACTTATGTTTAAAAAAAAATTAATCGTTTTATTATTACATAATTTTAATCATCTTTATTTGCAAGATTTGTTTTAATGGTTTGATGATTATAAAATTTCAAACATCTTTATTTACAAAAGGTAATGTAAAATGTATATTTTAATTAATATTTTATAATTAAAACTATAGTATTATTTAAAATTAATTAATATAAAAATCCCATGAGCCTGTTACACTTTATACTTAAAATACGTTAAAGATAACCATGCAAAATTAAGTTAAGGGTTAAATGAATTTCTTCTGATAACTCAATATTATTGAAAAAACTTAAATATCATAAAATATAACAAAAGCATGAACATCCCAAAATGTTAAAATGATAATATGACAAAACAATGAGCATCCGTTGAACTGTGTATTTTATGTGGGGTTGTACAATTACAAACAATCGGTAGGGTACACTATTAGTCTTCAAATTCACTAGGGCGGATAAGCAACCTTCAGTGATATTTTAATGATGGTGAATTGAATATATCCATGGCTCTCCCCAATTGCTCCGAACTCCAGCCATGACAGCTGTGAGGACTTTTCCCAAAGAATTCTAGCGAATTCTTCTTACTCAGAATATAACTGCCGCCTGCCCATTTCACCCAATCCAGTGTTTGAACAGCACCGTATCTTATATATTTCCACGGGTCATGAACATCATCTCTAAATATCCACATCGTAAGCAAGATGTGATGAAGGCACGCTACTTCCAAGCCTACCACGACAAGAAATATCCTCTCCATCGAGTTAAAAAACGTCCACAGAATGATCGAACCCAACATGTAAGCTACAATAATGAAAATGGAATTGCTAGACCACTCATAATCGGTGATAATAGTCTAAGCATGTTCAACAAACATGGAAATAAAAATAACGTCACGAGGAATATTTTATCCTTCGGGTTAGAAGATGGCCACACAATGGCCAAACCAAACAGGGCTAATGGAAGATAGTTATATGACTTAGGACGCTGGACGACTATCGAAATAATGGAACAGATATAGAATAAACGATAACCAATAGAACTAAGCCGAGTCAAAATGATGGCAGAGTCCATGCACAAGGCAATAACAACGGCTGCAATAACAACGGCTTCTACATGTCCACGCTGTGCTTCGCTGTCAATGGCTGGCCTTCGTGGTCCACCCTGTGAGAGGGTAATGGCAGTGGCAGAACACGATATAGTATGAACAACCCAAGCAATAGAGCAAATCAAGTTAACGCAACAGACTATAAATGATAAGGTTTTGATGCCCAGAAGATCACCCCTAAAGCTCAGCACTTGGCAAACCTGAGTGTTATTGAAATCAGACTTGACCACAGCTTTGGTTAGAAAGGCATTGGCAGCGAATCCACTCCCTTTACTGTCTGCCACGTAATCTCTAATGGTCCTTCTCGCTACCAAAGCGCTGGAGAAACCATCCACTCCGAACCAGAGAGTCAATAAAAGGTTTATTAATATTTCAATAAACCTTGGCATTATGAAAGACACAATGTTGTATTCTACACATTCGCTTGATCCTCCTCTACGTCCAGCCAGGTAGCCTTCTAGAGCTTCCGAAGCCATAACTCTGACTCCTCTGCCTTCCGCATCTTTAGACCTCAGAGATCTTACCAGTAGCTCTGTCCAGAAATCAGAGCTCGCACGATGCATTGGAATGCATATGCAAATATGCTCTTTTCTCTTGATGGACCGAGCACCTATATAATCAAGAATTTCAGATACCCCTTTGGACTCACTCACTCTCACTCTTTGCCCTTCATTGGCCTGCTCCAGGGGCAACGGACCCTCCACACGCAACAGACTGTCCCAGTTGCAGCCATGGCAGCCATTTGTGAGGCATGTAAGACAAGGGAGAAGGCAGAGGGAATTAGAGAGTGGTTTGAATGTCCCAGGCATCCGAAGAGCAAGCATGATGGTCAGCTCTTCCACTGTCCAGAATACGATGCAATTGCAGGAATTGCATGGACAGGTTTCTATAGTGACTTCTGGAGCGACTACCTCACCATCATTGATTGCAGCTTGTAAGGGAAGGAATCGCAGTAAAATGGAGTCCACAATAGGGGCATTGGTCTTCATGAACTCTCTAATGGACGAATTGGGTTTATCGTTTGACAGCATTACAACAGAAGCACTCTGTACACTTCCATTTTCATTAGAAGCTGTCAGTGGACGACCTTCTTCTGCAGAGGCGGTGTCAAGACCACCTTCTTCTGGATCATCTTCTCCTCTAAAACAAGGTATATTGTTAATGCACAGTCGGTGTCTAAGCCGTCTGAAGAACTGAACCATCTTCTGGATGCAGCCAAGTCGATCTCGAAGCCGTCTAAATAAATCGACCATCTTCTGTATACCCAACCGATGTCCAAGCCGTTTGAATAACTCAACCGTCTTCTGGAGACGAACTTGTTGGGAAGAAGCAGTCTGTCGACCTTCTCTACATGTAATCAGTCCATTTCCATCTTTAATCCCATTTATGGTCTTCAGTTTTGCACTTGCTAGAATGTCAAGGGCATCCTGGCACCTATCTCTAGATCCAACCTTCCTCTTATCAGACATGTAACTAAAACTGCTGTATTCCCTATGCATGTAATTCCTTGAACATAAATATTAACAAATCCGCCAACACCTTCGCTTATTTCAAATTGTGCGAATGAAAAACATGATAACCATCCCAACCAACAAACAAACTTGATCATCAACCATTGCAGATTCTGGATTAAACCCATTCTAGGGAAAACTAACCTGACATGCAATCAACAAAACTTAATACTTCCACTCAATCTATGCTCATTCTATGTTGTGCGGACATATATTATATAAAAACACTCTGCTATCAATGAAGTTTCGCTTTATCATCCTCAGAACTGCCTAGTAATTCCGTCTGCTTAGTAATTCCGTCATGTAGGTGTACCGCGTAATATTAGAAAAGTATATCATTTGGCTTCCTCATGACGCTATCCATGAAGTTTCACTTTAAAATTTCAGGTATATAGGGATACAGGCCGTATGATTCAGGGAAAGGGGTTAGTAATTTCGTCGTGTGGCGGTACAGAGCTTTAGGAATCTTAAAGAGTGATTAGATGTAATGAAACCTCTAGTATATTTCTTTGATGTGAAACAACCTAAAGGACATAAAATATGATGGATGATTTTCACATCTCCCAAAGCAATAACATTTTTCCGCAGATCAACCAAAGCAATAACAGGAGGTAAGCAATAACAGGAGGTCTCACATATAAAGTAAAGCTTTAAAGATTAATATTTAAGTGTTAGGATTAATATTTAAGATTTAATTTTCAAGTTAATTTTTTTATATTTTAAAATTTTTATTAAAGAGAGTTTAGATAAAAAAATAAAAAAAAACTTATTGTATATTGGGTTTTGGATAGATAGTGATTAGGTATTTTGTAAAAGCATTTTTTGATATGAAACTTTGCTATATTGAACATGATGAAAATGTATCTCTGCTAAACTTTTAAAAAATAACATATAAAAATTTACTAAAAAAATGTTTTTTTATTATAAAAAAGGAAAAAACAATAAGACTATCCCAAAAATCCTTGTAAATTATCTCATTTCAGAATGATACATTTTTAATTTATTTAATAAAATTTAAATTACAATTTAACAACTAAATTTCATAAATTATTTATTTTATATATCAAATATATGATTATATTTTAAAAACATATGTAAAAGTATATATAATTTTAATAAATAAATATTTTTAAATAATTTGTTTTTTTTTTTTGCTAAATAATGTGAGTTTTGAGATGACCATCAAATTTAACTTGTGGTTCACTCAAAGATCACACCTAACATGGACCACACCAAATTTTAAACTACATTTTTACTTTCACATTACCTATTACATTACATGAAAATTTCACTTTCACATTTTTTTTCAGAAAGAAAAAGCTCAGATTCTATTAGATCAACACAAGTGCAATACATTTATCCTGTCTATCAAATAATAGCAAGAAGGAAACAAAAAAAGCATCAAAACCATCATTCTTTAATAGGATAAGGCCTGGCTATAGCCCAAAAAAATAACACATACTTTTAAGCTATAGATTATTTAATGTTGGTGGGCAGTATATGCCACTTCCCACCAACATTAAATAACCTATAACCTAATAATAACAACATATATTTTTCAGGCTATAAATTATTTAATGTTGATGAGCAATATCCACCATTAAATTTAAACAAATTTAAATCTAACTATAAACATATACTACCACCCACTTTAAATAACTTATAACCTAAGAAATAATAATAGCCACCCCAAAAAGATTATGATAAATTAGCGGCTTCGCTGGATGCCACATGAATAATGTCAACAGAGCAGTCGAGGATTGGTAGAGCATGGATTCCAGGGAAAAGTGTGAATGCTCTTACCACAATTGTGATTAGTGATTTCAACCTTTCAGGAAACGTTGCTATATGGCATGTGAAGGGGGTTATCGTCTTTGACCTTTGAATATAAGTGAAAGTGAACAGTACGTTTAAATTGTGCCGGGTCTACATTACGTTACATTTTGTCGTGTACTTGAATACGTGTCAAAGTTGCAGAGCGTAAGCGGTGGAGAACGTACGATAGAATACCCATTCGTTACGGTGAGAGGATGGTTCCCTGTCTGTTTTGAAATATAGCTTTCATAGTTTTTAATTAAAGGTTGACAATAGAGACTTATAGTTGGTTGTTGTTCGAGTCAACCCATTAATTTACGGTGAGAAGATGGTTTCAAGTCTACCCATTAATTATGGTGATAGCGTTGTCTGTTTTGAAATACAGATTTCATAGTTTTCAATTCAATTTTTTTTGTAGAGATCTATATTTATGGGATGTTTGAGTTTTTTCAATAGTAATTAGTTAAAATATTTCTAATTAATATTTATGTGAAAGATAGTGTTAATATTTTTTTTATTGTAAAATAAGTTATAGTGGTTTGGGTATGTGGTATTGATAAATGATGGTATAATAATAAATTTTATTTATAGATAAAAAAATCTTTATGATAAAATAGAGATAAATCTTTATGGTTAAAAATCATGTTACACATCTTTTAAAAGTATATGTGTCTAACTGAGACATTATTTTTTTATAACTTGACCAAATTGTTAATAAAAGTGAATAGGAATCAATCCATCATAAGGATCAAAACACTTACTTCATGATACATTTCAAGTTGCCAAAAAAAAAATTATAAAAACTAATTAAATGATAACTTCATTTTAAATTATTATTATTAATTATGAAAAGAATTAATATATAAATTAATCAAATATATATTTGAAGGTTTATTTTAATTGGTCAAGTTCTCATTGGTAAGGTTTTTCTAGGGTTTTAGGATCTGTGTATAATCAAAAAAAATTTAGAAACCCTCATGGTGGCCCAAAATACCTCGCAGATGTTTTTTTCCTTTACACTTGCAGATATATTGCCAAAAGATTGTGTGCCAGATTTACCAACTTATTATCAGATCTTTGTCAAGCTCTGCTCTTGGAAGTCACTGCTCATTAAGGTTTACTCTTCATATCTAGTTCAAGATCTAATTTTTTATTTAGAGCTTCGAGTGAGTATTCTCTCAGGCATGCAACACCTACTTTTTAAAGCTAAGTTTAGTTTATAATATTGGTAAAGATGTCATTGTTCTCATGGTTCTTCGTTTACCAGGGGGGATTGGAGGTAAACATTCCTCCTCTCTTTTTATAAAGATGTCACCATGCTCGAACGTAGCTTAAGGTGGATCAGGCCCAAATGACTCTTGGATTGTTTTTGGGGGAAAATTTGAGGAAGTTCCCTCCCTAGAAATTTCTCACTCAGATTTGAAAGATATTCGCCCTAATTTTTCGATTTAATGGCTTTTGGTTTAACAACCCGTGGTTGATTTTCCATGTAAATAAGAACAATGTCACCATACACATATTCCAAGCTAAATATTGAGCAAAAACATAGTGATGGGGTTCACTTATGATTAATTAATGGCTATGGAAATTGAAAAATAAATTGACAAAGACCAAGTGGCAATAATTGACATTATAATTATGAAATAAATGAAATTAGGAGAAAAGGAAGGTGAAGAGACACAAATTTGCATGAGAGGGAAATTAAAGGAAAAATGAAGGAAAATAGATAAATAGAAGCCTCAATGATAAAAAGGTTTTTGAGGATCAGTTCACAACTTTTGTCAATGTAACCCTTTTTCAAATTAGTTTTGGAGCTCTCCTTCATTTTTTCATTCTCTCATACTTTTGCACACTTAGAGAAATCTTGGAGCATTATTGGAGCACTTTAGCATTCACTTGGATTGGAACAAATGATTTGGAAGCCCTAGAACAACTTGGGTTGAGTTACTAGTCTTGGAGCCTAGATTGGGACAAACAATTTGGAGCCCTTGGTGGGTTGAGCTACTAGTCCATGTAGTTGGGTTGGAAAAACACTCTGAAGCCCTTGAAGGTTTTGGCTTGAGTTACTAGTTCTTGAAGCCCTAGAAAACTTGGGTAGAGACTTATATGGTTGGTGTTAGTGACGTCTGACTGTGGAGGTGGAATCATTGTGGTTGAGGGCTGAGGTGGGTTAGCCTCTAGAAGCCCTGGTTTAGTTTTATCTTGGTTTATTCCATGATATCCCACATTCATGCATGGAATATGGCGTGGGGGTGATTGGATGAAAGAGAGATTTGGTTCAACCCAATCTATGGTCAATTGGTACGTGGAAGTCCCTCACTTGGTTGGTAATTTCATATGTTAATACGAGACATTTTCCTATTGTGATGTATGAGCAATGCTAGTGATTATGTTAGGTGATGTTATGGTTGATTTTCCATGGTTTCTATGTTGGTTATTTTTAGTTTTATGATGGTTATATAATGTGTATTATCTATGGCTCTTGTCATGAATTGTTTATTTATCAATTTATCGATGAATGTATGGACTAATAAGTGTTGTTACAACTATGTAGAGATGGTATCAGGTCTTCTTGGTGATTCTCAGATGAATCTTAGACTATTTTGATTAGATTTGCACTCATGACCTGTAGCTTACATGTTTGTCATGTGTTTGACGAAATGTCTAGTGTGTTTTAGGCAGTCTAGGTCAAGTTTTTGATTCGAGATTATATTTTTAACTTTATAATCATGTTAATAATTATTATAGAATGTCTTAAGCAATTCTAGGCAGTGGTATGGAGGCTAGCCTTAAAAGGTAGCATGGGTCTTGAGACCACATGCCCAGAACTAAATATTTTATGCCATAACCACATGGAGGCAAGACTATGAGTATGGTTATAGCCTCATAACTGCATGGAAGCAGTGTCAAGGGTGAATTTTGGGGTCTAGGTTCATGAAATAAGGCTTCAAATCATGGATGGACCACTTGGGGTATTTCTTCAGCTCTTGGGTGATATGTAGTCCCTATGATGGTTTGTGCTCAGTTTTTAGGCTTCACTTCCTCGATTGGAACTGGGAGGTTAGGTCATGTCATAGTGACACTCGTCTCATGTTTACCCTGGCGGGTTTGTGAAATTGGGTAAATTTGGGAGGGCTGGTTACATGATGGGATCCGAGAAGGTTTCCGTTCTCTTTGGGTGATATATGATACCACAGAGTAGCATCAAAGCTTCTAGGTTTAAGCACTTCAAGAACTTGGATTGGATGAGCAAGATGTGATTGTTATGCATGCATGTTGATTGTTGATGTGTTGGTTTTGCATGTATTTTGATGGTCATTGTTGTGGTATTTTATCGCCATGATGTTGATCTTGAGATGATTGATATGTTGATTTCATTATGTGTGTGTGTGTGTGTGTGTGTGTGTGTGTGTGTGTGTGTGCATGTGCATGTGCATGTGTATGTGTATATGTATGTATACTTATATGTATGTATGTATGTATGTATACGTTGTGCTAATTTGGATTGACTATGCATATGATATAGCCTCCCCTAAACTTCACTAAGGTATGTTGGATTTTGTTTATATTTGGTTTATCTGACAGGTATGTTTGCAGGTGATCTGTATGTGAAATTGCCTAAGGATTATGTAAAATTTGCAAGTGATTAAATTAGGGGTTTTAAGCCTCTTATGTCAATTCTTAAACAAAGAAACATGGATTAAAGGTATTGTTTTTGTAGAAAACATAAGATAACATTACCATAACAGTGAACATAACACAACAAATGATGAAGGAGTTTACCCCTCTTGGGCTACATCTCCTGGTCCAGCTTCCAATGGTTGGCCTCTTTCACTATGCTCAAAAAATGATATTTACATACAATTACAGTGCTCAAAATGGCTTCACCGATAGCTCCAATGGCTTTATAACTGTCAAAAACCCCTGTCTAGCCTCTTTCTACTCCCAAAAGGGATAAAAAATAAGAAATTTATCATCCTCCAAAGTTTTCCTGCTATTCGTCCTACAAAACGCGCATGTCTGCAAAATGTCTAAAAATTTCACGCTTTGTCGGCCATGTGGGGCGACAAATTTTCCCTGCGGTAGGTGAAAATTGTCGCCTATTTAATCGGGTTGGTGAACCCCATACTCAGCCAAAAATGCGCACGTCGCGTTTTTTATCACCGTTGATCTTAGTTTGTTGAACAATCTCCTATCGGTTTAATGATTGTGGTTGCAAATGGTGACCTGAGGTTTAATGTGGGTTGGGTTAGCGGAACCCTGTGCCCGACAGGTTCCGCTACCCTACAGTAGTTTAGTCAGGCGGTAGCATATATTGTAACGACTACATGTGAATGTCGTTGTGGTTACATAAACTGCCACCACAAACCAGACTTGGCATTAGCTGCCGCATGTGAACACATTGAATCCCATTAACAAACCATCAGAGTAACCGTCGCATAAACCTTGGCATCATATGTGACTACTGCATGTGGCCAGTCAACATCACCACCGAGCTTAACACCCGCTTGACCATCGGTTAACTGTTCCGCTCCAGACTTAGCCGAAAGATGTGAACACCGTGATGTGGTTAACAAACTTGCTCTGACACGGTTTATCTACCCGCCATGTAAATTTTTTTAAATGTATTAAGGTTGTATAAATTATACAAACAATATGTATTTCATGTTTTCAATCCGATCATGCGATATGCTAAAGAAAGATACTGAATACTTCTACAAATCAATTGCGGAAAATAAACACGATCGCCAATCACAACAACTAAAGAAAGAATCAAATAAAACCACAACACAGATAATTTCCCCGGGAAATCTTGTTGTTCAAAACCTCTCTATATTCTATTGTATATTCACCATGGAATCATGAAATAATTACAATTCACTCTTCTCACAAGAGTCTCATGCACTCTGCTAATCGTCTCACATTGTCCTTGCTGAATACAATCCCTATTGTTTAGGAATTGTGGCCTTCCTAAATTTCACAAGCATCGTGGGAAATCCAATGGATGTCTGGTTGCATGCGGGCAACCTACTAATCACACAACTGATAGTTAACATCCCTTTCACCTTAGTCTCAACTGGGTCTGCACTGGAACTTGTTAGCCACCTATAATATTTTGTCAAAGAAAACATGTTCCTGAGCCTTCAAGAGAAACATTTCCTTTGTAAATATATCATTCTTGAAGCCTCCATGTGTCTTTTAGCCTTTGAAGAATCTTCACTGCTGTTTCTATTGATGAGCCCTACTATTTTGTGAAAGAAAGGCCTCCATTTTCCCCTTTTCACTCCCACAAAATTCCCTTTTTCACCCATATTCCCTCCATAAAACCCCTCTACAATCCTTC
Source organism: Pinus albicaulis (assembly GCA_034641835.2). Lineage (NCBI taxonomy): Eukaryota > Viridiplantae > Streptophyta > Pinopsida > Pinales > Pinaceae > Pinus > Pinus albicaulis. Next base: position 637,911,449 of record CM076574.1, on the reverse strand, counting down.
ATTTCAACCTCTAAATCTCCCTAAATCCCCTTTTAAACCACATATTTCCCTTTATTTTGTTTAAAAACCCCTTCTTTTGCCTATCAGAACCCCTCATTTGGCCTTAAAATCCCTGTTTTTGGCCTTTAAATTAAAATTTTACACTATGAAGGTCTTAAGCCCCCAAGGGCTTATGGATTTTAGACCCTCGCCTCATATGACTATAGCCCCACAACCAGGCGCTTAGAAACACAAACCTTCGTGTTAAAAACCTCACTTTCCGTTTTTTTTTTTCCTTTTCCTGACATTAAGTTTAACGAATCTGGACCGTTGAATCCACAAGAACCAATGGCCCATATTTCGTCGCACTCCACCCATCCATATAAACTTTCTCTCTCCCTTTTGAAACACTTCCGCTCCATCTCTTAAACTCGACCGTTCATCCGAAAGATCTGACAGTTGGGATTTAACCTGATAGCCCGATGCCTCTCCTTCGCGCGCCAAGCCGTCACATGTCATCTGGGCCCTACCCACCTTTCTGCCCCATGCTTCTTACCTCCCATCGCACGAAACCCACACCGTCCGATCGAAACCAAGAGATCTAACGGCTTAAACCCCGTTTCGCATAATTTTTGCGCCCAGGGTTTAATGTTTCAAAATTATCCGAAATGGGTGGTTTTCTTTTTCCACGCATCACTCACTGAGTGGAATCGCATTTTTTTGGGCATTTCTGCTTTCCCCCTTTTTGTTGTGCGAAAACCATTCCAGTTTTCTACCTTACCACCCTCCGCAATGTCGTTTCCATTGTTAATCTCAGCCGTCGATCTCTGAGATTGGACGGCTCTTATTATATCACAACCCCGTTCATTTTTTTTTCACCTATTCTCCCAAATGATTCCATCGGGCGATCCCCACTGTTGATTGTTCTAATCTAACGACCCACATTAAATCTCGACCCCGTTCACTTAATTTTCCTTCCATTCTCCAAACGACCTCAACGAAGAATCTCAACCATAGATCATCGTTGATCGATCTAATCCAATAGTCCACAACTCACCTCACGCTTAACCTTCATCTGCACCTGGTTAGCTGCTCTGCTAGGTTTTTCGCCCATTTTTCCGCTGCATCCACCGTTTTCCATCGCTGCTCCTCCATCCTCACGAGCCTCTGAAGCAGTCACCCCACTCCCTCTGGTTTTTATAACATGTTTCTCATTGTTTGCAGGTTTCAGTGGTGATGAATCCATACAGTCTTCGCAGTCACATACAGGTGACTCATAGCGCAAAAGGACCATCACAGAGCCAAAATAGCAGAAAGAGGGGTCTTTGAGAAGGTTTAAAGGCATGTTTCATTAAATATCGAAGCTCTTAACCCTGACATAAACCCTCCAGCGCCCCTATAGCCTGTATATTCACACAAATAGGTCAGAAAAGGTTTGAAAGTGTATCAGAAAGAGATTAAAGGGCTAAAAGCGTGATATTGAAGACTAAGAGGCCTAATCCACAGTTACAGACACAAAGGACATAGATGCAGACCCGAAGATGATCAAGGTGAATTAATGAAGCCTAAAGCACATAAACAAGTCATATCAGTGTTTCAAAGAAGTTGTATCAGTGATTTAACATCAGCAGAATGTTCTTTCCCCAAGCAAGGACTAATCTCACAACCTACTCCATTCTCCTTCAAGCATCATAATATTTATCACACTGACCAAGATTCCTAAGAACTGTCAGTGCATTAGTTACAAAGCATGGAAGACCTGAAAGGCAAATCTTCACCCTTTCTTGTCATAAAGGACAAAGCAGAGTACTACAACCAGGAAAGTACCTCCAAGAACATACCCTTGGAGTTATTATCAATCTGACGAAGACCCCTAAATCATCTAAAGGGTACTAAAAGTTAATGTAAAGATATTAAGACAGAATGGGCTTCGAAAACACTTCTCCCTCTATTTTAATAAATCATTTAAATCCTATCTACCACTACTATCACTCTTTCACCTATAAGAACTCATGAGAAATACATTGTAAATGTCGGTTGGTTATTAAAAAAACATTGATTATAAGCTGTTTTACTGAGTTAGAGTTTTGTGAGTAGTTGTTGTAAATAGGCTGGGAGATGATTTTTGGATGATATCAAGCTATTGGACAAGGATGTATGTGACTAGTTTGCTCTTCTAATATGATAATCATGATCATTGGATCCTGATCTAAATTAGTGGTGATGTGTTCTATCTTTGTTATTTTTTTCCCTCTGATATACGTCATGTTTCATTTTCTCTAATAAGAATCAGTAATTTTAGCTTAGGATATACTGCTACAAGTACCTTAATGCTTCCTACACTTTCTTATCTTTATGTTTTCTGCTATTTGTATATCTAAGAACAAATTCAACATAACTTAACCAGTATAGAAGTTGGTTTGTCCATGCTTACTGATGTATGAATTTAGAGTTTGTTTATTGGATGTTCTTGTTTGGTTTCAGCTAAAAGAATTAGGAAACAAGGAGATTTAGAGTTAGCCCTATCCCCTAGGTTCCTTTTCTAACAATTAGCCTCCTAAGATCCCTTTGGGCTGAATGTCAAAAGAAGAGAAGGTTAAAAGTCTTTCTCTGATCTTAGACTTCACTCTGTGTCAAACTTGAATGTTTTCTATTGTATAAAAGTAGTTAGGAGGACTGCTGGATCATTGTCTTCAGAGTTAACCTCATTAGGAGTTTAGATCATAGAGGTTAAGGCATGCCCTGTCCCTAGATTTACTCCGAAGTGTTCACCTTGGAAGGTTTTCCTTGTCATTCACATTCATTTCCTTATCATTTCATCTCATACTATCATCTAAAAAGATCCACTGATATAGATGACTAGCCCTTTGAAAGCCTTGGATATTTGAATTGCAAGTAAACCCTTTTATGACCCCATTTCCCAATTGACTTGTGTTCTCTTGAATTATCTCCCCATTGCCAAAAATCCTTCTCCGCTTATCCCTTTACCTTACGTTGAACCCTTATTTCATGTTTCCCAACCAAACAAACAAATCAAAAACCCTTGTGCTCTATAACTAGCCTAATAACTCAAATTAAACATCAAAGACATACATTTCTTTACCTTTATAGAGATATCCCTCTCTGGATCCAAGAGGGCTAGATCCTGATATCCCAAAGTGGTTTGATGTTCTCTTGTCATTTGGTATTTCCAAATCTTCCAAATCATAGGAACCACAACAGAACTCACATGCATGCAACAATTAATAGTAAATCATCAGATGCATGGAAGATCACTGATTGTGAATTAAATAATATTTAATTCACTTGATCTCTCACTAGTGCAACAAATAGTTACAACTAGTTCAACTGACTCTAACTCAACAAACCGAGCTAAATGATTACTCATGCATTAAACGAATACACCAACTGCAATTCAAACTCCATAACTAATAAAGTTACTCTGCATGCCTCACCAACCACCCTCAACTCAAAATATATGAGCTAACGGAGTTTATCACACTCAGTTAACTATTACAAGTGATCATGATATAATATTACAATTTACTGTCCAATTTAATTAAGGGAAAATTAAATTAGACACTACACCAATTTAATTAATTAAATTGGCCATCACAATAATGTATCGCTTGGACCTGTGTTCCCACACTAGTGTGTGTGTGGTATTTTCTTGTTGGAATTTCAACATTCCCTCTCAACAAGAAAGGGAATATCTACCACCTCGATTCTGTCTCTGTGGTATTCGAATTTTCTCCTGGTGAGCACCTTCGTCAAAATATCTGCATCCTGATCCTCCATGGGAATGTACTGAAGTAACATAATACAACTCTGAACACAATCTCTGAGATGGTGGTATAGGATGTCTATGTTCTTGGAACTATCATGGAATATAGGATTAACCGAGAGTTTAATGCAACTCTGGTTATCACAATGTATCACTGTCAGATCCATTTAAGAACCAAACAAAACAACCAAGATATTTCTCATCTAGATGGCCTCACATGCAGCCTAACTTGCTACCATGTATTCTGCCTCGATTGAACTGAGTGCCACAGATCACTACTTCCTGCTGTACCAAGAAATCTTTGTCGATCCTATGCTGAAGATCCCTCCTGATGTGCTCTTTTTGTCAGATGGACTACCTTCTCAATCTGCATCCGTGAAGCCTTGAAGCTTCACTCCCTATGTCCATCTGTACCATAATCCATACTCTGTAGTTCCTCTGAGATATCACAAGACATGCTTCCCCGCCTTCCAAAAGAGCTTGGCCAGCTTAACCATAGCTTGACTCAGCTGGTTAACTGCACATCAAATGTTTGGTCTGGTGTTCACTTCGTACATTAGTGAACCCACTAGCTACCTGTAAACAGTAGCGTCTACTGCTTCTCATGAAGTAGCATCCTCTTTCCTCCAATTTCCTAGAAGAGGAGTCTCCATGGGTTTACAGCTCTCCATGTGAAACTTACCTGGAATCTCTTTGGCATACTTGCCTTGAGAAACAAAAAGTTCACCATCCCACTGCCATATTTCCAAACCAAGGAAATAGTGAAGGAGTCACATGTCCTTCATTTCGAACTCTCTTGCAAGGTCCTCTTTGTAAGAATGTATCAGCTTCTCATCACCTGTCAAAATTAGATCATCAACATAAATTACGATAATCAAGAGCTTACAATCAACCACCATCTGGTACAGGTTTGCATCCGCTTCAGTTTTGGTGAAGCCCAACCTGGTGAAATAGTTGTAAATATGAGTGTACCAAGCACGAGATGCTTGCTTCAGCCCATACAATGCTCTCTTGAGTCAGCACACATGTGACTCACTTTCAAAGATCTCGAAACCTTATGGTTGCTCTAAGTACACTTATTCCTCAATAACTCCATTAATAAACGTAGTTTTCACATCCATCTGATGAATGTGCCACCCATCTGTGTAGAGAGTTCAAGGATAGATCTAATGGAAGAGTACCTCACAACTGGTGCGAAAGTCTCCTCATAATCAATCCCCTCAACTTGTGAGAATCCCCGGGCCATAAATCTGGCCTTGTACTTATCCACACTCCCATCCACTACTTGCTTCACCTTATAGATCCATCTACATCCAACCTCTGATTTTTTGACCGGTCTTGGGACAACTTCCCATGCATTATTCTTTACGATGGAGTCGTACTCCTCTACCATAACGTCAACCCAAATTGGTTTCTGCACTGCTTCCTCAAAGGAAAATGGTTATGTCACAGTACACTTTCTCATAAGAACCATGTATCCAGTAAATATCTCGGGAGACTGTCTTTGTCTGCACAGTGAAGTAGGTGCTCCTACATGCTCTGCTGCATCAAGTCTCAATCTATTAGCTTCCGTGGTGTGCCTTCTACCATTTCTGGTGGATGGCTCTGCATGGGTGTTTTCTGCCGCTCCATGATCCTCATCTTGTGGCTGCTCCACATCTTGAGGTCCATTCTTTGGAACCAAGAGTTCCTCCTCTGCATGCAAATCTAGCTCCCTCTCAAGGGAAAATCACATGGCTTTCTCCTCATCAAATTTTATATCCTGTCTCACAACAGTCATCCTGATGTTTGGAAAATACACCTGATAGTTGTGGCGAGTATCAGTGTACCCCACAAATATCCCAATCTCAGTTGTTGGTTCAAGCTTCTTCCTGGCATCTTTGGTCACATGCACATAAACAAATGAGCCAAAAATCTTAAAATGTGAAACATCAGGTTTCTTACCAGTGAAAGCCTCCTCTGGTGTACTCATGTCAAGTATCCGATGAGGACAACAGTTTTGAAAAAATATTGTTGTGTTGCATGCCACTGCCCATAGATGCAATGGTAGGCCCTGATCATGCAACATCGCTCGTGCTGCACCCACAATTGTTCTATTCTTTCTTTCTACAACCCCATTCTGCTGTGGGTTATGAGGCGCAATCAACTCTCTTTGAATTCCTTCTTTGCTACAAAATTTATTGAATTCATTGGAGATGTACTCACCACCATTGTCACTCCTAAGAGCCTTCACATGCTTCCCCATGTCTTTCTCCACCAATGCTTTGAACTCAAGAAATTTTGAAAACGTCTGATCTTTCTTTTGCATGAAGTAGATCCAGCACTTTCTAGAAAAATCATCAACAAATATCACATATTACTTATGCTTTGCTTTCGAAGTAGTAGAGAATGGTCCACACACGTCTGAGTGAACTCTCTCAAGGATTTCTGAAGCTCGGTTCTCCTTCTGATCAAAAGTGGCCTTTGCATACTTCCCCATATTACATCCCTTGCATGTGTCTAACTCCGCAAGTGTACCCTTGGGAAGACCCGTAGAAATCTGTTGCATGGCCTTCAAGGCTCTGTGGTGTAGATGGCCCATTCTCCTGTGCCATAAATCGCCCTCATCCCAGCTCACCACTTTGTCCGCCTTACCCATAAATGCTACGCTGCCATATACATCAATTTTATAGAGTTTCCTTACACGAATCCCAATCTTCTTGGTGTTAGGGTGTCGTGATTTAGGAGATTGGTAGACCAAATGCACAGGGTAACATGAAACTAGTCTTTGGAGTCCTAGTGCCTAGCCTTCCTGGATTCAGAGAGGGCTCTCTCTATTGTATTCATAGGATGTGGACTTTTTTCTTTTAGGGTTTGATTTTAGGCTAGTTGTTAAGTGTAGGGTTTATTGTTTGTTTTGGTTGGGTAAGATGAAATAGGTAGAATAGGTGGAGTGAGAGATCATCAAATCATTGGACTATGGAGTCTATGAAAGTCATGGATATCTCAAAAAAGAGTCAGAGTGCATTACAGGGAAAATCTGGTGTGGTCAATGGATCCTTAAGGTTATGGGTGAAGGAAATGGACATTAAGTTGGGGAAACAAGGTAGGGCAAAGGGCAGTTGAGAATCCTTTGTCAAATACCCATAAACAAGAAGGTCTCAAATACTGATAAGTAAAAGATAATAATCATGAGATAGGGCAAACCATTAACTCAATGACAATACTTAAACAAATAGACATTCAAGACAAACATTCCAATGAAATGTAGAAGGCGAGAAACTCATTTAACTTCTAGTGATTTCACCTTCAAGATTTAGAAAACATTTAAGATAACAAAATAGATTTAATCAATCAAAGAGGGAACTCCTAAACATTGTTGATCAAGCTATAAAGAACTTTGAGGCAAACTGATAGGCATGGACAAAGGGAAATATCAAAACAAGACCTCCTTGGATTAACCTAACAAGTAATACTTCAAAGAGAGATTTAAAAAACAGAGTTTAGATATCATCAAATAAGAAGGGCTTGCCATAAAAAATATTTGGAAAATAGCATATTAATCCATTGATGAAATAAACAACCTTAAGGAGGCCTAAGGAGCAGCTAAAAATTCCTTAAACACACCCAGCAGAGGAAAACATCAAGGCAATAGAAGGCAAGAAGGACTAAGGTGCTTCAAACAACATTTCTTTGCCTATAATTTTTTGTTCTACTGCATATAGAAGGATGAAACATAATTATAAACAAGAAAACATGAAAAAAATAGAGACACATCACCATTAACGAAGCTCAGAGATCCTGTAAGCAAGCTTCATCGTCATCAATCAAAGCAAATCATCCACAAGCTCCACAACACCAAATTGCTCTTTAACCTCAAAAAAACATGTATTTCTCTCAAAGCTCGTCAAATGCCAACATTTACAATGAAGCCCTCATGCTCTATTTAACTCAGCAAAAGAGGTAAAAAACCCTAGATAAGGTTGGAAAATTTCAAAATCACTCATAAATGTCATAAATGCCAAAGAGACCATGCAAGGCCCAAGGCACAAAATATCCCATGAAATAAATTCCAAAATAACTTCTAGCACCTAATTCTAGATCAATTTGCCTTAAAAAACACTAAATATGACTTTACAATAAATGAGTGTGTTTTGTTGACTTTTGGCCAAAAACACACTACACAGTCCATTTGTGCAATGCCACCTCAGGCACAAAATATGTTGAAAATGCAGCAAGATGATGGAGCTTAGTGAAATTAAGTCGCCTTCACTAAGTGGGCCCGCAGGCAAATTCTGGCGCAAAATCTATTTTTGGACTATGTCTATTTTTAGACATATGGAGCATGGTTCGGGGATTCCAGTTTGAGATTCTTGGAGCATTGGTCATGTTGGTAAAAATAGATGAGACTCTATTTTTTAGGTCGAAGAGGTCGAAGTCTATTTTTAGATTGCCTCTCCTAAAAATAGGGAAGTCAAATATTATTTACCCTTAATAATATTTGGACTCTAAACAGCAGTTTAATCTCTTGGAGCACTTCAGTTCGAGCTACAGAAGTGGCTCATGCATCTGACAGAGGAATCACGTGGTTCCCAAGGGTTTGATGGCATCATGCATGGTTGACTTCAGTTGGACTTCAGTGGCAGAAGTTTGGAGGAGTTAATGAGACAGCTAGTGGAGTTGTGTTCGGTTTATTTTAGTTGAACTAGTTGAGATTAGTTTAACTAGCTAATCAATTAGTTATGAGTGGAGTGAATTAAATATTATTTAATTCATTAATTAGTAACTCATTATTCAACTCAAGAACACATCGGTTCACTACAGTGCATGATCAGTTCAGTGGAGACCAGTGAAAGAGGTAGATGAAAGGGTGGAGTTAGCTATCAGTTGTGACTATACTGTTGCTATTTGCAACACACAGATAGGTGGAGTAAGCCCATGAGGATTGCACAGTTCAAGCTGGTGGTTTATCTATATAAAGAGGCCATCCCATAGCATTGAAACACGCAATAGAGGCAAGGCAATTGGCGGTGAGTTTTGAACCAGTAACCTGTTCAAAACTGAGCTAGATTGTGAGTAACTGTATGAGAAAGTACCGAGTACTTGTGAGGAGTATTGTACTGAGTTTGTTACTTGATTTCTCCATTATAATATACACAATAGCTGCGGGGTTTTCAGCTATAAGCTTTCCCCATACATACTGTGTTAATGTGTATGATTATTTGATGTGTTATCGCTTGATTTTATTTCCGCATGTTTGATGATCTGAGTTGATTTGAGTGGAAGAGATTATGTGTTGTGTATGAAGTTCAAATAGTATGTGACCAGTATAGTATCGGTGAATAATTAGTCATTATTCAGAAAATTTCTACATGGTATCAGAGCTATTGAAGTTCAGATTGATCATCACAGTGATTACAAACTTATTTCGGTAGACAGAGTCTGCATGCGGGCCAGGTAGCCTCCGGATTCATCTTTCTTCGGAAAGTGAAAGGTACGCCCCTTGCAGTCGATCTCTGTGCTAGAAATAATTTGTTCTCACGATCTAGAGCGGTTGAGCTTTGAGGTGGAATTCAAAATTTTGCAGCAGTTTTGTTTTCTTGGTGCCGGTGTTGAAAATGTCTTTCAACGGTTTGCGACTCGAATATGCTCTTGAAGGCAGTTCGAATTATGTTGCATGGAAGGATCACATGGAGGCAGTATTAGAAGATAATGGTCTTAAGGAGTTCGTAGATACGGATGTCCAAAAGCCCACTGATCCTGCTGAAGTCAAAGTATGGCAAAAGAAGATGGCGAAATGTCGAAGGATCCTGTTGGAGGGCGTCAAGGATCATATTGTATCCAGCCTGCATGGAAAGGCTTCTCCATTTCTAATGTGGAAAGCTTTGACGGATCTATTCCAGAGTAAGAGTGACCAAAGGAAGCTTGTGCTCAAAGATAAGCTCGGGAACATCAAGATGGAGAAAGGCGACAGTATCGCCAAATACCTCACGAAGTTCACTCAATACAGAGATGAGCTGGGAAGTGTGGGGGTGGCTTTCAAAGTTTCACTGATTGCATGCTTGGTTTCAAGTGTGCTGGGATCGGTGTGGTTCTTGGAAAGCGGTGCGTCATTTCATATGACGGGAGATCGGGAGTTGTTCTCAGATCTGGAGGACAAATATTTGGGTGTGCACATCGAGATGGGCGATGATGGTAGATACAGTGCGACTGGTATCGGTACCATATCCTTTCAGAGGGAGTCTGGTAAACCCTTTGTCTTGAAGGATGTCATGCATGTACCTGGATTGCAGAAGAACCTGATTTCTATGGCGATGTTGGAGGATAAGGGGTATGATGTGGTCTTCAGCGAAGGAAAAGCCTTCCTGCGCAGTAAGACTACTGGAGAGACCCGGAAGATAGGGGTTCGGACCAAGAACCTTTATCAGTTGCAGATAGATGGCTGCGCAGCTATGGCATGCAAAGCGGGAGAAGTGGTGAGCCAGGATGATGAGGGCGAACTGTGGCATAGGATATTGGGCCACCTTCACCATGGAGCTTTGAAGATTCTACAGAAGATTTCTACTGGACTTCCTAAGGGCACCCTTGCGCAGTCAGATCAGTGCAAGGGGTGTACTTTAGGGAAGTATGTGAAAGCCACCTTTCACGAGAAGGATAGTCACGCCACGACAATCCTTGAGAGAGTTCACACAGACGTGTGTGGTCCTTTCTTAGTTGCTTCGATAGCAAAGCACAAGTATTATGTGATCTTTGTTGATGATTTCTCTCGAAAGTGATGGATATTCTTCATGCAGAAGAAGAGCGATACATTTGCGAAGTTCTGTGAGTTTAAAGCACTGGTCGAGAAGGAGTCGGGGAAGAAGGTGATTGCTCTAAGGAGTGATAACGGTGGTGAATTCATCTCGGCTGAATTCAAGGAGTTCTGCAGCGCCGAAGGGATTCGGAGAGAGCTCATCGCACCCCATAACCCACAGCAGAACGGGGTGGCTGAGCGGAAGAACAGAACGATCGTGGGTGCTGCACGGGCGATGTTGCATGATCGGGGCCTACCCCTTCACTTGTGGGCTGAGGCATGCAATACAGCAGTGTATGTGCAGGAACCGTTGTCCTCACAAGGTTCTTGGCATGAGTACACCGGAGGAGGCTTATTCTGGCAAGAGGCCTGATATTTCCCATTTGCGGATTTTTGGTTCTCCTGTCTACATGCATGTGACGAAGGATGCGAGAAGGAAGTTGGATCCAACTGCTGAAGTTGGAATATTTGTGGGGTACACTGATACACCTCACAACTATCGGGTGTATGTGCCAGACAGTCGCAAGACTGTTGTGCGACGGGATATAAAATTACAGGAGGAGAAAGCCATGCGGTGTTCGCTTGAGAGGGAGCTACACTTGCATGCAGATGAGGAGCTGTTAGTTCCTAAGGAGGAGCTTCCGGATGTGGATCAGCCACAAGAGGAGGTTCGGGAGGTGGAAGAAACCACCCAGGCAGCGCCAACCATCAGAGGGCGCATGCGCACTACAGAAGCTGAGCGACTGGCTCGGGATGCAGAGAAGGTTGTAGGACCACCTATAGCACAGCGCAGACAGAGACAGTCACCGGATCGGTACACTGGATACATGGCTCTTGTGAGTCAATGTGTTGTGACGGAGCCATCCTCTTTTGAGGAATCTGTGGAGGAACCCGCATGGGTTGATGCCATGATCGAAGAATATGATTCGATCGTCAGGAACAGTGCATGGGAGATTGTCCCAAGACCGGTTGGGAAATAAGTGGTGGGTTCGCGATGGATCTACAAGGTGAAGCAGGCAGCTGACGGGAGTGTGGAGAAGTACAAGGCGAGATTTGTCGCCCGTGGCTTCTCACAGATCGAGGGGATTGACTATGAGGAGACTTTTGCACCTGTCGCAAGGTACTCTTCCATACGGACGATCCTTGCTCTCTCAGCGCAGATGGGGTGGCACATTCATCGGATGGATGTGAAGACTGCGTTCCTCAATGGAGTTATTGAGGAAGAGGTGTACATAGAGCAGCCTGAAGGTTTTGAGATCTTCAGCAGTGAGTCGCATGTGTGCGGACTCAAGAGAGCACTGTACGGGCTGAAGCAAGCACCTCGTGCTTGGTACACTCGGATAGACAGCTACTTCACCGGGCTTGGATTCTCCAAGAGTGAGGCGGATCCAAACCTGTACCAGATTGTGGTGGAGGGGAAGCTGTTGATCATCGTACTATATGTAGATGATCTGATTTTGACTGGCGATGAGCAGTTGATACTTTCATGCAAGGAGGATCTTGCACGAGAGTTCGAGATGAAGGACTTGGGCATCCTTCATTATTTCCTGGGATTGGAGATTTGGCAGCGCAGCGGAGGACTGTTTGTTTCTCAGGGCAAGTATGCTCGAGAGATTCTGGAGAGGTTCAACATGCAAGGCTGCAAGCCTGTTGACACTCCTCTTCCTGGTGGTTGGAGGAAGGAGGATGCTACTTCAGCGGAGGTAGTGGATGCCACTGTCTATCGACAGTTGGTGGGGTCGCTTATGTATCTGGTCAATACACGACGCGATATATGCTATGCAGTTAACCAGCTTTCGCAAGCTATGGTTAAGCCTACCAAGCTCTTTTGGAAGGCAGGCAAGCATGTATTGCGCTATATTAGAGGCACATCGGGATATGGTGTATGGTACAGACAGGAGGATGGAGCGAAGCTTTATGGTTTCACTGATGCAGATTGGGCAGGGAGTCCAACAGACCGGAAGAGCACATCTGGACGAGTTTTCAGCATTGGGTCGACAATAGTTTCCTGGTACAGCAGGAAGCAGAGATCCGTGGCACTCAGTTCAGCAGAGGCCGAGTACATGGCAGCTAGCTTGGCTGCATGCGAGGCTATTTGGATGAGGAAGATCCTCATTGGATTGTTCGGGTTGCATTTGGAACCTACAGTGATTTACTGTGATAACCAGAGTTGCATTAAACTCTCGGCTAATCCAGTATTTCATGATAGGTCCAAACACATCGACATCAGGTACCATCATATCAGAGATTGTGTTCAGCGGAGAATCATGATGCTTTCATATGTTCCCACGGAGGATCGGGATGCCGACATCCTGACGAAGGTGCTCACCAGGAGCAAGTTCGAATTCCACAGAGGCAGGATAGGGGTTGCAGATAATCCATATCTTGCTGAGAGGGAGTGTTGAAAATGCAGCAAGATGATGGAGCTTAGTGAAATGAAGTCGCCTTCACTAAGTGGGCCCGCAGGCAAATTCTGGCGCAAAATCTATTTTTAGACTATGTCTAATTTTAGACATATGGAGCATGGTTCGGGGATTCCAGTTTGAGATTCTTGAAGTATGTGTCATGTTGGTAAAAATAGATGAGACTCTATTTTTGAGGTCAAAGAGGTCGAAGTCTATTTTTAGACTGCCTCTCCTTAAAACAGGGAAGTCAAATATTATTTACCCTTAATAATATTTAGACTATAAACAGCAGTTTACTCTCTTGGAGCACTTCGGTTCGAGCTACAGAAGTGGCTCATGCATCTGACAGAGGAATCACGTGGTTCCCAAGGGTTTGATGGCATCATGCATGGTTGACTTCAGTTGGACTTCAGTGGCAGAAGTTTGGAGGAGTTAATGAGACAGATAGTGGAGTTGTGTTCGGTTTAACTTAGTTGAACTAGTTGAGATTAGTTTAACTAGCTAATCAACTAGTAATGAGTGGAGTGAATTAAATATTATTTAATTCATTAATTAATAACTCATTATTCAACTCAAGAACACATCAGTTCACTACAGTGCATGATCAGTTCAGTGGAGACCAGTGAAAGAGGTAGATGAAAGGGTGGAGTTAGCTATCGGTTGTGACTATACTGTTGCTATTTGCAACACACAGATAGGTGGAGTAAGCCCATGAGGATTGCGCAGTTCAGGCTGGTGGTTTATCTATATAAAGAGGCCATCCCATAGCATTGAAACACGCAATAGAGGCAAGGCAATTGGCGGTGAGTTTTGAACCAGTAACCTGTTCAAAACCAAGCTAGTTTGTGTGTAACTTCATGAGAAAGTACTGAGTACTTGTGAGGAGTTTTGTACTATGATTGTTACATGATTTCTCCATTATAATATACACAATAGCTGCGGGTTTTTCAGCTATAAGCTTTCCCCATACATACTCTGTTAATTTGTATGATGATTTGATGTGTTATCGCTTGATTTTATTTCCACATGTGTGATGATCTGAGTTGAGTTGAGTGGAAGAGATTATGTGTTGTGTATGAAGTTCAAATAGTATGTGACCAGGATAGTCTCGGTGGATAATTAATCATTATTCAGCAAATTTCTACAAAATAGGTACTTTTGCAACCAAGTTTTGGACCACTTCCCCATGTCGGATTTTGCTCCATGATGGCTCGTTTGAAATATTAATGAGTATAAGTTTCAAAAATTCTTATAATTTCCTGATCCAGCTCCTGTAGCCTATCCAAAATGCAAAAATCCCAACTCTTCTATTAGCACAGCGCCACCTCCAACAGAAAATAGGCTCTGTTGTAGCCAAGTTTTGGACCACCTCCTGATGTCAGAGTTTTCTCTGTGATGGCCCGTTGGAAAGCTAGAGGAGTCTAACTTCAAAAAATTCTTATATTTTCCTCATTCAGCTCCTATATCTTGTCAAAAAATCCAAAATTCCAACACTGCTATTAGCGCAGCACCACCTCTAGCAGAAAATAGGCTCTGTTGTAGCCAAATTTTGGACCACTTCCCGATGTCAGATTTTGCTCCGTGATGGCCCATTGGAAATCCTGATGAGTCCAATTTCCAAAAATGCTTATATATTCCTGATAAATATCCTCTAGCCTTTCCAGAATTCCAAAATCCTAGCATTGATATTAGAGCAGTGCTAGGCCTGAAATAGAGGCAGAAAGGTGAAAAATGAGGGGTTTTTTGACCTTTTGAGGGGTCAAAACTGCTCAAATTGATCCAAAACATGGTGAGAATAATGTGATAGTGATGATAAATCCAAAAATTATGATTTTTCCTTCTGAGGATGCTCCAAGGATTAGCGTAGTGCTAGTGGTTTTGCGCTAATAGGCCTCCAATTCTAAAAAAACAAAAAGTTGTCCAAATTTCCTCAAAATTGGTGGAGGTGTGCCTCATGGGGTTTGAGAGACCTGTTGAGAAGATCGTGCCAAAAATATAAGTCCTTCATGACATTTTTCTTCTTTTATGGTTTGGATTTCAAGGAGGGCCTCTTTGAGTTTGGCACTTGCAGCCTGATTTCTTTGGGAATAACGCTTAGTCATTCTTATTTGTAGATCTAAGCCCTTCTTTGCCTTCTCCAACTTGACCTCTAGGTGTATGTTTGCCCCTCTTCATTTTTTTTTCAATGCCTTCCTCAACCCTATGGTTCTTGGTCTCTTAGTATTTTGGTTGTGCCTTTTTGTCTTGGAGGAGGGAGTTTGAAATCCTTGCTTCATTTCATAAACTTCTTCATCTTCACCATTTAGCCTCATCAGTCACCACATTCTCTATTTCATCACTTCCCTCTTGGTCCTCAGCACCATCATCACTTTTACCTTCTTTGATTCTTTCTGCACTATCACCTTCGTCTTCATTTGAGCTTCTTGCCTTTTCATTGCTATGATCCTCATTTTTATCATTACCATCATCACTTTTCTCATTGTCACCATGACTGTCATGATTACCTTCAATATTTTCTTCACTTAGTTCATCATCATGGTCACTTTGGGGGTCACTGTCTTCAATGTTTTCATGACTGTCATAAATTTTTTCTTCCTCACTCACACTTCCTTTATTACCTTCTGCACTTTGGTCATTTGTTTCACCAATATCCATGCTGCCATTTGCTTCATTATCAGTGTCACTGTCTTGACTGCCTTATCATCCTCTTCCTTTCTGTCATTTTTTTTCTCATTGTCATCTGCCCCTGACATGGTGCTAGGAGATGTTTGTGGACCAACTAGGGTTTGGAGGAGCAAAATGAATATGGTGATGATGGCAACCTTTACAAATGAGTCATATGGAGGAAAGTGTATGGTTGTTTTAGAGTTCAAGGTGGCTTCTCTTGAAAATTAATTTTGAAACACCCTAAGTCATTCTCTCTCAAAAGACACTTATTTTTTTCAAGGAGGTCAAACCAGAGGCTCACTTTGCATTTAAGACCTAGGGTTTGCACAACTAGGGTTTGATAATTTCATAGACACCAAATTATGAAAATTTATTGGAGGACAAGGGGGAGAGGCCAACTACCAGATTTAACTCTTCTGCAACCCTTTGAATGCAACTTGGAGGATGAATTTTAGCCTTAGGGCAAGTTCTTTCCTTGTTTGAGGAGCCTCTGCATTAGCGCAGTGCCAAAAAAGGGTCCACTTGAAGCCAAGTTTTGATGACCTTCCCGATGTCGTATTTAGTCCCATGATAGCTCATTAGAAGGATTGACCTGTCTACTTTCCAAATATACCATTTTTTCCATGATTCGAGTTGATTTTCCTTGCAAAAAGTTTATTTTTCGAATATTTGTCAAAACGTGTTGAGTGTTGGTGCAGAAATGTAAGGTGCTCGTGCATACAACTTTTGGAGGTCTTCCTTAACTCAAAATTGAGCTCATGATAGCTCATTGGAAATATAATTAAGTCTAGTTGTCATTTGACTCATTAAGAAATTAATTTGGACACACCAGTTGTGAGAAAAACTGATTTTCCCAAGGCCACTCCAGAAGTGAAGAAATTCTCTTGGGACACCTATATTTTTGACATTTCTCCCAAACCATGATACCTGTGTAAAAGCTGAAGGAGGTTTTTCTTCTTGGAAATATTATGTACAAAATACTCTCTCACTTTTTTCAAATGCATTTCTGTTTCATCAGACACATAGTTTGAAGCAAGCTAGCCCTAGGAGTGACAAATGGCTTGACTCTTGGAATGAATTATTGGAAAATTATGGAGGCCTGATGTTTATGAGTTGGTATGGATTTATGTTTGCTGATATGATCTATCATATGGATTCTTTTCTCCTATGCCTCCTTGCTTGACAACATTTTTTTTCTAATCAGTCCTCAAAACCCTAATTCTCTTTGAACATAGGCCTGCTGCCTCTCCCTTGCTGTGGCTACCCTTAGTGATTATTTAGCCTCTTACCTTACATATTTTTCTGTTGATAGCCATCTCAATAATTCCTACAAAAATTTTTAAGATGCGTAGTTGTATTTTGCAGAAGTTGTGCTTTGACCAAGGAGGCCTTCTTCGAAAGATTTTCTGATCCATTTGAACAATCATGTGCTATCCTTTTCCCTCTTTGATTGCAGCCTCTTGGCATAGGAAAAAAAAATATTTAGAACACCAAAAAAATCCTATGACCTATGAAACCCTAGGTGACCTAGTGGGAGGCTCTTTGGACTTGGCCTTTGACTGAAAACTTGGCTTGGGGTTTTTAGGTGTAAAACAGAGCTTTTGACAAACCTTATGCATTGCAGACCTAGAAACTAATGATTTTTATTTATCTAAAGAGCCTAGAAAGGTAGCTTGAGACCACCCATGCTTGAGGCACTTGGTGAATAGGGGAAAAGGTTAGGCTACCTGGAAATCCAAGGTGGAAGTAGAGGGGTTAGACAAGTCAAAACAGAGTGGTAAGGTCAGAGGTGGCCAAACATAGTGAAATTTAGTGGCATGAGCCCATGATGGGTCTTTTGGGAGTAGTGAGCTGACCTTGAAAAGATGGGATAATGAAATAGTGAAAAATTTATCCTAAGGATAATGAAGGCAGTGAGATTTCTAGAACTCACAATATTCATGAATTTTTTTTCTAGAAATCTAGGGTAAACATTTAGTCATCTACAAAGGCAAAAATTACTGATGACTAACAAAACTTAGTTATGCATGCACACCACAGATTCGTCAAACGATGAATGTAAATGAAATCAAACCTGAACTTTGTGAAATAATTGTAATATCTACTTAATTTACGCTTTGCATTCAAACGAAATTAACACACCTTTGACGAGAATGAAAACGAGAGGGAGAATGAGCTAGGTTGCTTGGGCCCTAGCCAACAAACTCATTTCCCTATTTAAGAAACATGGAAACCCAAATTTAGCAATGCATCAACATAGAATTAAAAAACAAAATTAAAACGACATGGCGTAGTCCCTTTATATTATATTTTGAAATCAACAAATGTACATAGTGAATTCAAATCCAACCCAGAACGAGGGCGATTCCAGCAAAAATACAATTATGAAAATAATAGTAGCATCGCTATCTCTAGCTACCTCCTATCTGAATTCTACATTATATACATCCCTTTAGGCCCGCGGTCATAACAAAATTACAATGTTAGAATCTAAGCATTTCGGCTGTAACGAAATACTAAAATAACCATTCGATCAATGACCTAATCTCTGTCATCTTCCTAACTTATCTTTGCTCTGAGTCCAAATCGAGATGACTGGTTCTTAACGAGATATCCACGTTAGGTAGTGAGCTATCACGAGAGTGCAGGAACTACTAGTGGTGCAGGAATCCTACCTGCACTCGACCATACTAACGAAATTATGACCAATACTTTAGGAATGAAAATATTAGTTTAAAATAATATGAAAGGTATAAAATCTATAAAAATAATTAATTAATTCCATTGCAAACCTTAAATATGAAAATAAAAAGCTAGTGCAAGAATAGACACGATTCTTTGAATAGTGTAGGAATGAGGGGGTTACGAGGTTAAAACAAAGGTCTTAGGTTGTGAATTTGAAGTAGGAAAGGGGTTAAAAACTAAATCAAATTGGCCTACCAACAGGGCATATTGGCGGAGGTCCACAAGGGCCTCAATGAATTGCTGATGAAGACAAGCACAATTCAACTGAGTGTGAACCCAACAAGCGTGTTTCAAGAAAGCGCGACAGAAGAAAACATAAGTAAAGAAATCTCAAAAGTGGTAGTTACCTCTGAGCTTCGAGCTCTATAGATACTTGCAGGAGTTTTATATTTTGACACCGCCGAAGAACAAGTGCATGCATCACATTGGATGGTCGATGAAAAGAAGGAGGTCATGCAGGATCGAGATGAGGCAGTTGTGCACATGCATCAATCACTAAATTTTCCAAAAAACTGACTGACCTCTAGATTTAGGCCGAGGTAGCACCAGAAGAGAAGATCGATAATTTAGCTATGGTTTTAAAATATTCCAAGGCATCAATAGACAAGGTAAAGATCGCACTTCAAATGAAAATCATTGAGATTTAGATGAAATTACAACCCCCTACTCCACTAAAGGTTTGGGAGCAGCGCAAATAAGATATTAAGGCTGCCATGAATAGTATTGAAACCACAATCAAGGATGCAACCATCTATTTGATAACGTTATAGAAATTTGGGACTCACTGCAGGAAGGCCCCCATGTGCAGAAAATTGAAGCAGAAATCCAAGAGAAGCAACGGCATTTTGATAGGATAAAGATGATTGCACGTACCTTAGCACTAGTACAACGATTTCATATTCAAGAAGGAAATTTTTTTCAAGGACATATCGATGAGTTTTGGTGGAAATAACACACTACCCGAACATAGCCTTGGGAAGCACAATCCAGTCAGCAATCACATACTGTGGATAACCAACTGAAAGCCCTATGACAGACCCAGAGAGAATTTGTTCATAAAACAACAGGGCTAGCTATAGAGAAGATGTTGAATGAAGTACATGAGGCCGAGAAGGAGTGCACCGAGAAAATTTAGCCATTGTATGATACATTAAGCAACATCAAAGTAAATACTTAGGGCACACCAGCTAAGTGACTTGAGACAAGTCACATATTTGTGTTGGGGGCCTGTTCAACAGGATACCCCTATGTCTAATTTTTGGTAAATAATCTTCATTTTTAGGAGTGGAGCACATTGCGCGCAACTATCTAAGAGTCATAATGGACTTTGAGCAAGTCAAAGCCCCTTATTTTGTAAAGGGATGGGAATATTTTGGATACTTTTAACTTCGCCCATGGTTTTCAGACCATGGTATTGTGAAAGGAAAAAATATATAAGGAGTCTAGGGATATCTCTTGAAGATAGAATGCATATGGATGTCATGCTAGATCTGAATTGAGTCTATACTATGTTTTTGTGTGTGAAAGAGAAGGCTCTTGTAGCTATGTGCGCGTAGAACTTTGGAAGTCTGTAGATGAGTGTGAAAACCCCTGATGTTGTGTACGAAGGGAAATAAGTGTTGTATTGGGAAGATATGAGCTAATAAAAGAATACTTTGAAAAAAAAATCTATGTACTTTACTTGTATTATTTCATTATCTATGTTATTTTATTATCTATGCTAGATCAGGTATTTTATCTATAATTTCATCACGAAGATTTGAATATGGTTTATTATGATGATTAATGCATGTTAAAGTAGAAAAGCACAATGTGCAAGTAGTTAAGTAGATTTGTTGAACAACGTCTGTGTATTTTTCATTCTGGTTCTACGAAGCTCTGAATAAGCCTTAAGAGAGGATAAGCCCTAAAGTCACACTCCATAGTCCCTCTAGATGTAGAAACTTGGTTCTAGCATCCCCTAATATTTCCTTGGGTGAGACTTCAGTCTGTGCAACAAATCGTTTCCGAAAGGGCCAATAATAGAGGGTTTTGTTGGTTCGCACAACCATATCTGAACCTAGGTCTAAACCCCCTCAAGCCAACAGGAGGAGCCACCGAGAATTTCCCAGGATGATTTTCAGGAATCGAATGTATGGAAAATCCACTGAGAAACACTCAAGTGAACACCGAATTGAATGTAGGGAGGAGCCACCAAGAAACACTCAAGGGAGCATGAAATGGAATGTAGGGAGAGGGGCCACCAAGAAACCCTCGAATATTCTACAAGAATCAAATGTGGGGAGAATATACACAGAGAAACCCTGAGGTCTGCTACAAGAATCAAATGTGGGGAGTAGAGCCACCGAGAAAAACTTGAGTATACAACAATAATCGAATGTAGGGAGTGGAGCCACTAAGAAACCCTAAGGTTTGCTATAAGATCGAATGTTGGGAGTGGAGATAGTGAGAAATACTGAGGTATGCTACAAGAATCAAATGTGGGAAGTGGATCCAGTGAGAAACCCTCAAATCTACTATAATAATTGAATGTAGGGAGCAGGACCATTAAGAAACCATCAGTCTTGCTACAACAATCATATGTGAGGAGTGGAAGCACCGAGAAACCATGAGGTCTACTACAATAATTGAATGGGGGGAGAAAAGCCACCAAGAAACCCTTGGGTGTACTGCAAGAATTTAATATATAAGGGAGTGGAGCCACCGAGAAAACTCACATTCTATAATCTACAAGAATCGAATGTATCAAATTTATAAGGGAGCATAGCCACCAAGAAAAATCACAGTCTATTTCAAAACCATTTGTAATGACATGCCAAAAATGTATAAGGGACTGTAGCGACTGATAAAAATCACAGTCTATGAAAAAACGATATGCAATGACTGCCAAAAGCATATATAAAAGCTAGGAATTAATAATAATAATTAAATAGTATAATAATTAGTATACTATGTTTTTGATTTAATAATATAATTATTAATATAATATGGTTTTGATTTAATAATATAATATGTTTGTTTTTAATAATCTAATTTATAATGTAATTGTTAATTTCTAAAGAAAAATATTATTATAAAAATAAAATCAACTATGTGATTGAAAATATCGATTAATTTTATTAATTAATAATCAATTTACACTAATCATTACATTTTTTTAAAAATCATGTAATTTGAATTAGAAGAGGTAGAATTTAGTTGATAATTTTATCAATTGTTATATGATGTCTTAAATTGGTATCATTAATACACATTCAATCCATATTTTGGTGAGTATAATATCATATTGAAACAAATAATATCAATTCATGGCATTCAATACTCAACAAAAGGTGTTAGTTAACCATAAGAATCCATGACTCGTAATATGATAATCCCGTATATTTTCTTTTTATTTTATATATCAACTTATACATTGGCTTGCAAATATCAGCATAGTATCCCTCAAACATATCTTGAATTTGAGCGCTACAACACAATTACCAATCATCCTAAAACTCCTTCAAATTCCACTGAATAAGCACTTCCCATTCAATCATCCTAAAACTACTTTTAAGAAGCACTAGGAACGAATTGTATAGAGGAATTGTAGACCCATTTGGAAGGTCTGATCCAAAGCTCGGTCACCCTAAAGGACCAAAATTATCTTCAAAAAATTTGAGATTTATAAAATTATTGCCAAATAGAGACCTCTCACTCCATCAAGTTGTGACACTTTGATGGAAGATCAATTTCACATCCTTTTTGGACTATTGAAAGCCCTAAAGGGATAAAATTGCAATAGAACAATAGAGATGACACTTTGATGGAAGATCAATTTCACATCCTTTTTGGACTATTGAAAGCCCTAAAGGGATAAACTTGCAATAGAACACTAGATATGTCTAAAGGGACTAGAACTCTTGTTAAAGGTAGCAAAAGGAGAAATTATATGTAAGTGTTGAGAAACTACAAAAATCTTAACTAAACTAAAGAATAGGATAAATCTATGACCTTGAGTAGAGCTTCTTGACTTAGCACCTTGGAAGCTTATACTCTAGACAATATTATAGCAAGTATCAAGCTTGTGAAAGAAGATATCGTTATCATTAGAACAAAGATAATATTCCATTGTAAGGCGTGTTTTAAAGTCATCCTGTGGATATATTGAAGGGAAAAGGGAATAGATATAGATCTATGTGCCAGTTAGAAGAACACACCTAGAAAAGTATCTAGGTTGACTTGAAAAAAGACCTTATAAGCCTCTTTTATAATGATATATTCACCCCAAGAATTTGGGCCTGGCTTGAGGAGCCTTGCTATTGAATATTTTTATTAGACTTGAGGAGACTGAAAAAGCTAGTATGTCATAGCTCAGAGCCTTGCCTTAAATATTTACCTATCAAACCAAGACTACCAATATCGTATCAGGACTAACTAGCCTCATCAGAAATCATGGGCATAGATTACTTCTTTTGTGTGAGCGCCCCATGAAAATTCAGGTTGGCCAACCAAATCACCACATGGGCACCCTAACATGTCTAGCAAGTGATTCCCACATGGGCACTCGAGCACCCTTCCTTCTTGCGGCCGTGCCCAGGGCGTGGACGTTCACCCTGCTATGAAAATAACTGAACACAAATCATTAGTTCATAAGTGAAAATAAATTGTTATCATTTTGTTATTTCTATGTTGCATGATAAATATTCAATTATAAACCAAATTTTGACGCCTAAACATTATTTTACTTAATTTTCTAAAATTCATTATGAGACTCCCTTGTGGGAACTCTATTAATGGTCAATCATGGGTTGACATTACTTCTTTTTTGTCGGTGCTGACCCACCAACTCATCGCATAAGCGCCCTTGCTGGGCAGGTGCCTTGGCATTCCTAGCACAAGACACCCCCATGGACACCAAGTGCCCTAGTGTGTTGTTGGCTCAAAGGGGGTCTTGACCCAGGTTTGAAGTTGCTGTGCAACCAACAAAACACTCTATCATCGGCCCTTTCGTCAATGACCTACAATGCAGATCACAGTATCACTTGAGGAAATATTGGGGGATATTAGAACTAGGTTTCTGCAGCCAGAGGGACAATAGGATGTAGATCTACTCCTAAAATTCTCTCTTATGCTTTTCTGAATTGGAAAGAGGCAAATATCTACTTTCATGACCTATACCCTATTCATCCCTTAATGTTATTGCGCACTACACCCTTATCACTAATATGAATATTCAATACAATATACTACATATAAATAATATGAACAACTTTTCTATGAATAAAACATCATACAATACTTCACGATGCATAAAACAACTTCAAATATAGATAATAAACATATTACACAAATAATATAGAAATACCTAAGAACATTCCTTCTCTTTATTAATGATGAATTTTTCAATAAAATCCTTCTTCACCCCACGCACATATCTATGGGTGGTATGTGCACATAGCTACAGACCAAGGCTTCCATGCACATAGCTGCAGAGCCCTCCCTTTAGACCAAAGCACAGAAAATAGCGCAAAATATAGACTCAATACATGGATCTATCTATTCATTCCTATATTTGGCTGAATATGGCATCTCTTTATATATCCTTTACACATTACAATACTAGGGTCCACATACCATAGGTAGACTGAAAAATAACAAAATAAACATTTCACGGTATATTTATCCTCGTTGGACTGTCAATTTCGCTCCTTGAGTTGCAGAATATTTTCACAAAAACTGGACCTAGTTGGGCCTCACCCAAAAGGCTTCCAACAGTCACATGTGAATCATCCCAAGTCACTCAGCTGGTGCACCCTGAACCTTTTTGGCATAACCATTTCTGCAAACAAATTCTCTTCTTGGTGCACCTCCTCTAGCATCTTCTCAGATGTTGGCCTGAAAACCTTCTGAAGCACATATTTATGATCCTTTCAGGAATTCAACAAATATTCCCATACATCATAGTAAGTCCTTATTTGTCAAATTTTCCTTAGATTTTGAGAGCCTCCTGAGTGTCATGCATTAATCCATATTCGACGAAGTATGGTTTTGGCAAAGTAGTTTATAGTCTCGTGCCCACTTTCAAAAACATGTGACACTAAGACCTTCCTCCATTCATATAGTCAGTGCAAAGTTCTAGGGACAAAGTCATCCCTGTATATCTTAAATCTTCTCTCATTCACTCATCCTGGCACCAACTAACGATCCAACTTTGCGAGCTAAAATGCACCTCCCTTGTAGGTTTTAACCCTGTACAAAAATTATCGACAATCGAATCTTAAAACAGAAAATAAACAATAGCGAGAGCATAAAACATAAAACAGATAACACATATATTTTCCCCTGGATCCCAAATCGGGATGACCAGATTGATTTTCATTATATTCCTTTTAGTGTAACAACACATATATATACATTCCGAAGCATACTAAACCCCAATACATTAACCCTGGATTAGAACATAACCATAGTTCCCTTGACCAGATCTAAAAAATACCAGGGGCCAAAAACCATCATGCCCCAAAACCATGTGCAAACCCATACACAAAACCATGGGCAAGTCCACCCACTGGAAAATAAGGCCCAAATTTTTTCACAGTATTTTGCCCAAACCACATGAGGTTCATGCCCCCGTGACCCCCTTTGCTACACCCAGCGCAACGTACGAGTGTCCACCCCTGTGACCCCCCGCACATGACTAGTCGTGGAAATAATATAACACAAACCCAACATCCCTCATATACGTTCCTGATGATATATGGCCCCAACCAATGTGCTTGAAACATTCCGGCGAGCTTCACAAACTTGATATCATACAATAGTATAAGGTCTCCCTCCTTTATTTTTTATCCTTGATATTCTTGTCATTCAAGGATTTTTCCCTTTCTTTTTTCACTTGATATTGATAACTTTCAATAAATATATCTTCCTCCAAAATAAGTAATTTCTCCATCTGTTCTTCCATTGTGTCGCAGTTTTCCCTGTTTGTAAATGCTACAATTATTTAACTAGGCATAATATACTCCATAAGAATGACTTATTCTTGTCCATATACCACCGAAAAGGTGTTTGTCTTGCCAGCTTCTTCCATGTTGTCCTTTATACCCATAACACTGCTATAATTCTCAAATCCCAATCATTTTTGTTCACATTGCGTACTTTGGTGAGTACATTCTCCAAAATATTGTTAAAAGCTTCGACTGTCCCATTCGCCTGAGGGTGAGATGGTGTACTCTTCTGATGGTTCATTTGATATTCTTTAGTCAATGACTCAATACTCTTATGCAAGAAATGTGAACCCTGATCACTCATCAAGATCTTCGGACGCCCAAATCTAGACAGAATATACTCAAATATAAAATTTATGAAAGAATTTGTGGTGTAATCCTTCACCAAATTTTCTTCGGCCTATCTCATAAAATAATGTGTTCCAATGATGATATACTTTTCTCCAATCTTCTTTCCTAGTGGATTTATAGGTCCAACAAAGTCAATCGCCCACTTATCAAATTTCTGCAACATTACTTGTTCATTCAAGGGAATTTCATCCCTTATAGACAGTCTTCCATTTCTTTGGAACACATCGCAAGATCTACAATATTCTTTGGAATCATTATGCAACATGGGCCGCCATAATCCAACTCTCAAAATATTCTCCACAATGGCCTCCCCTTCATAATGGCATCCTGCAACTCATCCATGAGGTTCTTCCAATATATGTTTCCTTTCATGCTGAGAGACATATCTACATAGTATTTCATTTGGTTCCATATTATAAAAATGTCGTGCAATCATTGAAAAATCAGATGCCTTGATTACTATCTCCTTCTTCTTCTGCATATTGTACTTTGCAAGATCCATTATTGTAGCGAAAAGCTGAATAATATCTAAGAAGTGATCATCTCAACCATGATTATGAAGAACTACACATCAGGCAGGTTCTCCTTAATTCTCTTGGGTTCTTCGCCTGTTTCTATCCTTTACAGATGATCAAGTCCAACGTTCAATCTCCTTGGTTTGACTATAACTTCAAAATCATACTCTTCAAAAAATAACAACCACTGAAAAAT
Organism: Pinus albicaulis; assembly: GCA_034641835.2. Classification (NCBI taxonomy): domain Eukaryota; kingdom Viridiplantae; phylum Streptophyta; class Pinopsida; order Pinales; family Pinaceae; genus Pinus; species Pinus albicaulis. The sequence goes on along the minus strand of CM076574.1, from coordinate 637,885,046 downwards.
CTTTCATTAGAGAAATTTTGAGGTCTAAAATGGGCCTCTGAAGAAAAATTTACAACAAAAATAAACTTTATAAGAACTAATAGGATTCAAGATGATGATGTCAACCATGGTGGATGATTCACCATTTTTGGGGTAAAACAATAAATAAAGAAAATTAAAAAAAATAAATTAAAAAAAATCAAGCTATATTTTCATCTTATCTCCTTAATTTTTAACTCAAATTTTGAGTGGGAGTACTCATTGGATGCAAAATTTAATTCCTCATCCAAGGAGTACCAATTTTGCATACTTTCGATGGACCCTACTACACGAAAAAAGAGAAGCACATGAAAAATCGTGATTGCAATCACATTTTTCATGTACTTCTCATTTTTCGTGTATCAGGGTCCATCGAAAGTATGAAAAATGGGTTCTCCTTGGATTAGGAATCAAATTCAGCATCCAATGAGTGTTACTGCTCAAAAATTGAGTAAACCCATAGGGAGATGAGTTGAAAATACGAGTTGAAAAAATAATGTTTTCTTTTTTTCCCTCTAAAATTTGATGATGTAATCTAATATTATTTTATTATTTCTACTATCAATTTATAATTTCCTTAGGAGGCCTATTTTATACCCAAAAATTCCCCTTATTCCTCCTAGAACAAGCTTATTCACTAAATAATTTAGCACGAAGTGATTAATGAACATCTTGAAGTGCGCTCCCAACAAATAGTGCATGAACTTTTGTAATGCATAAACCATAGCCAACCCATCTCTTTCTATCGTAGAATATTTCTTCTCTACCTTGGACATTTCTCTGCTTGCAAAATCTATGGGGTGATCAATATCTCCTTCTTTTGTATCAAACATTCTCATATGTCGATCTTTTGGTGCAATCCTGGTCTGATGGCAACCCAAAAAACCATATGTGAAAGAGTAAGCCTCCTGTCCTCCTATATTTTCCAACACTTCATCAATGAACGGTGTGGGAAAAGGGTCATGTACACATGCATCATTTAATTTCCTCAATTCCACACATATTTATATTTCACCCTTGTTATTCTTCTCCTCAAATACGATAGGACTTACACATTCAGATTCTTCAACTAGTTCAATGATCCCTTCCTTGATCATATTTTCTAACTCCGCTTTCACTTTTTCCTTTTATTTTGGGTTCAATCTATATGGTTGCTATTTTACTGGCTTCAAATATAGTTTCAGAGTAATCCTCATAACTACGAGGTCTCATACTACCACATTTAGTTCAGAAAACTTCATAGAAAATATCTCTTGATACTCATGCATCAGCTCTGAAACTTTGCTAATTGTGTCTTCGTCCCAATAATCTCCAATCAACACAAAATTTGGCTCTTCTTCTCATCCAATATTCACCCTCTACATCTTCACGGTCTACATTATGTTAGGGATTTCCGGCTCTGAACCAAAAAAATTGTGATTTCCTTCTGAATCTAGGATATTAATATTGTGTAGATCCTCATCCTCATATTTTTTTGTCACATTATAAAATTCCAGCTCGTTCTCCGACTGCATGGCCCAATATGGCTATATCCAAGTTGATGCAGTAGTAGTCATAAAAATCCTTTCTTTGACTTCCTAAAGGGCTTCATCAATGCTTTCACAGTCATCCTCAAAAGTAAATTTTAATAGGAACCCTTCAACCAATTCTGTCCAACTCATCGTTCCATGGTGCAACTTTGTCTTAAGATTCCAGTTCACAGGTATTAGGTCCAATGTGTGGAAAAATATATGGACCCACTCTGGCTCTAGTTCTTCACCCCAAGCCTTAGTCCAACGAGACATATGCTCACGAGGATCCTCTTTTCCATCATATTTTTCTTCGACTCTGGTCTTTACTTGGACAAATCTAATTTTCATCAATCTACAATACTCCTTCCAACCTCTGATATTTTCTTTATGAGTTCCCCTCCATATATCAGGTGTAGATCTAAGGGCTACATCCAATGCTTGTAAGATTTGTTCTTCTGGAAATTCTTTTTCAAATTCATCAAGAAAAAGACAAACATCTCCTATCCCATCATAATAAGTCAAATTAAATTCTCTGAAGTTAATGAGCGAAGTGATCCTGCAATTCTGTTACATTTTCTTTTAGAGACTTCATGCAATTTTTTTTGCTAATTTTATAGTTCTTCATTAGAGTTTGAAATATAAAAACTATCCTACTCCAAGCTTATCCTTCCTTCTGTAGTGGGATTAATCCAATCTTATTCCTTATTTATGATCTTGTAGATATTATCAATGTCTGCATCACAGTACTCATTGTGGACAAGCTCTATATACCACACTCCTTTTGATGGGTCTAGAGAAACGATGAGACACATATCACCCTTTTCAAACACCATCTGTCTCCTTTTCAGGTTGATTATTACATCAGTTTGAAATCCCAGTCCAATAAAAACAGTGCCAGATATGGAATTCTATTATCTAAAATCTCAATTACTTTGAAATATGCAATAGCGTACACTCCTTCAATATATACTACAACTCCAAATATCCTTCCCATAGGGATGATATTTTGTTGGTTGGCCAATATCAAATGGATCAGTGACCATTGCAACGTTGGCTTTCATTCACTCCCAAGTTTTCTTAGGAAATACATTGGCATAAAATCCTAGATCCAAGATTACCTGACCCATGTCATATTCTCCGATCTGTGCAATTAGTCTCATCTCTCTTCCTATTCTCTTCTTATGTCAATTCAAATTGTTGACTGCGAACGAATCATTTAGCAGTTATTCTTTTCCAGCACAATAGTTTATCATCTCCTGAATTCCTTTAACAATATTTTGATCTCCCAAAAACTTTATACAGGTCCACAAAAATGATTTAATTATAGATGGATCAAATTATTTTAGCTGAGTAGTTACTTCGGCGATGTCCCTCTTCGATATCAACGTGCATTGTGGCTGCGTGCTATAGGTTGAAGCTCCCAAATCCATGAAAATTCACTTTCCCTCAAGGAATGATTCCTTTTCCACCTGAATACTGAACCTAGGGGCTCTTTCTGTAGCCTTCCTAACCCACGTGTCTTCCATTGGCTTCTTACCTTTTTTTGTATCGTCTCATGTTGTTGTGCCACTTCACATGATGATGTTGATGCATGGATCATCTTCCTTTGGTTCAATGGTCTTCATTTGCAAATTTTGTGTAGGATATTGGATTCTTTTCTCTTGCATATTTGTCATAATGGCTGGATATGCTTGTATCACACGATCAAAAGCTTTATAGTACTTACAAGTGGGGGTAGGATTTTCACAATCTCCCTTGAAGTGTCCTGCTTCACCACAATTGTAAAAAATGAGCTAGCCACGTTCGCGACCAACCCATCCTCCTCATCTGCATCCTCCTCCTTCGTATCCTCCTTGACCAACATGATGATATTGATTTTCTTGCACACGTCCCTTAACTTGTATTCTATAAGTTCCTGCGCTTTGTTTTATCGTCAAATCATAATTGCGACAGTTCTTCTCATCATGCCTCACAAAGCTACACAAGTTACAAAATAATTTTTTTAGGGTTGGAACATACTTCTGTAATAAATAAAACTCTTTCGTGCGATGTTGAACTATAACTTTACATAAATCACACCATGCACTAGATCCTTGATGCAATGGATTAGGGCCTCCACTATTGATGTAGCCTTTGAATATACGGCATTGATCCTTATAGTGGCCCTATGACTTAGAATTTATGCACCATACTTATGATCGAATTTCTGACCTCACTTAATTACCCTTATTCAAATCTTGTAACTCCAAATGCATCGCTACTAGTTGGTTCTGAAACTGTTGTACTCCTGAATGAGTATCTCCCACTCACGAAGCTTCCAACTTCATCGCAATTTCTAAATCTTCTGCATGTGTTGATATCTTCTGTTGTGTCAAAGGTAGCCTGATATGTGGAAATAACACATCTATAAACCACTCCTTCTATTTTTCTTTGGGGATTTGAAAGCTTAATTGACCCATTAACATCTTGAAACTTTGACCTAATTCCCAAATAGACTCAATTACCAGTTTCTTAATCTCCTTTAGTTCCATAATGCACGGTGACTATGATTTTGGCTTCTTAAAATCTGCAGTCAGTGCTCTCTTTGTATCATCCAATGAAGAATCCTGATTCATCGTAGATTACTTCATGTACCATGCGAGCACTATTTCTTGCAGCACTGTGACAAGATGCATCTTCTTCATGTCGTCATCATTAATCTTTCTTGCTTTCAATACTGTTTCATCTACAAACTATAATTTCTCAGGATCCTCTAATACGAGTCCTGTAAAGATCGGTAGCTTGATATCATTCACCATGTTTCCTAGGGGTGGGAGAGGTGGAGGTGGAGGTGGAGGGAAATTGTAAGGATTTCGATGTGGGGTGAGGGGTGTTGCGGAATGGGGAATCCTAGAGGTTCCCTGATTATTCTCAGCTCCTTACTGCGACATACCTCTAGGGGTTGTGGGGTTAATTATTTCTCATTCGCTCTCAGAGCCACTCAAAAATGGACTGTAATGAGTCTCAATGTACTATGTATTGTTTCCCACTATACATATATCCACCTCCAGAATTAATCCCAAACATTAATATGATTTCATTCGTAGTACACCCTTTTCACATAAAATAATTTTAATCCACATCTTCAAATAAATACTTACCTCTCGGACCCTTAATTTTTTTTTTCTCAGCTTCATTGTAAGATTCAAAAGTGTCTATTGTGAACTTGGTAATAATTCCTCCTAGGATGTTGTCGATCCATAAATCAACAAATCTTGAGATCTTGTTATGAGTCTCCTTGAGTTGTTGTAACAATTAAGGACTCCAAGCATCAGGCCCATCATTCTTAAAACATGGTATTATTCTCATTCAGCCTTGATAACCATTCATGAAGTTCATTAACAAGAGTCGCAAAGAAAATCTTTCGTTGTTCTATAAAAATATACCTCTGCAACCAATCTTTAGTCGAAAGTTGCAGATTTCTATTTTTTCAAGGTGCGAACTCCCATTCTTTCAATTATACCCAATATTGTATTTCCTTCTTCTTTGGGTGCCACATACACATGTGCCTCAATAAGATCTTGGTCCCACCAACAGAACCATTTTTTGGCTCAAAGGGGTTCTTGACCTAGGTTTGGAGTTGTTACACAACCAACAAAACCCTCTATCACCGGCCCTTTTGGAAATGACCTATAACGCAGATCCGAGTCTCACTAGAGGAAATATTAGGGGACGTCAGAACTAGGTTTTTGCAACTAGATGGACAATATGATTCGGATATACTGCTAAAATTCTGTCTTATGCTTTCCTGAACTAAAAAAATATAAATACATACCTCGTACTTTTCAACATTTTTGTATCATTGATTTTATTCCTCTTCGATCTCTTCATCTGTATCATCTAGCTCATAATTCATGTACAAATGATTCACCATATCAAAATCAACATCATCATCATCATAATTATCTATATCATCATCTGGAACCTACTTTTCTTGATCTGATTCTCTTCAGCTAATGGAATATCCAAGATCTTTTACTTCTGTAATGTTAATAGAATTACATTTAAAAGAGGATAAATAACCATATGTGCATTCTTAAACACGAGGAAAACATAATGACAATTACAAAATCAAGAACAAGACACATTTAATAACAGATTTTACCCATTGTGGGTTATGTCTCTGGCCCTAGTGTCAAGATAGTTTTGGCGGCTTCATTAATTCATGATAATGATGATGATGTAAATAGGATCTTATTTGTCATAATAAGGACATATACCCTCAACAAGAGTGAATTTTATCCCCACGAGACATTCTCCCTACATGAAATTTCACTCAAAATGTGTTTTCCTTTAGCATGAAAAGCTAATACAATCTCACAATAATGTGGCAACAAGAAACCCTCAACATAGTGTCAAACAGGGATCTCAAGAATAATACATCATATTAGCAATTTAAAAAGGAAACATAACATGAATTCATCATGTACCTCCACTTTCGAAGATGGCCAGAAAATTCAAGGCTTAGTTGCTAAAACTGACTGCACCACTGAATTCCTAGAGATGAGTAGTGTAAAATCGACTATCAACTCGTCCAATTCTGACACTCTAAAAACCTTTGACTTCGGGAATATTTTAGATTCCCCATGATGCAAAAATATTCTTCTCCACAAGTTGACTAGAGAATTGATACTCAGATGAGAAATATGATCTCGTAACCATGATCCTTGTGAAATTTTGTGAAGAATGAGTATAAAGTCGGCCATATTCTGACACTGGAAAATTTCAACCTCCAAGGGAGTCCCTTAGATTCCTCAATATTCTTCAAATATTCCTTGTTGCGGGTGTTTGAAATTTTACTACTGAGATGGTGAACTTGACCTCACCATCGCGCTCCCTACGAAATTATGTGAAAAATTACTATAAAATTGATAGCATTCTAACATGGTACAAATTTACCTCACGAGGAATATTCTCTAAGTTCAGCGCTCCACACCCTCTGTCTAGGAAAGGTTCCACCTCTGCATGGTTTCACTTGTGTCATGGTTCCATGTGTTAGAACTCCTCCTGTGCTTAAGGTTTTGTGCGCTCCTATAATGGTCAGTGAGCGAAATGAATAAAATGAAGATTTAAATACGTAGGCGTTGGTGGAATTTTACAAGTCATGGACGTTGGGCGCATTGGAAAGAAGCCATGTTGGGCATGGGGTGGTTAGGGGTTCCAACCCCATCGACCCCCATAATTGGTGCACAATTGGTTTTATTAGCCAATGGAGGATTTAAATATATAACTGTTGCAATGAGATGGTAGATACGTGACACTAAGAGGCACTACATATTTGAATGGCACATACACTAGTGGTGAGATTATTACACAGTTTGTTTGTTGTGTGGTGGGGCTGTTGAAGGACCAACCAGTGACTAGCCGAGTAGGTTCAACTCCCACAGGCCCCAACCATTTTATGTTATATATATATATATATACATACATATATATATATATATACATACATATATATATATATATATACATATACATATATATATATATATATATACATATAAATATATATATTTAGATATATATATATATATATATATATATACATATATATATATATATATATATATATATATATATATATATGTATATATACATATACATATACATATACATATACATATACATATACATATACATATACATATACATATACATATACATATACATATACATATACATATACATATACATATACATATACATATACATATACATATACATATACATATACATATACATATACATATACATATACATATACATATACATATACATATACATATACATATATATATATATATATATATATATATATATATATAGTGGGTGGGTTCCGCTCCATGCAACCCCAACCCAACCCTTACCTCTGTTTTAATATATGTTATTTTGCCTTTAGCTGGGGGTGACAAGGTTTGAATGCTTTCCACCTAGAATTTAATATATATTATTTTATAATGTGTGGTGGGGTGGAGGGGGTGGTAGCTTTCCACTCCTTTTTTAATATTTTTTTGTTATTTTTAAAACAAATAGGTCTTTTTAACTTTGTCGAAAATAAGGGTTTTAGGAAATTTTAAGTAGGAAACAAATTTTCCCATTTTTGGGAGCCAGGTTCCTACCCTAGACTCAGTCAACTTGTAGGATCCTTAAACCTGGCCCACATGCCCACTTTGACAAAAAAATTGACTAGCTCTATCTCCTTCATACAAACTCGGATTGGAGTTTCGTTCGCACCGTTGGAATCAAGGCAATGAGCAATTCGATCTGGTCTTGGTTCAAGAAAAATCTAACCACTTTGAATTTTGAGCAATTATAAGCCCTCATTAACCTCTGGGTATGTATGGAGCCACTTTGATAACTTCTAAATTTGGTTCAACTTTTTCAAGTTCTTCGTCTGAAATAATGTCAATATCATATAGTTCATCCAAACTAACATTGTCTTGATTAACATATATTCCTTGAATTTCTTCGACATATTCGTTTGACACTGCATGAACCCCTTGCTCCTCTACATTATGAGTCTTCTTCAATTTCATCTTCTTCTTCTACATTATACTTTACATGCCCTCCTATGGGATAATATCGAACAACATATGACCAACCCTCTTTACCTAAAAACATCTACATAAAATACATGTTCACATTGGCTTGGAAGAACATCTAGATCTTATCTTGGCTCAAGATCCCTTGTATCAACCATAGTAAATCCATTAACATGCTCAATAATATTTCTATCAAGGTCGCATTCATGGATTCATAGCCTAAACCATTAATTGACATCAAACAAAACTATTTTGAAGTATTAAAAGTCAAACTCAAGTATATCATGAAGATACCCATAGTATCAATTCTCAGAGAGTTCTGGATATTTTTCACCTCTAGAAGAAACATTGATAACTTGAAATACTGAAGTTATCCCACTATAAGAATTTTTCATCTTTTCATCAAACCTTTTGATGTGAAATTTGCAGCCATTAGACCACATTTTGTTGTGGTGTTTCAACTAAAATACATCAAACACATAAAAAATTCACAGTCAATTGAAAATAATGCATATGTATACTTGAAAATTTTGAAGATTAAGAAATAAACGTGCCATATGTTGCATCAATATAATTGTTAAAAACTAAATAGTATGGGTGAATATGCTTGCATCATAATAATTCAAAACATATGGTAAATCAATTTCCCTCTATGTGATATTGGTATCTCCAATATGTTGAGCTTCTTTAACCAATGAAGATAGACCATACCATGATAACCTACCATTATTAACTTTTTTTCATCGTTCAATCCATACCTTCATCCAATATTTATTGTTTGTAATGTATAAATGTATTGCATCCCACTTTCGACTGGTTTTATAAAAATAAAAAAATTCACATATATTATATTAGTTACCATGTTATACCTTCTCAATAATGGATTGTTCAGGAAGACTAAAATTTAAATAAGTATGATATACATAAAACAAAAAATTCAAATGTGATATAAATCTCCAATATCTACTTACATCTCACTTTTCTCATTCTACCTTTCCCCAATAGGTGCTCCCCTTCAAAATATTCCACCGAGTTGACATCCCAAATGCAATCCAATACATTAATAATTTTTCCTATTTAATCACTATATTGATTAATATAATCCATGGTTTGATATACCATATGTCCCTCTACCATAGAACCCTCAAGACGTGCTCTTTTTCTAACCAAATCCTTCAGTGATTTCAAGTGTCTATCAACCATGCACATTGATAATGTGTCTACATTTGCATACTTTTCAACCTCCTCAACTTCGTGTATGAGGTGGTGTTCTTGTGCATCGAAAAATACCAGAGGTAGATACTCTTTCATTTCACACATTAGACGAGGAATTTGTTTTCTACAATAATTTATATATTCTTTATTGATTCCTTTAGATGAAAAACATATATAAATTAAGCAACAAAACCACATGTCTCAACCAAAAAATAATAATATAGTACATGATGACAAGAAAAACACATGCAGTGAAAAAAAATGAGACACAACAAATTATTTAACAAATTACAGTTTGCACATAAATATCCACTTACCTCAAGTACTTCCCAATATCATATATAAATTGTTTAGCATTTTTTTCAAAGTTTTCCAGGAGAGATAAAGGTAGAAAATACTCTAACAAAAATAATGATCGATCATTATTTTTTCCCAAATTAGTAGAAAAAAAATACTTACCCCATGTATTTTCCAAGATCATATATAACTTGTTTGACATTGTTGTCAAACACTTCTGGGAGAGATAAGGGGACAACATATGCTAAAAAAAATAATTATCCATCATTATTTTTTCCATGGTGCAACTTGTCTTAAGATGCTAGTTCATAGGTATCAAGTCCAATGTGTGGAAAAATATATGGACCCACTTTGGATCTAGCTCTTCACGCCAAGCCTTAGTCCAATGAGACAAATGCTCCCTGGGATCCTCTTTTCCATCATATTTTTCTTCGACTCTGGTATTTACTTGGCCAAATATAATTTTCATCAATCTAAAATACTCCTTTCAACCTATGATATTTTCATTATGAGTTCCCCACCATATAGCAGGTGTAGATGTAATAACGACATCCAATGCTTCGAACATTTATTCTCCAAAAATTATTTTTCAAATTCATTAAGAAAAACACAGAAATATCCTATCCCATCATAATAAGGAAAATTACATATCTTTAAGGTCATGAAGCAAAGTGATGTTGTAATTCTGATACATTTTCTTATAGATACTTCATGCAATTTGTTCTGCCAATTTTCCAGTTCTTGAGTCAGAGTTTGAAATAACAGAATTGTCCTACTCCCAAGTTGTCCTTCCATCTATAGTGGGATTAATCCAATCTTCTTACTTAGTTGTGATCTTGTATATATTATCAATTTATGCATCGTAGTACTCATCGTGGATAGACTCTGTATACCACACTCCTTTTCATGGCTCTAGAGAAACGATGACCCATAGACCACCCATTTCAAACACCATATATCTCATTTTTAGATTGATTATTACATGTGTATCAAAATCCCAATATAATCCAATTAGTGCTGGATATGGATTTCTATCATCTACAATCTAAATTACTTCAAAATATGCAACAACTTACACTCGTTGAATATCTACTAAAACGCCAGAGAGCCTTACATAGGGATGATCTTTCGCTGGTTGGTCATTCTCAACTTGATCAGTGACCATTGAAACCTCAGATTTCCCATTCGCTACCAAATTTTCCTAGGAAATACATTAGCATCAGATCCTAGATCCAGGATTACCTGATCCATGTCATATTCTCTGTTATACATAGTTAGTCTCATTTGTCTTCATGTTCTCTTCTTATGTCGATACAACTTGTTGAATACGCATGGCTCATTTCTTAGTTCTTATTTTCCAGCACAGGAGTCTATCAGCTCCTGAAGTCCTTTAAAAATCTTATGAACTCCCAAAAAATTCATACATTTCTACAAAAAATATTTCAATATAGTCGAATCAAATTATTTTAGCTGAGTAGTTACGTCGGCATTGTCCCTCTTCGGTATCAACATTCATTGTGGCTGCATGCTAGAGGATGAAGCTCCCAAATCCATGAAACTTCAATTTCCCTCCAGGAATGCTTCTTTTTCCATCTGAATATTGAACATAAGGGATATTTTTGTTGTCTTCCTAAGCCAGGTGTCTTCCATAGGATTATTACCTTCACCTATATCATCTCCTGTTTTTGCGGCACTTCGTGTGATGATGTTGATGAATGGATCATCTTCCCTTGGTTAAGTGTTATTCATTTGCAAATTTTGCATAGGGTGATGGTTTCTTTTATCTTGCATATTTGTCATAATGACAGGACATTCTTCTATCACATGATAAAAATATTTACAGTACTTACAGGTGGGGGTTGGATTTTGACAATATCGCGTGAAGTGTCCTGCTTCACCGTAGTTATAACCAATGAGTTAGCCATGTTTGAGACCAGTTCCTCCTCCTCATCCTTGTCCTCATCCTTTGTATCCTCCTTGACCGACATGATGATGTTGAAACTCCTACGCAAGTCCCTCAACTTGAATTATATAAGTGCCTGCACTTTGTTCTATCATCAAATCATAATTGCGACAATCCTTCTCATCGTGTCCCACCGAGCTACAAAAGTTACAAAACAGTTGTTTCAGGGTTGGCACATACTTCTACAACAAATAAAACTCTTGTGTGCAATGTAAAACTGTAACTTTACATAAGTCACGCAATGCACTAGATCCTGGGTGCAATGGATTAGGGCCTCCACTATTACCAGTTGCTTAATCTCCTTTAGTTATGTGATGCACGGTGACTGCGATTTTGGCTTCTTAAAATCTGAAGTCAATGCTTTCTTGGTATCATCCAATGAAGTAGCCCGATTCATTGTAGATTATGTCACAGACCATGCCAGCACTCTTTCTTGCAACATTGTGACAAGTTGCACCTTTTTCACATCTTCATCATTAATATGTCTTTCTTTCCATACAGTTTAAGCTACAAATTAGAATTTCTCAAGATCCTCTGATCCATGTCCTCTAAATATCAGTAGCTTGATATCATTCGCCATGTTTCCTAGGGGTGGGGGAGGTAGAGGTGGAGGGAAAGTGTAAGGAGTGAGATTTGGGGTGAGGGGTGTTGTGGGATGGGGAATCTTAGAGGTTCCCTGATTATTCTTCGCTCCTGACTGCAATGCACCCCTAGAGGTTTTGGGGTAAATTATTTCTCCTTTGCTCTCAGAGCCACTCAAAAATAGAATCTTATGAGTCTCAATGTAATTTTCTCAATCTACTCTATATTTTTTCCCACTTCACATAGATTTTCCTAAATACTTAAGCCCAAACATTAATTTGAATTCATTAGTAGTACACTGTTTTCACATAAAAGAATTTTAATCCACCTTTTCAAATATTTTAGATACTTACCTCATGGACCCTTAAAAAAATATTTTCTCTACTTCACTGTAAGATACAAAAGTGTCTATTGCAAACTCAGTAATAATTCCTCCTAGGATGTTATCGATCCAGAAATCAATAACACTTGATATTTTTTTATCGGTCTCCTTAAGTCGTTGTAATAATTTAGGGCACCACATAGTAGGCTCGTCATTCTTAAAAAATGAGCTTATTCTCATTCAAAATTGATAACCATTCATGAAATTCGTTAGAAGGCATTGCAAATAAAATATTGTGTTGTTCTATAAAAATATACCTCTCCAACCAAGATTTAGTAGAAAGTCGCGGATTTATGTTTTCTTGAGGTGCAAACTCCCATTATTTCAATTCTACACAATATTGTATTTCATTCTTGGTCTAGTGCCACATCCACATGTCCCTCAATCATATCTTGATCTCAGAAATAAAACCATTTATTAGCTCAAAGAGGATCTCGACCTAGGTTTGGAGTTGTTATGAAACCAACAAAACCCTCTACCACTAGCCCTTTCGAAAATGACCTGCAGTGTAGATCACAGTCTCTCCAAAGGAAATATTAGGGGATTTCAAAACCAAGTTTCTACATCCAAAGGGACAATTATATTTGGAAATACTACTAAAATTCTCTCTTATGCTTTCCCAAACTGCATGGAGGTAGTTATCGACTTTCGAAGTGTATACCTTATTCATCCCTTAATCATTATTGAGAACTATGCCTTTATCACTAATATGAAATATTAAATATTGTATAACACAAAAAATAATATGAAATACCTTTCTATTCATAAAACAACATAAAATACTTTGCGATGCATAAAATAGCTTCAAATATAAATAACAAATAGATTGCGCAAATAACACATAAATACTTCATAATCTTCCTTCTCTTTATTAATGATGAATACTTTTAGTAAAATCCTTCTTCACCCCGTGCACCTAGCTATGGGTGGTGTGGGAACACAACTGCAGACCAAGGCCTCCACATACATAGATACATGGCCTTCCCTTTGGCCCAAAGCACAGAAAGTATTGCAAAATATAGAATCAACACATGGATCTATATATTCATTCCTATATTTGAATTAATATGACATCTCATTACATAGCCTTTACATATTACAATACCATGGTCCACATACCATGTTTGGAATCAAAAATAACAAAATAAACTTTTCCTGGTTGATTTATCCTTGTTGGACTGCACACTCTGCTCCTTGAGTTGAAGAGCCTTTTGACAAAAATTGGACCAATTTGGACCTAACCCAAAATGTTCTGAGAATGTGAAATCCCCATGGGAATCATATGCCTTGGTGTGCCAAGAACGTGATTCCATGATGAGCGCCCTGGTGTTCCCAGCACGCGATGCCACCAAGGGCACCAGGCTCCCTAGCGTTCCCAACACGTGACACCCCCATGGGCGCCAGGAACAGTAGCATGCCCAACATGTGACACCCTAATGGGTACCAACCACCCTGGTGTGCCCAACATGCAACGCCCCCATGGGCGTCTAGGAAACCCTCCTTCATGCGGGAATTCCCAGTGCACAAGCGTTTGTTGTTGTGAAAATTAGTGTGAAAGAATGATTAGTTCATTAATGAAAATAAAATATTATCATTTTTTATTTCCATGCTACATGATAAATAATCAATTATAAACCAACTTTTAACACCTACAGATTAATTTACTTAATTTTACAAAAGTCATTATGAGACCCCCTTGTGGAAACTTTGTTTATGTGAAGTCATGGGCCAAAATTAATTCTTTTATGCAGTCTCCCCTTTCCAAGTTGGGTTAACCCACCAACTCTTCACACAGATGCCCCTAATGGGTGGGCTCCCCGGCTTCCCTAACATGTGACGCCCCCATGTGCGTTGGGTGCCCTATAATTCCTAACAGATGATGCCCACATATACACACATACTGTTAGGTCCCTATATTACTACTATACTCCCATATAGTTGTTAGTGTAACCTCCTTATTGTTATTATTGTACCCCTATAACCCCCATATTGTTATTATTGTGCCCTTAAATTATTATTGTTAGGTCGGCTAGGATTACATTGTGGCCCCATGGACTCCTATATATAGAAAGGAGCTTTTTAAATTTGTATCACCCAATAATTTTTCTTTCATGTAATGTATTGGAAGTTTCCCCCTCGAAGTGGCTTATTTATAAGCCATTGATATCTCTTTTCTTCTATTTTTTGGAGTTGGTTTCCCAACATTTCGTATCAGAGCTTTGGATTCTAGGGTTTTCACTGCTCCAAACTGGTCATCATGGAAGTTTCGCTATAACTGTTTTCCACGAAGGTTCAGAAGCTAAAATTTTTAAAGTGAGAAGAAAAAATCCCGAGGAACATCCTTGCAAAATTTCAGAGCTTGGTTCACAATATTTTAGGAGATATGATGTGTGGAAGTTAGGTGTTTTTGTAGGCTCCTGAATTTAACCTAAACAGGTCATCGCGGAATTTGCGCTGTAAATATTTTTATAAGAAGATTCAAAAGCTGAAATCTTGAGGACTAGCGTCGCAAAATTTCAGAGATTGGTTCGTAATATTTATGGATCGTTTTCAGGCTCCCTAATTTCATCTCAAAGAGGTTATCGTGGGAAAATACTCATAACTCTCTCTCTGAGCATCAGATTGGAATTCTCTAAAAAGTGATTGCAATTACATGGACTGTAGTTTCCTTTCTATCAATTTTAGAGCCAAAGGAGGAAAAATTAACATGTGGAAAGTCGTACAAGTTCTCTCTACTGAACGAGTCCATAATTGGGTCATTGTGGGAGATTCGAAAAAAATTTTCCTTGAAGAATCTAAATCAGGTCAGACCTATGAAATTTGAAAGAAGCTTTATAGGACTACTACAAGGTCGAATTTCAAATATTGAGGATTTTCAACTATAGAGATAATTCAATTTCAATATAGAGCTCCTCAAAAGCAAGTAAAAGGTGTGTATTTTTTTTCCCGAATTGCATAAGTCTTGTTTGAAGAATCAAGTTGAATCTATTCCAAGGGCATATTTTAGAATAGATATCATTATTGGATTCTAAAATGGTCTATAAAAATAATTCAACACCCATTAAGCCTTTAGAAGGCTCTACTATGACTCATGAAGACGAATAATGGCAACATGACATATCAAATTTACAAGAGAAAGTGAAACAAATTTCACTCACAAAGAGAAACAAAAAATGACATGGAAGTTTTGAAGAAATGCGTGGAAACTAACATGGATGGTTCGAAGAAAGGCGTGGAATCTAAGATGGATGGTTTAAAGAATGGCATGGAAGCTAAGATAGATGGCATGGAAGCTGGAATGGAATCTAAGATGGATGACATGGAAGCTAAGGTCGATGAAAAAATGGAAAACATGAAGAATGATCTAAAAGTAGACATGGAAGGTTTGACAAAGTTGATACAACAAATGTTTCCTAATGGTGAAAATATAGTAGAGGAAACTCATGATGAGAAAAAAATAAATGTTAATCATGATTTCATAAACTCTAATGTTGACGGGAAGAACCACCATATTTCAAAAATGGATATGAGGAAGTTTGATGGAAAGGATCCTGTAACATGGATACTATAGATGGAGCAATATTTTGATCTCAATAATGTGAAAAACACACAAAATATACACATTGCAACTTTACATTTAGAACAAAATACATTTGTATGGTATCTATGGCTTTGCTTTCGTAAAAAAAATTGTCACTTGGTCAATTTTTATGGAGGAAATGATAGCACATTATGAGGATACAAAGAGCAAAACCTTCTTTAGCCAATTGATAAATCTCAAACAAAAGGGTTTAGTGGGGGAGCACATTGAGGACTTCCAAAAATTGAATATAAGGGTAACTGATATTCCAGAGGAACACGGGATTGATCTCTTCATAGGCACTTTAAAGGATAACATCCAACATGAAGTTCGTGTTTTGGAACCTGATTCATTGGAGAAGGCATTCAGGTTGGCAAGAAAAGTTGAATGTAAAATTATGACGACAAGGAAGCCTACCACTCAATTCTATAAAGAAGGAAGTGTTGCTACGCCTAGATTTCCACAACCTACAAGGTTGACACCACAACAATTGGAAGAAAAAAGAGCAAAAGGGCTTTGCTACGGTTGTGATAGAAAATACACTAAAGGTCATAAGTGTGCTGAGAAGAAATTATTTTACATAGATTGTGAAGAGGAAGAAGAAAATGAACAAGAAGAGGATATACACTAGGAACCAACCCTAGAAGAGGAAGAAATGAGTCCGACCATATCGTGCAATGCATTGGCAGGAATTACCACTCCTCAAACTCTCAAGATAGAAGGACATATCAAGAAGAAAAAGGTAATAGTGTTGATTGATTCAGGTAGTACCCATAATTTTATTCATTGTAAGGTAGACAAGGAATTGAATTGTTTCCTATACCCAGCACCAAAATTTCAAGTGATGGTTGCAAATGGAGGAACTATAAATTTCTCTGGAAAATGCCATAATATCAAGCTAACCATGGGGGAATATGTATTGAATAGTCCAATGCTTTCCATTCCTATGGGAGGTGCTGATGTTGTACTAGGAGTACAATGGTTACAATCTTTGGGGGCGGTAGCTTTTAATTTTCAAGAACTTTTCTTGAAATTTTTTTCAGAAGGAAAGGAAGTCAAATTACGGGGTATTGAAGGGAAGCCAGGAAGGATAATAAGCTCTAATTTCATGAAAAAGCTTCTAAAGAAATAACAACGAGGCGTAATTGCACAATTATGCTCACTAGAAGTTCCGACATCAAAATCATCTATTTCTGCAGATCTCCAACAAGTCTTGGACAATCATTCCAAGGTGATTGAAACTCCCAAAGGACTTCCACCTATTTGTGATCATGATCATCCTATTCATTTGATTCCAGGAAGTGTTCCTCGAAACATCAGGCCTTATAGATATCCTTACTTCCAAAAGAGCGAAATTGAACGTATGATTGCAAAAATGTTAGAGGCGGTATAATTCAACCTAGTCAAAGTTCTTTCTCTGCTCCTGTAGTATTGGTACACAAGAAGGATGGATCATGGCGAATGTGTCCGGATTATAGGGAGCTCAATAAGCTCACCATTAAAGATAAATTTCCCATTCCGGTGATTGATGAATTATTGGATGAATTACATGGAGAAATTTATTTTACCAAGTTGGATCTTCGTTCAGGATATCATCAAATTAGAATGAAGACTGAAGATATTCCGAAAACAACATTTCAAACTCATAAGGGTCATTATGAATTTTTGGTCATGCCTTTTGGCCTTACCAATGCACCTTCTACATTTCAAGGGTTGATGAATTCCATTTTCAAACCCTACCTTAGAAAATTTGTGCTAGTATTTTTTGATGATATACTAATCTACAGCAGGTCTTGGAAGGATCATGTTGAACATGTTGACAAGGTGCTCAAACTATTGTAGGAGAAACAATTATATGCAAAAACATCCAAATGTTTCTTTGGAGTACAAGAGGTGGAATATCTGGGTCATATTGTATCTCACGAGGGTGTTAAAGTAGACCCTAACAAAATTAAAGCCATTAAAGAATGGAAAGTCTCCACAACCATAAAGAAGTTACGAGGATTTCTCGAGTTAACAGGGTATTATCGCAAGTTTGTTAAGAATTATGGGAGAATAGCAGCACCTCTAACAACATTATTGAAGAAAGATGCATTTTCATGGACTCCTGAAGCAACTAAGGCCTTTGAACATCTTAAAGAGGCAATGTGCCTAGCACCAGTCTTAGCTATGCTAGACTTCACAAAAACCTTTATTGTGGAATGTGATGCCTCAGGAAATGGAATTGGTGCTGTTTTAATGCAAGAAGGAAGACCCATTGCTTTTGAAATTTGTCCAATCAAAGGAAAGTATTTACAGAAACCTATTTATGAGAAGGAAATGTTAGCAATACTGCATGCACTAAAGAAATGGCGAACTTACCTAATGGGAAGACACTTCAAGGTAAAAGCTGATCATGATAGTCTTAAACACTTTTTGGAACAAAGACTATCGTCAGAAGAACAGCAAAAATGGGTCACAAAGATGTTGGGTTATGACTTTGAAATAATCT
Organism: Pinus albicaulis; assembly: GCA_034641835.2. Classification (NCBI taxonomy): domain Eukaryota; kingdom Viridiplantae; phylum Streptophyta; class Pinopsida; order Pinales; family Pinaceae; genus Pinus; species Pinus albicaulis. The sequence continues at coordinate 637,866,426 of CM076574.1, read as the reverse complement.
ACAAAAAAGGAAAGTTGAATGTTGTTGCAGATGCACTCTCAAGAAATAATGAAGAGGTAGAAGCATTGCTTTGTGCCATTTCTATTATCCAACCAGATTGGATAACTGAAGCAAGAGATGAATGGAAGAAGGACAAAGATGTATGGATACTCATTCAAAAGTTGCGGCAAGATCCTAGTACATCTGATACATTTAGTTGGAAAAATGATTCCTTATGGTACAAATATCGCTTATATCTTTGTAAGAATTCCCAACTAAAACAAAAGATTCTTCTGGAATTGCACACTTCTCCTTTAGGAGGACACTCAAGATTTTTAAAAGCTTACCACAGGGTGAAGAAAGAATTTTTTTGGGATGGCCTTAAATCTAATATTCAAAAGTTTGTGGCGGACTGTTTGGTTTGCCAGCAGAATAAAGTGGAGACAATTAAGACCCCAGGACTTCTACAACCTTTATCCATTCCAAGTCAACGTTGGGAGGAGATTTCAATGGATTTTATCACAGGTTTACCTAAGTCCGAAGGAAAGTGTGTCATCATGGTGGTAGTTGATAGACTTACCAAGTATGCACACTTTTGTGCATTATCTCATCCATTTAAAGCAAGTACAGTTGCTACTACATTTATGGACAGAATTCAAAAGCTACATGGAAGCCCAAGGGTTATTGTGAGCGACAGAGATCCCATTTTTACTGGAAATTTTTGGATGGAGTTATTTTCTTGTTTGGGTTCTCAATTAGCTCATAGCTCATCTTATCATCCTCAATCTGATGGTCAAACTGAGATAGTAAATAAATGTTTGGAAGGATATCTTCGTTGTTTTGTATCTAATAAACAAACACAATGGGTCAAGTGGTTACCTCTTGCCGAATGGTGGTAAAACACTTCCTTCCATACTACAGCAAAAATGACCCCATTTATGGCACTATATGGATATCATCCACCTTCCATCACATCATCTTTAAGAGAAAATTCGAAGGTTCAAGCAGTGGAAGATCACATCGAGCATCAACAAGAAGTTCTCTAGCTCTTAAAGGATAACCTGAATTTGGCACAAAATCAAATGAAATAACAGGTAGATCAACATCGCAGCGAGAGAATTTTTGATGTAGGAGATTGGGTATTTGTACCGCTACAACTACACAAAAAAATGTCCCTCAAGCAAGCTAAGAAGAATAATAAATTATCGCAAAAACACTATGGTCCTTACAAGGTGTTGCAAAATATTGGTACTATGGCATACAAATTGGAGCTTCCTACTTTTTCACGAGTGCAACCAGTTTTCCATGTTTCATGCTTAAATAAGGTTATGGTGAAAATATTCGAGTTCAAACAATATTTCCAGAACTTTATGAGGAAGGAAAAATCATATTGGAACCTGAAGAGGTCACGGAAACAAGAACTCGACAGCTGCGAAATCGATCAATTTCAGAGTATCTCATCAAGTGGAAGAACTTACCCAATGAAGATTCTACATGGGAGGATGATAATTTTATACAGAAGCACCTAGAGATACTCAAGCATTGAGGACAACACTTTTATTGAAGGAGATGGGCATGTTAGACCCTATATTACTACTATAGTCACTTATTGTTGTTAGTGTAACCCCCTTATTGTTATTATTGTACCCCTGTAATCCCCATATTGTTATTATTGTGCCCTTAAATTATTATTGTTAGGTCAGCTAGGATTACATTGTGGCCCCATGAAATCCTATATATAGAAAGGAGGTTTTTTAATTTGTATCATCCAAGAATTGTTCATTCATGTAATGTATTGGAGGTTTCCCCCTGGAAGTGGCTTATTTCTAAGGCATTGATATCTATTTTCTTCTATTTTTTGGAGCTGGTTTCACAACACATATGCCCAACATGCTTCCATTATAATTTATTAGTACCATGTTGCATAATCAATCAATTATAAACATACATTTAACACTCAAACATTAATTTAGTTAATTTTCTAAAAATAATTATGAGACCCCTTTGTGGGAACTTCATTCATGGGAAGTAATGGGCTAACCTTACTTATTTTATTGAGGCTCCCCTTGCTAAGTTGGGTTGACCCACCAACTTGTCACACGGACAACCCTACCAAGAAAATGTCTTGGTGTGCAGAGCTCACGATGCTGCTAGGGGTGCCTGGGCACTCTGCCTTCGTGCAGGTGTGTCTATGGTGCGAGAATTTTCCTTTTTGTGCAAATAATTCAACCCAAATAATTAACTCATTAATGAAAAAAAAATATTATCATTTGTTAGTATGTCCATGCTGCATAATCAATCAATTATAAACCGAATTGCAACACCTAAAAATTAATTTAGTCAAATTTCTAAAAGATATTATGATACGCCCTAGTGGGAACTCAATTCATGGGAAATCATGGGCCATAATTACTTCACATTTCTACCCAACCATCATGTCTCATGGTTTTCCCGTCACTCAAATCGACTGGTACGTCTGCTTAATGAACCATTAAAGTGAGAATTGGAAATTATGGTGTAAACATAAATGAGCTTCTCTTCGTTTCAAGAAAAATATATTATCTACTTAACAAGGCCAACCATGTGAATTTGGAATCTCATATGGCCCCACTTCCCCCCCTCACATAACTCTCAATTCCCCATACCCAAAATATCTACTATAATATATTTGAAGGAAACTGAGTAACATTCAAAACAAAGACTAGGAAAATAAAAATTTAAGGTGAACAAAGGAGAAAAAACCAACTGAAAAATTATAAATACATACCTCGTACTTTTCAACATTGTTATATTATTAATTTTATTCCTCATTGATCTCTTCCTCTATATCATCCAGTTCATAATTCATGTACAAAGTATTCACTATATCAACATCAACATTAATACTCAATTGTAAACAATTAATTCTTTAGAATAAGTCGTTAATTTTAATATCTTATATATGCCGGCTCATAAAAAAATATTTTCACCAAACCTTTAACTATTTATTTACCATACCTAAGATCAAATTCTCTCATTCATTTTTACCTTGATAATGAACCTTGGTAGCTGGTTCGAAACGTCGATGAAAAAAAAAATCTACTTAATGATATGGATCCAGAAGCAACATTATTACAAAATAGAGATCGCAAAAGTCTGAAATCAGAGAAATTATCATCATCATCATCATCCATATCATCATCTAGAACATTCTCTTCTTAATCTGGATCTCTTCAACTACCAGAATTATCCAAGATATTTTATTTATGTGATGTTAATAGAATTGCATTTAAAAGAGCATAAATAACAATATGTGCATGCTTAAAAAAGAGGAAAGCATAATGACAATCAGAAAATCAAGAACATGACACATTTGATAATGGAGTTCACCCAGTGTGGGTTACATCTCTAGACCCAGTGTCAAGGTAGTGGCGACAGCTTCATTAATTTCTGTTAATGATGATGATGTAAATAACATGTTATTTGTCATAACAAGGACATATAACCTCAACAAGAGTGGATTTTATCTCCACGAGACATTCTCCCTTCAGGAAATCTCACTGAAAATGGGCTTTCCTTTAGCATGACAAGCTAATACAGTCTCACAATAATGTGGAAACAAGTGACCCACAACATAGTGTCAAACATGTATCTCAAGAATAATACAACATATCGGCAGTAACAAAAGGAAACATAACATGACTACATCATGTACCTCCACTTCCGAAGATGGTCAGAAAATTCAAGGCTCAACTGCTGAAACTGACTCCACCAATGAATTCCTAGAGACGAGTAGTGTAAAATTGACTGTCAACTCGTCCAATTCTAACACTATGCAAATATGGGCCTTTGGGAATATTTCAGATTCCCCATGATGCAACAAAGATTCCTTTCCATAGGTTGAATAGAGAACTGATACTAAGATGAAAAATATGATCTTTCCATTATGATCCTTGCAAAATACTGTGAAGAAAGAGTATAAAGTCAGCCATATTTCGACACTGGAAAAATACAACCTCCAAGTAATCCCTTAGATTCCTCAATATTCTTCAAATATTCCTTGTTGCGAAGCTCCTACAATTCTACTACTGAGATGGAAAATCTAATCTCACCATCACGCTCCTCGCAAAATTATGTGAAAAATGACTATAAACTTGATAGCATTCTAACACAGTAAAAATTTACCTCACGAGGAATATTCTCCAAGTTTAGGGTTTCACACCCTTTGTTCGGGAAAGGTTCCACCTCTACATGGTTTCACTTGCCTTCTGTTCTGTGTGTTAGAACTCCTCCAGTGCTCAAGGTTCTGTGCACTCCTCCACTAGTCACTGGGTGAAATGAATAAAATGTAGGTTTAAATACTTAGGTGTCAGCAAAATTTTACAAGTCATGGCCAGTGGGCACATTGGAAACAAGCCATGTTGGGCGTGGGGTGGTCAGGTGTTCCAACCCCACCAACCCTCATACTTGGCGTGCTTTTTTTTTTATTAACCGTTTGAGGATTTTCATATATAACTGTTGCAATGAGCTAGCGATTGCATAACACTTGGTGGAATTACAGATTGCAATGGTGTATATGCCAGTTGTGAGTTTATTGAACGGTTTATTTGCTGTGTTGTGGGGTTTCCAACAGACCATCTAGTGACTAGCCAAGTGGGTTCAACTCTCGCTAGCCCTGACCATTGTAGGTTATATGTATATATGGTGGGTGAGGTTCGCTCCATGCGGCCTCGATCCAACCCTTACCTGCCTTTTAATATATGTTGTCTGGGCTTTAGCTGGGGGTGGTGGGATTTGACCACCTGCCAGCATAAATTTAATATATATTATTTTTTAATGTGTGGTGGGGTGGCGGGGGTGGTGGCTTTCCACTCCTTTTTCTAATATTTTTTTGTTACTTTTAAAACAAATAGTTCTTTTTTAATTTTGCAGAAAATAAGGGTTTTAGGACATTTTAAATAGGAAACAATTTCGCCCATTTTCGCAAGCCACATTCCTGCCTCAAACTTAGTCAACTTGTAGGATCCTTAAACCCGGCCCACATGCCCACTTTGACAAAAAAATTGACCATATCTATCTTCTTCATACGAACTCGGATTGGAGCTCCGTTCACACCATTGGAATCAAGGAAACGAGCAATTCGATATGGACCTAGTTTAAGAGAAATCTAACCACTTTGAATTTTGAGGAATTATAAGCCCTCTTTGACCTCTGGGTATGTTTAGAGCCACCTGTATCACTTTTAAATTTGGTTCAAATTTTTCAATTTCTTTGTTTGAAACAATGACAATATCATATAGTTCATCCAAATTAACATTGTCTCGATTAACATATATTCCTTCAAATTCTTTGACATCCTCATTTGACACTGCATGAACCCCCTATTCCTCTACATCACAAGTCTTCCTCAATTTCATCTTCTTCTTCTACATTATACTTTACATTCCTTCCTATGGGATAATATCTAACAACATATGACCAACCCTCATTACCTGGAATGAATACATAAAATACATGTTCACATTGGCTTGGAAGGACATATGGATCTGATCTTGCCTCAAGATCTTTTGTATCAACCATGTTAAATCCATTAGCATGCTCAATAATAGTTCTATCAAGGTCACATTCGTGGATTCATAGCCTAAACCATTTTACATCGAACAAAAATATTCTGAAGGATTCAAAGTCACACTCAAGTATATCATGCAGATACCCATAGTATAGATTCTCAAAGAGTTATAGATATTTTTCACCTCTAGAGGAAACATTGATAACTTGAAATACTATAGTTATCCCACTATCAAAAGTTTTCATCTCTTCATCCAACCTTTTGATGTGAAAATTGTGGCCATTGGACTACATTTTGTTGTGGTGTTTCAACTGCAATACACAACACATAAAAAATTCATAATCAATTGATAAGCATGCATATTTATACTTTAAAAATTTGAAAATTAAGAAGAAAAACACACCATATGTTGCATCAATATAATTGTAAAAAATATAAGTAGTATGGGTGAATATGCTTCCCTGATAATAATTTAAACCATATGATAAATCAATTTCCCTCCATGTAATATTGGTATCTCCACTACATTGAGCTTCTTTGACCAATGAAGACACACCATACCATGATAACCTACCATCATTAACTTGTTCTCATTGTTCAATCCATACCTTCATCCAATCTTTATTGTTCATAATGTATAAATGTATTGCATCCCACTCTCGACTCATTGTATAAAAATAAAAAAAATCACGTATATTATATTAGTTACCATGTTATACCTTCATAATAATGGATTGTGTAGTAAGACTAAAAATTAAATAAGTACAATATACATAAAACAAAAAGTCAAATGTGATATAAATCTCCACTATCTACTTACATCTCATTCTACCTTCCAAAATAGGTGCTCCCCTTCAAACTCATCCACCGATTTGACATCCCAAATGAAATCCAATACATTAATAATTTTTCCTATTTCATCACTATATTGATTAATATAAGCCATGGTTTGATATACCATATGTCCCTCTACCATAGAACCCTTAAGATGTGCTCATTGTCTGACCAAATCCTTCAATGATTTCAAGTGTCTCTCAACCATCCACATTGGTATTTTATCTACAGGTCCACACTATTCAACCTCCTCGACTTGGTGTATGAGGTAGTGTTCTTGTGCATTGAAAAATGCTAGAGGTAGATACTTTTGTATTTCACACATTAGACGAAGAATTTTCTTTCTACAATACTTTATATATTCTTTATCCATTTCTTTATATGAAAACCATCTACAAATGAAGCGAGAAAACCAAATGTCTCAACCAAAAAATAATAATATAGTACATGATGACAAGTAAAACACATGTAGTGAAAAAAATGAGACAAAACAAATTATTGAACAAATTACAGTTTGCACATAAACATTAGAGAACTTTTGAGGTCTAAAATGGGTGTCCTAAGAAAAATGTACAACCAAAATAAACTTGAAAAGAACCAATAGGATTCGATATGATGATCTCAACCATGGGGGATGATTGACCATTTTTGGGGTAAAAATGTAAAAATACTAAAAAATAATAAAATAATAAAACTACTTTTTGCAACTTGTATTATCAACTTATCTCCCTAAGGTTTTACTCAAATTTCGAGTGGGATTACTCATTGGATACAAAATATAATTCCACATCCAAGGAGTACCCATGTTGCATACTTTTGATGGACTCTACTACACAAAAAAATAAGAAATACAGAAAAAATGTGATTGCAATCACGTTTTTCATGTATTTCTCATTTTTCGTGTAATAGGGTCCATCAAAAGTATGCAACATGGGTACTCTTTGGATGAGGAATCAATTTTTGCATAGAACGAGTGCTCCCAATCAAAATTTGAGTAAAACCATAGGGAGATAAGTTGAAAGTATGAGTTGAAAAGGTAGTTTTTTTCTGTTTTCCCTCTAAAATTTGATGATGTAATATAATATTATTTTATTATTTTCACTATTATTTTATAGTTTCCTTGGGAGGTCCATTTTAGACCTCAAAATTCCCCAAATTTATCCACTTACCTCGTGTATTTTCCATGATCATATATAACTTGTGTGACATTGTTGTCAAATTTTTCTAGGAGAGATAAAGGTAGAACATACTCCAACAATAATAATGACCGATCATTAGTTTTTCCCAAATTATTAGAAAAAAATACTTACCGTATGTATTTTCCAAAATCATATATAACTTGTTTGACATTTTTGTCAAATATGTCTCGGAGAGATAAAGGTAAAACATACTCTAACAAAAATAATGATTGATCATTATTTTTTCTCAAATTATTAGGAAAAAAACACTGATTAACAAGATGTTTCACCAATGTATAAAATATATATACATCAAAATAATTAACTTAATGAACGTATGCAAATGGTGAGTTTTTACCCCACCTAATTCGCCTTTATTTGTTAGTATATTTTTTATGTTCGAAGAAAATTTAGTTGGAAATTTAATTTTTCATTAACCTATTTAACATGCTTGCTTTGTTGTTCTCTCTATAACCATGCAAGGGTGCTTATATTTTTTCCATCTCCATCGCTATTTGAATGAATTGTACTTTGAAATGCATGGTCGAACTCCTTAATGTCATTACAAATCTTGATTTTTTTTTCTTTATCTCTCCTTCTATCTAAATTCACCATATTGTCTCTGTCACATTCTTCTCGATGTGTAATATATCAAACAAATGAAAAATTTCTTTGTGTTCATAGTAGGGGGGTCTATTGAATTTCTCGAGATAATTTTTTATTCGTCGTGAAAGTTCCCTATTATTAATTCCTTCATGACCTACAACATGAATCCCAAATAAAGATATTATAACAAAAATATAACTTGTAAATTAGTACAAGGAAGAAAAATCCATAAAAGGATAAAATAATCCAAAAATATACTATACATTGATACCTAGACAATTCGATCCATACCTCAAGAGACTCTATTATATTGCAACTTCCATGCATGAGGTGTCATTCTCTGTGGTCTTACTCCAGTCTCTTCTTTCCCATTGAAAATATGTTTTTCAGTACTTCGGTACCGATGGTTCTTAGAATGTAAGTGCCTATACTTATCAAAACCTCCTTTCCTAAGCAACTTGAATGATGAGATTTAATCTTAGTGTTAGAAAATTAAATATTAAAGAGCAATGAAACACATAAAATATGCGTAAAACACAAGAACACAAAACACATTAAACCAAAGAGACACAGATATACGTGGTTCACCCAGTTTGGGCTACGTCCACCCTGAACAGCCAGTCCTTCCTTTCTATTATCCAGAAAAATGAAGAGACACAACCTATAGCAGATCCGTTGTAATATCCTCTATTCTCTCTCACAGTCTCCCTATCTGTTTCTCGCTCTGGGAAATACTCATACCATACACAGCTGTAATACAATACCCTCATACAAAGCGAGGGGTTGCATTCTAGGGATAAAAACCCTAAACTGAACATAACTTCTACCATCAGATCATCTGCCTAATGAACGGCCCAGATTGACTAGAAATTATTGTACTTTTACAAGGCAATTTTAGATATATTTTTAGCTTTGGGGGCGCTGCCCCCGAAACCCCTGCCAGGGGGGGCTCCATAAAGTCGCAGCCGCCACCCCTGGACCCCCCAGGTAGTGTTTAATTACGGGCGGCGTTGCCGCCCCCATTAAGGTATAGGGATCCAAAGCTATGATAAAACATAAATAAGATAATCAGGCTCCACACCCAACACTTAGGACCACAAAATCGACAAAATAATTTACCCTTTGTTTGAAGACCTGCAAGAGATGGAATAATTTTTATATTGATTATTTAAGTATGTACAATGAAAGTTGAACTATTTAAAAAAAATACTTGAAATTAACTTCATAAAATTAAACATTATTAAAGTGTGGAGTAACGTTATTACATACCACATAAATGTTTAGCCTTGGGGCATCATGAATTTTCCATACAAGCATTGCATGGAATTCAAATTATCTTTGTGCAACTAATGGTCTAGAGATATCATACCTAGTGACACCATTCCATAACTCCACTAACTCATCGATAAGAGGCTCGATATATACATTCAAATCTTTGATCTTGTACTTATCTAATTTATTGAACATAAAATACATAATTACTACATATATGAGTAAATAAAAATACTTATAAGGCATAATTGAAAATTTATGAGTAAATTAATAAAAAAACATAGGACATAATTATGAAACAAAAAATAAAAATAAGATGTTATTATGCCAAAGAAATTATTTTAAGCAAATTAATACATGGAACAATCATTGTCAACACTATGTGATCCTTCTCTATTGACTTCCACAGAGGAATGTTATTGTCGATAACAAAAACAGGCCACACCAAGTAAGTATATATAGTCTTATGTTGATCTTCCAACACAATATTGATCTAATGGTAACCCTAAAAACCATCTGTGAAAGAGTAAGCCTCCTAGCCTCCTACATTTTCCAACACTTCATTGGTGAATGGTGTGGTAAAAGAGTCATGTAAACATGCATCATTCAATTTACTCAAGTCCACACATATTCATATTTCACCCTTTTTCTTCTTCTCCTGAACTACCATAGGACTTACCCATTCAGATTCTTCAACTATTTCAATGATCCCTTCCTTGATCATATTTTCTAACTCTACTTTCACTTTTTAATTGTATTTTGGGTTCAATCTATATGGTCACTATTTTATCGGCTTTGCATCTAGTTTCAGAGTAATCCTCATAACTTTGAGGTCTCCTACTATCCCATTTAGCTCAGAAAAATTCATAGGAAATAGCTCTTGATACTCATGCAGCAGCTCTGCAACTTTACTAATTTTGCCTTCGTACCAATAATCTCCAATCAAAGCAACCTTTGGCTCTTCGTCTGACCTAATATTCACCTCTTGCGTCTTCACAAGCTGCATTATGTTAGGTATTTCTAGCTTTGGCCCAAAAAATATGCGATGTCCTTCTGACTCTAGGATATCAACATTGCGCAGATCCTCATCCTCCTCTTTTGTTGTCACATTATGGCATTCCAATGCGTGCTCCAACTATGCAGCCCAATCTGGCTGTATCCATGTTTCTGCAGTAGTAGTCGTAAAAATCCTTGCTATAATTTCTTGAAGGGCTTCATCAATGATTTAACATTCATCCTCAAAAGTAAATTTTAGCAGGAACCTTTTAAACAATTCTGGTAGGAAGCCTTTAAAAAATTGTGTCTAACTCATTGTTCCATGGTGCAACTCTGTCTTAAGATGCTAGTTCATAGGTATCAGGTCTAATGTGTGGAAAAATAGATGGACCGGCTCTCGCTCTAGCTATTCACCCCAAGCCATAGTCCAACAAGACATATGCTCCCAGGGATACTCTTTTCCATCATATTTTTCTTAGACTCTGGTCTTTACTTGGCCAAAAATAATTTTCATCAATCTACGATACTCCTTCCAACCTCTGATATTTTCTTTATGAGTTCCCCACAATCTAGTAGGTGTAGATCTGAGGGCTACATCCAATATTTGGAACCTTTGTTCTTTTGAAACTTATTTTTCAAATTCGTAAATAAAAACATAGAAATATCCTATCCCATCATAATAAGGAAAATTACATGCCTCTGAAGTTATGCAGTGAAGCGATCTTGTAATTTTGTTTCATTTTCTTGTAGAGACTTGATGAAATTTGTTCTGCCAATTTTCTAGTTCTTCATCAGAGTCTGAAATACAAGAATGTTCCTACTCCCAGCTTATCCTTCCATGTATAGTGGGATTAATCCAATCTTATTCCTTAGTTACGATCTTATATATATTATCAATGTCTACATCGTAGTACTCATCAAGGACAGGCTCTATATACCACGCTCCTTTTGATGGGTATAGAGAAATGATGACCCACATATTTCCCTTTCCAAACACCATCTGTCTCATTTTCAGTTTGATTGTTACATTAGTATCAAAAGCCAAATCAAATCCAAGCAGTGTCAGATATGGATTTATATCATCTAAAATCTAAATTATTTTGAAATCTACAACAACTTACACTCCTTCAATATCTACTACAACGCCAGAGATGCTTCCCATAGGCATGATATTCTACTCGTTGGCCATTCTCAACTAGATTAGTGACCATTGCAACATCGGATTTCCCATTCACTCCCATGTTTTCTTAGGCAATACATTGGCATCAGATCCTAGATCTAGGATTACCTGATCCATGTCATATTCTCTAATCTGCACAGTTAGTCTCATCTCTCTTATTTTTCTCTTCTTATGTCGATTCAACTTATTAACTGCACATGACTCATTTCATGATTCTTCTTTTCTAGCATAGGAGTCTATTAGCTTCTGAAGACCTTTAGCAACCTTCTTATCTCCCAAAAACTTCATACAGGTCTACAAAAATTATTTCAATATAGTTGGATCAAATTCTTTTAGCTGATTAGATACTTCTGCATTGTCCCTCTTCGATATCAACATTCGTTTTGGCTGCATTATAGAGGTCAAAGCTCCCAAATCCATGAAACTTTTCTTTCCATCAAGGAATGCTTATTTTTTAGCTTGAATACTAAATCTAGGGGCTCTTTTTGTAGTCTTCCTAACCCAGGTGTCTTGCATTGGCTTATTGCCTTCGGTTATATCATCTCCTATTGTTGTGCCACTTCGCACGACGATGTTGATGCATGGATCATATTCCCTTGGTTTAGTGGACTTCATTTGAAAATTCTATGGAGGATGCTGGTTTATTTTCTCATGCATCTTTAGCATAATGACTAGACATTCTTCTATCACATGATCAATAGCTTTACGGTACTTATAGGTGAGGGTAGGATTTTGAAAATCTCGCGTCAAGTGTCATGCTTCACCATATTTATAACAAATGAGCTGACCACATTCACGACCAACACCTCCTCCTCATCCTTGTCCTCTTCCTTCATATCCTTTTCGACCAACATGCTGATATTGATCCTCCTGCGCATGTCCCTCAACTTGAATTCTATTAGCGCCTACACTTTTCTCTATCATGAAATCATAACTGCGAAAGTTCTTCTCATTGTGCCCCATCGAGCTACAAAAGGTACATAAAGGTTATTTCGGAGTTGGCACATACTTGTGCAACAAATAACACTCTTATGTGCGATGTCGACCTGTAACTTTACATAAGTCACACCATGCATTAGATCTTGGGTGCAATGGATTAGGGCTTCCACTATTGACGTAGCCTTTGAATATAGGGCATTGATCCTTATAGTGGCCTTACGCCTTACACTTTATGTACCATACTTATGATTGAATTTCTGACCTAACTTCCTTACCCTTATTCAGATCTTGTAACTCCAAATGCATCGTTTCTAGTTGGTTTTGAATATGTTGTACTCTTGAATGAGTATCTCCGGCCAATGAAGCTTCTAGCACCATCGCAATTCCTAAAGATTCTGATTATGTTGATATCTTCTAATGTGTCAGAGGTAGCATGATATGTGGCAATAAAAAATCTATAAAGCACTCCTTATGTTGTTCTTCAGGGATTTGAAATCTTACTTGACCCATTAAGATCTTGAACCTTTGATCTAATTGCCAAATAGACTCAGTTATCAATTTCTTAATCTCCTTTAGTTCCGTAATGTACAGTGATTGTGATTTTGGCTTCTTAAACTCTACAGTGAGTGCTTTCTTTGTATCATCCAATGAGGTAGCCTAATTCATCATAGAGTACTTCATGTACCATGCCAATACTCTTTCTTGTAGCATTGTGACAAGATGCACCTTCTTCTGATCGTCATTATTAATCTGTCTTGATTTCCATATAGTTTTAGCTACAAACTATAATTTCTTAGGATCCTCTACTCTGAGTCTCTAAATATTGGTAGCTTGATATCATTTTCCATGTTTCCTAAGGGGGGGGGGGGAAGGTGGAGTTGGAGGTGGAGGGAAAGTGTAAGGAGTGGGATGTGGGGTGAGGAGTGTTGCGGGATGGGGAATCCTAGAGGTTCCTTGATTATTCTGCTCCTGACTGTAACACACCTCTAGGGGTTGTGGGGTTAATTAATTCTCCTTCCCTCTCAGAGCTAATAAAAAACGGACTGTAATGAGTCTCAATGTAATTTTATTGATCTAATCTGTATCGTTTTCCACTTCGCGTAGATCTGCCTCCAGGCTTAAGCCCAAACATGAATTTGATTGCATTCGTAGTACACCCTTTTCACATAAAATCATTTTAGTCCACATCTTCAAGGATTTTAGATACTTACCTCATGGACCCTTAAAAAAATATTTTCTTAGCATTGCTCTAATATAAAAAAGTGCCCATTTTGAACTCAATCATTATTCCTCCTACAATGCTATCAATCCAAAATCAAGGGCTCTTGAGATATTGTTATTGGTCTCCTTGAGTTGTTGTAAAAATTTAGAGCTCCACGCAGTAGGCTCGTCGTTATTAAAACATGGTCGTGTTCTCATTCAACCTTAATAACCATTCATGAAGTTTGTTAGCAGGTGTCACAAAAAAAATATTTATTTTTCTATAGAAATATACCTCTGCAACCAAGCTTCTGTCGAAAGCTGTGGATTTATGTTCTCCTCAGGTGCAAACTCCCATTCTTTCAATTCTACCCAATCTTGTATTTCCTTCTTGCTCAGACAACACATTCACATGTCCCTCAATCTGATCTTAGTCCTAGCAATGTAACCATTTTTTGGCTCAAAGGGGGTCTCCAGCTAGGTTCAGACTTGTTACGCAACCAAAAAAACTCTATCAATGGCCCTTTTGGCAACAACTTGCAGCGCAGATTGCAATCTCACCCGAGGCAATTTTAGGGGATGTCAGAACTAGGTTTTTGCATCCAGAGGGACAATATGATTTTAATATACTACTAAAATTCTATATTATTCTTTCCTGAACTGCGTGGAGGCAATTATCTGCTTTCACAGTCTATACCCTATTCATCCCTTCTTAATTATTGCGCATTGTGCTTTTATCACTAATATGTAATATTCAATACAATATAACACATATAAACAATATGACATACATTTCTATGCATGAGACAACATACAATACTTCCCGATGCATAAAATATCTTCAAATATAGATAACAAATAGTTTGCGCAAATAACACATAAATACTTCAAAATATTCCTTCTCTTTATTAATGATGAATCTTTTCAGTGCAATCCCTCTTCACCCCGTGCACATAGCTGCGAGTGGTTTGCGCACACACCTGCATACCAACACCTCCATGCACATAGCTGTAGAGTCTTCCCTTTGGTCTAAAGCACATAAAATAGTGCAAAATATAGGCTAAATACATGGATCTATATATTCATTCCTATATTTGACTTAATATTATATCTCATTATATAGCCTTTGCATATTACAATACCATGGTCCACATAACATGGGTGGAATAAAAAATAACAAATTAAACTTCTCCTGTTTGATTTATCCTCGTTGGATTGTGGACTTTTCTCCTTGAGTTGTAGAGTCTTTTGACCAAAATTGGACCAATTTGGGCCTCACCCAACATGTGCCCAGCACGTGACATCCCCATGGGCATTAGATGCCCTGGTGTGTTGAGAACATGATGTCCCGGTGAGCGCCCTGGTGTTCCCAACACACGATTCCCCATGGACACCAAGCTCCCTAGCATGCCGATCACGCGACACTGCCATGGGCGCCATGAACCCTATCATGCCCAACATGTGACACCCTAATGGGTATCGGGTTCCCTAGTGTGCCCAACATGCGACACCCCCATGGGCGTCCGGGAACCCCTCCTTAGTGTGGGCATGCGCAATGTGTGAGTGTTCGCCCTCTTGTGAAAATACGTGAGCAAGAATTATTAGATCTTTAATGAAAATAAAATATCATCATTTGTTATTTCCATGCTACATGATCAATAATAAATTATAAACCAAATTTTAACACTTAAATATTAATTTACTTAATTTTCCAAAAAAAATTATGAGAGCCCCTTGTGGAAACTCTACTCATGGGAAATCATGGGCCAAAATTAATTCCTTTGTGCAAGCTCCCCTTTCCAAGTCGGGTCAACCCACCAATTCTTTGCATAGGCACCCCTATCGGGTGGCCCCCCTGGCTTTCCCAGGACGCGATGCCACCATTGGCATCGGGTGCCCTAGAATTCGTAGCACGTGAAACCCCCATGGGCATTGGATTACTTGTCATTCCCATCACATGGTTTCACCATTATAATTTATTAGTACCATGTTGCATAATCAATCAATTACAAACTTACTTTTAAAACTCAAACATTACTTTAGTTAATTTTATAAAAATCATTCTGAGACCCCTTGGTGGGAATTTTGTTCATGGGAAGTCATGGGTTGAACTTACTTATTTTATCTAGGTTCCCCTTGTTAAGTTGGGTCGACCTGTTATCACCATAAATAAATTTTCTAAACTTTCGAAAGTTTGCCTTATCTCTAGTCATGGTCTTAAATAGGTTGTAGGTCATTTCATGCTTAAAGGGTTAAGTGATAGGGTAAGAGTCTTAAAAGTGTCATTTTCATCTTCAAATAAAGCTTAACAACCTTATTTCATGGCTTAAGGGTCCCATATACTATTTTTAAATCATATCTTAAACCACTTGAATTTTTTTTGGAATTAGCCATGAAACCACGTTTTCATAGCGCAAACAGTGTAAAAAACATGTTTTGTGCTACAAAAAGGCTGCTATTTTCGTAGCGCTTTTCCCTGAAAATACACTAAGCGCGCTACGAAAACGCGGATTTGTAGGCAATCTCATTAAATCATCAATTCATTAAAATTCTGTTAACTTTTCATTATTAGGTGTCTGATAGGAGTCATTTCTAAGGCTTGCAACAATCCAAATCCATCATTTCAAGTGTAGGGGTCACCATGATAGGTAATTTCAAATTCGAAAAGGGTTGGTCTCTTGTTTCATTATCTCATAAAAAAAACACTACATGCATGTCCTTTCAAATTTTAAGTTAATGGTAAACTGATACCAAAGCTTCTCTCATCTTGAACTCAAGTGAGGCTGACAAGCGAGGCTGATAAATTACAGTTTACAGGAAACCCACAGAAATTCAAGCGTAAAGAAGCCAGATTTGTGAGAATGATGAATTTTCAGTTGAGGGATACTAATAGGAAGTTTAAAAGACAGATTGAAAACCTAGAAATACAGCTAGAAAAATTTGAAGAGAAGCTACAACAGAAATGAAACTAGGTGGTAAAAAAGAGGCAGTTTCCAATTTTCATGAAGAGCTTATGGACCTTTCATCACCAATGCATGAAGGTGACAAAAACAGAGTTTTTCTACTTAAATAGAAAAGATCAGTTATGAGGAGATTGAAGAAAAGTTGAAATTAGCTAGTTTTTGAACAGTCATCATTGCTAGCCAAGCTATTCAAAGATAAGCATTGAGGTTTAAAGACTAAAAGACAGGAACTCTGTCTCCTGGTTCTTAGGGCAGTCTGGATCATGATAAATAGGGTTACAACAAGGCTGGAGGTATCATCAAAGTCCAATACTTGAAGTTGCAGCTATCAATGGAAGCATTAAAGGTTTTAAAATTATTGGTGGACATGACACATATGAAAATGATCTATCCATGATCATAATGTTCAAAAAGATGCAAGGGCTTAATGATGAGCTGGAGAAGACAATTTTGGGTGAAGATCATATTCTTGATAATATTTTTTTTGATAAATATCATTTTTTATGAAGTTTAACATATCAAAGGCACTAATTTTGAATAAATTTTCATGAAATTTTCTTGCATGGTAGTTTCGTAGCGCGCTACGAAACTGCCGAAGCGGCCTTTCACCATGAAGAGCAAAACCCTGTTGTCTAGCCTTAGTAGTAAATTTTAAAAGCGGTTTCCGGGCGACTGAAAATGAATTTTTGAAAATTGAAAGGGGTTTTTATTCCTAACATCTCTAAATACAAAAACCTTTCTCAGTTTCTTTAAATTCATTATTAAGTGGGAGATAAAAGGCTTTATTTGAAGCCCTATTTTCCAAAAACAAAGTTTTGATGTTTTACACATGTTTTTCAAAGACAGATTCTAGATAGAAGGAGAAGTATTTCCAAAAACCAAGAGAGGTTTTTATTACAGACCAAATGAAATAAAAAAAAATCCTTCTGTTTCTCAAAATACATCATGGATGAGAAGATAAAGGCTCTGTCCAAAGACCTAATTTTTAGGGAAGAAATAGGAATAATTTGCTGAAGCAGTCTTTTCATCATTTTTCATAAAAATTTTGAAGGAATCTTTGTGAGTTTGGTTTTGAAACTTCTTGTGGAAGTGTTTCAAGTAAATATAAAGCCTATCATGAAAGAAAATATTGAAATATGTTGAAGAAAGGAGTGAAAACACTGCACTACGAAAAGCGCTACGAAACTGTGCTACTTTCGTAGCGCAGATCTGTTTTCACTGTTTTGAAAAGTTCAAAGTAGATTTTGCACAGATGGACTGAAGGGATAACTTGGGAAATATGTGAATAATGTTCCTAAAATCAATTTTCCTCGAATTCATCAGTTAGAAGTGGTCAGAACATCTCAAGAAACCAAAAGGATCCTAAGCCTAAAAACAGGGAATCATGTTTCCTAATTTCTAGGGCAGTTTTATCATCAGCAGTAGGGTGTCTTTAAGTGAATGGTCAACATCAAAATTCGACCTCATGGAGGAGCAGCTGTCAAACATAATATTTAATTCCTATATAAGTTTTTTTTAATCATAAGAAGGAGTTTTACTCCTAATTGTATTAGGACTCTAGAACAGACAGTTAACTGTCACATGTAATTAATAGGCAGTTTTAGAGTAAATAGGTGTCAATTTAAGATAGAATTTGAATTCATTTGAAGATGGATCATAGAATCCAATGTTGTAATGACTTTGTAAGAGACATGAGGTCGAGTTCTTCAAGGTTGGAATTTTTATTAGCAAAAGAAGCTGTGTTATATGAGCAGACTGTGTGTTTTTCATCTTAATACAGAGATCAGTTTTACTACTCAAGATTCACAAGGGGTTTATGTGTTTGATACTTCTATGGAATTTTTCTACTACTTATTTGCAGTGGTATGAGCATTTTTTACTTAGAATTCATTGGATAATGCTCTAAATTCCTTCACATGTTTGTAGAGTGTGTTTATTCACTGTGTTACTATTTCACTTATAAACTTAAACCCTAAGTTCCTTGACTTCCATGTTAGCTGGTTATGATGTTTTTTCGAAAACTACTTTGACTCCATGGCCCAATAGATACTTGCTAATTTTTAATTCAACCAGTTATAAATTTTTTATCCATTTCTATTTCTAGAGTTAGCCATCTAACCCTTAATCAAAAAATCTTAAACCTATTGAGAGAGCCCTCTCAGGTTGAGGAGGCTAAGACTCAGCTAAAATATTGGTTTGAAATAGTTACACTGATGTATTCTGATCAACAACCTATTAGGTCCTATTTTGGTGATAACATTTTGGTGCATCTGCCAGGAGCCTGCATATTACTCATTCCTGAAATCAAGAAGCTGAACTTCTGAAGGTAGCAGGAGCTCAGGAAGATTTTTGAGGCTACATCTACCTTGGCGACTCCACACATCAAATAAAAAATTGGAAGGTGACTCCACTGCTAGAAGATCAATAGCTTGATGAAGTTTCAAGATGACTTCCATTACAAGAATAAATACCAGGTATGCTCCTATGAATCAGTCTCATATCCCTGGTTTTCCAAATCCTATGCCAAAGGTTGAATGGTTAGATGATCTTCCAATATTCAAATATGAAAATAAAGACAATGCTGCTCTTCATTTGGTTAGGTTCCACATGCATGTACATAGCCTTAAGGTTCATTTCCCTGAATATTGTCTCATGAAGATGTTTATGACCACTCTAGAAGGAAAAGCATGGTCTTGGTATAAAGGTTTAGAAAATGGTTCATTATATTCTCTTGCTAATTTTCATGATGAATTCTATGAGATGTATAAAGAGTGTCATCCATCCTTATTTTTGATCAAAGATTGCTGTAAAAATTCTATGAGTTTTATTCAGTATTTGGAGGATTTTTATGATGATGATGAATTTATGGATGAATAAATTTTACAGGGTCTTCATAACAATACATTTCAACACCTAGAAGAAAGGATAACATCCCATGACATGCAAAACATAGAAGTCAGCAAGAGTTTACTTATGAAAATATTCTTACATCATCTGAGATTGATGTAGTGATGCAGTAGACTTGTCAGTCTTCAGATCATCATGAAGATGAAAATCATTGCAAATACCAAGAAGAAATAATGGAAGACAGTTTTTATAACCCTCAGGAAGAGAAAAAGGTTGATTACGTATGTCATACTTTGCAGTAGTCTACTTCAAAGAATGATCATAATAATGAGGAAAATTACATTTTCTGTGAGAATCAACCAGAATACCAGTTGGATAGCTTATCAAATAAATTTTGTGTGGCTAAAAATCAGTTGTTAGAAGTTACAGGATGTTATGAGGATCATCAAGCTGATTAGATTTTCTGGGATCCTATAGCTAAATACATGGAAGAGTTTTACTCTCCAGTTTTTTAGTTTTATTTTTACTATGAAGATCAGTTACAATTTCAGTGGCAGTGGTCATCACAATATCATAGTTTCTTCGAGTTCCAATGCAGTCAAACAATTCAAATATCAGATAAAACAAATGACTGGCTATATTGGAAATTCCATATTGATTGAGCTGAATGAATTTTGAAGTTGATAGGGTAGGTAGGAATGTGCAAATAAGCTCAAGGTTGACTAATCATTTTTAGTAGGTATAGTTTGAAGCAGACAGGATAGAATTTCAGAGTTTTATTCTAAAGGATGGATAGCAGCACTGGAGCTATTGGTTCTTAGTATACCACAAGGGCACACTATCCCAAGTGGAGCCACTGTTATCACCATAAAAAAAAATTCTAAACTTTGGAAAGTTTGCCTTATCTCTAGTCGTGGTCTTAAATAGGTTGTAGGTCATTTCATGCTTAAAGGGTTAAGTGATAGGGTAAGAGTCTTAAAAGTGTCATTTTCATCTCCAAATAAATTTTAACAACCTTATTTCATGGATTAAGGGTCCCATACACTGTTTTTAAATCATATCTTAAACCACTTGAATAATTTCTGGAATTAGCCACGAAACCACGTTTTCGTAGCGCAGACAGTGTATAAAACATGTTCTGAGCTACAGAAAGGTTGCTATTATTGTAGCGCTTTTCCCTGAAAATACACAAAGCGTGCTATGAAAACATGGATTCATAGGCAATCTTGTTAAATCATCAATTCATTAAAATTTCGTTAAATTTTCATTATTAGGTGTCTGATAGGAGTCATTTCTAAGGCATGCAACCATCCAAATCCATCATTTCAAATGTAGGGGTCATCATGATAGGTAATTTAAAATTCGAAAAGGGTTGGTCTCTTCTTTCATTATCTCATAAAAGAAACACTACGTGCATGTCCTTTCAAATGTTAAGTTTATGGTAAACTGATACCAAAGCTTCTCTCATCTTGAAATCAAGCGAGGCTGATAAATTACAGTTTACAGGAAACACACAGAAATTCAAAGGTAAAGAAGCCAAATTTGTGAGAATGATGAATTTTCAGTTGAGGGCTACTAACAGGAAGTTTAACAGACAGATTGAAGACCTAGAAATACAGCTGAAAAAATATAAAGAGAAGCTACAGCAAAAATGAAACAGGGTGGTAAAACAGAGGAAATTTCCAATGTTCATGAAGAGCTTATGGACCTTTCATCACCAATGCCTGAAGGTGACAAAAACAGAGTTTTTATACTCAAATAGAAAAGACCTTTATTTGGAGATGAAAATTACACTTTTAAGACTCTTACCCTATCACTTAACCCTTTAAGCATGAAATGACCTACAACGTACTTAAGACCATGACTAGAGATAAGGCAAACTTTCCAAAGTTTAGAATTTTTTTTTATGGTGATAACATGACCCACCAACTCGTCGCACGGGCACCCCTACCAAGCAAACGTCTTGGCGTGCACAAATCGTGATGCCCCCAAAGGCACCTGGGCACTCCACCTTCGTGCAGGTACATATACGGTTCGGGAATTTGCCTTGTTGTGCAAATCATTCAACCCAAATCATTAACTCATTAATGAAAAAAATTATTATCATTTGTTAATATGTCCATATTGCATAATCAATCAATTATAAAATGAATTTTAACACCAAAAAATTAATTTAGTCAATTTTCTAAAAGTCATTATCATATGCCCTAGTGGGAACTCAATTCATGGAGAATCATGGGCCAACCTTAATTCACATTTCTACCCAACCATCATGTCTCCTGGTTCACACATCACCAAAATCGTCTAGTACATCCGCTTAATGAACCATTAAAGTGAAAATTAGAAATTATGGTGTAAACATAAATGAGCTTCTCTTCGTTTCAAGAATAATATATTCTTTAATTAACAAGGCCAAACATGTGAAGTTGGAATCTCATATGTCCCCTCCCCCCCTCAAATCACTCTCAATACTCCATACCCAAACAATATACTATAATATATTTCAAGGAAACATAGTAAAATTCAAAACAAAAACTATGAAAATAAAAATTTAAGGTGAATGAAAGAGAAAAAAACAGCTGAAAACATATAAATAGATACCTCGTACTTTTCAACATTTTTGTATCATTAATTTTCTTCCTCATCGATTTCTTCCTCTGTATCATCCAGTTCATAATTCATGTACAAATGATTCACCATATCAACATCAACATTATCATCATCATCATCATCTAGAACATGCTCTTCTCGATCTGGATCTCTTTAGCTACCAGAATTATCCAAGATCTTTTACTTCTATGATGTTTATAAAATTGCATTTAAAAGAGCATAAATAACCATATGTGCATGCTTGAACAAGAGGAAAAAATAATGATGATCAAAAAATCAATAGCACGACACATTTGATAATGGATTTCACCTATTGTGGGTTACGTCTTCGGGCCCGATGTGAAGATAGTGGCGACGACTTCATTAATTACTGCTAATGATTATGATGTAAATAACATGTTATTTATCATAACAAGGACATATACCCTCAACAAGGGTGGATTTTCTATCCATGAGACATTCTCCCTATAGGAAATCTCACTCAAAATGGGCTTTCCTTCAACATGACAAGAAAACACAATCTCACAATAATGTGGCAACAAGAAACCCTCAACATAGTGTCAAACAGGGATCTCAAGAATAATACATCATCTTAGAAATGAAAAAAAAGAAACATAACATGAATGCGTCATCTACCTACAATTCCAAAGACGGCCGGAAAATTCAAGGCTCAGGTGCTGAAACTGACTACATCACTGTATTCCTAGAGACGAGTAGTGTAAAATTGACTGTCAACTCGTCCAACTCTGACACGTCGAAATCTGGGCCTTCGAGAATATTTTAGATTCCCCATGATGCCACAAAGATTCCTATCGATAGGCTGACTAGAGAACTGATACTCAGATGGAAAATTTGATCTCACCATCATGATCCTTGCGAAATTCTATGAAGAATGATTATAAATTCGGCCATATTCTGAAACTGGAAAAATTAAACCTCCAAGGGAATCCATTAGAATTTTCAATATTCATCAAATATTCCTTGTTGCAGGGCTCCGGGAATTCTACTACTAAGATGGTGAATCTAACCTCACTATTGTGCTCCCTGCGAAATTCTGTGGAAAATGACTCTAAACTTGATAACATTATAAGAAGGTAAAAAATTACCTCACGAGGAATATTCTCCAATTTCAGGGTTCCACAACCTCTGTCTGGGAAAGGTTCCACCTCTGGATGGTCTCACTTTCCTCATGGTTTCGTGGGTCAGAAATGCTCGTGTGCTCAAGGTTTTTTGTGCTCCTCCACTGGTCACTAGGAAAAATGAATAAAATTCAAGATTAAAGACTTAGGCGTCAGCGAAGTTTTACAATTCATGGTTGTTGGGCACATTGGAATCAAGCAATGTTGGGCGCGGGGTGGTCAGGGGTTCCAACCCCACGGACCCCCATACTTGGCACACATTTGTTTTTATTAATCGTTGGAGGATTTTAATATATAATTTTTGCTATGAGCTAGTGGTTACGTGACACTTTGCGGCATTACATATTGGAATGGCGCATAAGCTAGTGGTGGGCTTATTGCG
The DNA here is from genome assembly GCA_034641835.2 of Pinus albicaulis. NCBI lineage: Eukaryota > Viridiplantae > Streptophyta > Pinopsida > Pinales > Pinaceae > Pinus > Pinus albicaulis. The sequence continues at coordinate 637,842,753 of CM076574.1, read as the reverse complement.
TAGCTTGTTTGTTGTGTTGTGGGGCTACCAGGGTATCGAATAATGACCAGCTAGGCGGGTTCAACTCTAGCCGGCCCCGACCATTATATATATATATATATATATATATATATATATATATTGTGAGTGGGGTTTGCTCCACGCAGCCTCAACCCAACCCTTACCTCCCTTTTGATATATGTTGTCCTGGATTTAGCTAGGGGTGGCAGGGTTTGACCGCGTGCCACCCCAAATTTAATATATATTATTTTATAATGTGTGGTGGGGTGGCAGGGGTGGTGGCTTGACTCTCCTTTTTAAAATATTTTTTGTTATTTAAAAAAAAATAGTTCTTTTTTAACTTTGCCGAAAATAAGGGTTTTAGAACGTTTTAGGTAGGAAACAATTTCACTCGTTTTCGGGAGCCAGGTTCCTGCCCCGAAATTGGTCAACTTGTAGGATCCTTAAACCTAGACCACATGCCCACTTTTACCAAAAATTTGACTAGCTCTATCTCCTTCATACAACTCAGATTGGATTTTTGTTCACACCATTGGAGTCAAGAAAACGAGCAATTCGATCTAGACTTGGTTCAAGATAAATATAACGACTTTGAATTTTGAGAAATTATAAGACCTCTTTGACCTGAGGATATCTCTGGAGCAACCTGGATCACTTCTAATTTTTGTTCAGCATTTTCAGTTTCTTCATCTAAAACAATGTCAATATCATATAGTTCATCTAAATTAACATTGTCTCGATTAACATATATTCCTTGAAATTCTTCGACATCTTGGTTTGACACTAAATGAACCCCCCTTTCCTCTACGTCATGATTCTTCTTCAATTTCATATTCTTCCACTACATTATACTTTACATGCCTTCTTTGGGATAATATCTAGCAACATATGACCAACCCTCTTTACCTAGAACGTCTACATAAAATACCTATTCACATTGGCTTGGAAGAACATATGGATCTGATCTTTACTCAAGATCCCTTGTATGAACTGTCAGGGTCCTATAAATATAGGATTCATAATTTTGAATTGACTTTTGATAGTCTTGTAAAATATGTACATACCTTGCTTTCTGCAATTTTCTTTCCCATATTTTGAAAAAATCAAAAATCAAAAAATCAAAAAGAGGGTAAAAAATCCTAAAAGAAAGATCAAAGGACTTAAAAAATATAGACCCCAAAAGAAAAAAGATGAAAATTAAACATGAAAGTGTGCAAGTCCAAATGCCACTACTTTTTAATTTTTACAAATGATTATGGAAGAGTGCCAATAAATGCCATAATCCATGATGAGTTAAGCTGTTTAAAATTGACTTGTCATGTTTTCAATTTCCATGTTTTAGATAGTGAATAAATTTTTGTCAGACAGTTTAATCCTTACAAATCAGTAGATAGGTAGAGAATAATGAGGAGCTCATCAGTTTAATATGAGTCCTCGGATGAAATAAGGTATAATTGGATAGTTTTATGCTTTCAAAATAATAAAATGTTACAAGGTAGCAAATTTAAATTCACCTGCTAAAAGGAAGAAAAAATGTTAGAGTAATGTTGGGTAGGTAGAAAGAAGGGGGAAAAAGCATGTAATATTCATCACCGCGCAAAAATCACTAATTTCCCTTCCCCTGTAAGTATTTAGTATTCTATACTTCCAGTCAAAGAGGCTTAGAGTATTTCTCTGACTTTTTTTGGGACCAGACCCAAGGCTTGATCACTGGATAGTGGAAAATGTTGAATTCTTATGATAAAATCCCCTTTACCATTATTTATCCCTCATTCATACATTTAAGTCATCTTCATAAGTAAAGAATCCTTCTTACTTAATGAGACTTAAAATTCCATTTAATTAACTTCCTTCATTCATAAAATTACAAAAACCCTCAAAAAGCACTCTATCCTAAGTAAATTGGTGGAATGATGAAATAATAAGCTATGCTTTTATTTATTCAATCTACTTGGTCATTTAGTGTATTTTTGTGTATTCCATCTCCCCTTATCATATTAACTATTTAACTTATGCTATTACTTCCCTAAAAAAAATACCTTATCCTATCTATATAATTCCCTTTATCTAAAATACCCCCTAAAACCCACTATTATAAAGTTTTTAAACCAAAGTTAATATGCACATGCTAGATTAAAAACCCAAATAACACCCCCTTTGGTCTAAAAGTAACCTTAATTTAAAATACCCAGCATCCTATTGTTATCAAACCCTTCAAACAAGTCTAAAAACTATATAAATAATGAAAAAATGGCTTTCCACACATATCCTATGTGTTTGGGAAAACGCTAATACATTTACCCCGCTCATATCATTTTTAGCCTAAGTATGAAAATTGTTTTATCACTTTACGAAGGATGAAAAAGCTTTGAAACTCCCACACATATCCGCTTCTAAGCAAGCAAAGTCACCTTTTTTAAAACCTAAGGCTAAGGTTAAACATTGAAAAATTTAAAACCTTACCCTTTTCATATTTATCCATGTTATATAAAACCTCATGTTTTATACAATTAACCCATGATATATAAACCATCACAGCCCACCTCTATATTAAAGCTTTTCATAAAAGCTAAAACATAGTTAAATATGCAACCCCACCTCATGTACCTTCCCTTATATATAATACTCTTTTATATATAATACTCTTTTATATATAAAACACCGTCATTTAACCCTTTTTTTACCATATGTATAACCCTGAGTTTACATATATGAAACCTTCGATTAACTGCCAACGCCCATGTAAAGCCCGACCCCGCCATCTTTTTTCCCACAACTTTCAATCAAATCATGATCCTTCTCTCCAATACGCAAGATCTAACGGCGCGAAATCAATATCACGCAGAAAAATCAAATGCAGATTCCAACACCAATCGAGCGTGAAATGGGTGGTTTGACCCATTCTGCCCCCACAGACATGTCAACATTTTGTTGGATCGCGTTTGTTTGTGTTGAAAGAGCTTACCACCTGAACCCAACGTGAAAATTTCTGTCGGTTTCGCATTTGAAAATCCAAACCACTCCCGCCAGATGATAAGACCAACATTTAATGCATCTACAATAAATAAAAATCAAAGTTTAAAACCTTTTTTTATATCACTTTGATGTTTATTTGTGTATTCAAACTATAAAAAAACTCTATTTGACTGTGAAAAAAACCCTTCTGATCAAAATTATTGACTTATACTTGGAGAAAGTCAAAATTGACCACGAATTCCCCATTGAAGACCATTAAAGCCATTCGACTACACCAGAAATTCGGACCAGACTTCAAATTCGATTGTGATTTCCTAAGAACCCTTCAAAGAAACCAAATACCTACATTCAAAGGTATTTCTCGACAATCAAGACCTGTAATTTCAAAATTTAAACCAAGAATCATTGAACCAGGTTTTCAATTAAGTTTTTTACCTAAATAAATTGCCCAAAAACACCGAAAAATATGCCAAACCCTGGCAAATTTTTTCCAGAAATTTCCAAGTCTGAAAGAAGCACTTTTTTAGCCAATTTCCTCAATTTGTGACCTCCTAAGATCAATTTCACATACAGAAAAGGATTTAAAGCCTTCAGATATCCTAAAAACCGCTTTTTACAGTCAAATCCATTCAGGAAACCCTTGTTTTCTATCTTGTTCCAATTTATATCCTCTGAAAAAGAAAATTCACTCTTGCAAAAAGTTTAAGCTTGCAGTAGTTAGTCCAAAATGACCAAAAAAAAAATCACAATTAAACCTGGAGGTTCTAAATCAACCAAGCCTGGAGGATCCAAACCTCCTAAACCTGTAACACCTAAAGATGTCAAATCTACTCCAGCCCTCACTGCTAAATCCACTATATCAGTAAATCCTCTCCAGCCACATGTAGTTTCTAAAGAAACCCTTCCATTGACTGATATGGACTACAAAATTGTTGACCCTGTGGTAGAATTCAACCTTTTAGAAATACATAATTGGTGCTATGATAAGTACTTCGACAAAGATGAAATGCCTATTTGGGAGACTCATTTACCCCAATATGTAGTTCCTTTAACCCATCCTAGACAAGACCTTGTTAGACTGTGTCAAAAGCATTATGAACCAGACCAAAGGGCCATTGTTAATATAGATAGATAAATCCTTTTTACTATTACAGCAGAGTCCATAAATCAAATGTTGCAATTACAGTCAAATCCTCAATGAGTCCCCCTATCTATATAATTTTTGACCCAGTTGTACTTAAGCCTAGATTTCCCAAAGAAGTTTATGATATTTCAAGACTTTTTGCCTTCCCATGTTGACATTCCCAAGTTGAACCCTCCTTATTCCACTTCCAAATTTCCTAAAGGATCTAGGAATATCATTTCAATGCTATCCTTTATACTGGGATACTTTACAGATGGATTCACTAATGAATCCATTCTTGGCTTTCTATCCACCTTATCTCTAGGCCAACCCCCAATGCTCATTTTTTATTATGCTAGTTTTATAGCGGACAATATTCATCATCAGCTTACCAAACTACCCACTGAAGGGGTTTTCAGATACTCTTCCTACTTGTTTCACTTGTTTTTGTTCTTCCAAGATGATAATTTCTGATTGCATTGTAAAAGATGGACTTGGAGGGCAAGCCTTTATCTATTGTCTTCTATACTTCCTTGCTAAGGAAAGAAAATAGTGAATTCACTTATACAGATTTTTCAGACCTTTTCCTCCATCCAACAATGAATATTTTTTACAAAGCAAAGCAGCCCAAGGTTGATGAATAAATGAAGAGGATCTTACAAATATCATAACAGATTAAAATGGGAGACTGGTTTCTTTATGAAAAGCATACAGAGATAAGAATTTTTTGGTCCAACTTGTTACCTTATAAGTTTCCAAAACACATGAACATGAGAATTTTCGCATTGGAATATTTGAGACAGATTCTAAATTCTGACTATGTCAACTTCTTAGTTGCAAGGAAAAAGACTCAATTCATGTCGAAGAATCAGATTGGTCCTTTTATCATAAATAATAGAGAGGCAGAAAAAGAGATCTGAAAGAGACTAGTAGAATTCAAATTTCAACAAATTTTTTCATGGAACTATGATCCTCAAGGAATACTGAGAAATTTAAGGGTAAAATGTAAACTTACACCCTTTATACATGAGCCCAAGTCAGAAATTGAGAAATTTCCAAATCAACAAGAATGGGTGGAAAACACACTGATATATACAGTCATTAATACAGAGTCAGCAGGAAAAGTGGTTACAACACAGGCCCTGGAAGTTGTAAAGTAGCCAGAGACTTTAGCCAAAAGAAGAAGAGAAGAAGGAACATACACAATAGAAACAACTACAGAAACAAAATTCAAGCTGATTTATAATAAAAGGCTTAAATTCGGTTGAATTGGAAAATAAAAGATAATTGATGTTGAGGATACAAATGAGCCAGAGGTAAAAAATGATGAAGCCACAGTGATAATAAATGAAACTCTTGCAAAAATTGTAAAATATCAAACAACAAGTAAAGATGATACTCAGATGATTGAGAAACAAAATTTGGAGGCCTCTTCCTCACAGACAGCTGAGGAAAAAGACTTAGATATCAAGGAAAAGTATAAGCAGATAAAGTAAAAGAATGAGGAAATTAAAACAGAGATATATTCTCAATTCCTCAAGCAAAAACTAGGGAATCAAAATAGGCTACTGACAACCTTTGACTATTCTACAAACAAAATGATTATGTCATTTCTACAACCAACTAATTCAACACCAAAGACAATGGCAGATTATAAAAAGGTGGAGTTTGAAGTAGACACTAAAAATATTCATGAGCTAGACCAAATTGAATTCCACAGACATAGCTCTGGAATGTTGTATTCAACTATGGTAACAAAAGAAATGAGTTCTACCAAGTTGCAGAATACTATTCTTAACATGCAGGATCAAATGAAGCTAGACAAAGGATATTTGTATGCAAAGTACCTAAGGATTAAAGCCTTAGAGGATTTGATTTTATAGGTGGGATATGATCCCTCAAATGTTCAGGCATCAGAATTGTTGATTAAGAAAAATGATTATGATATTGCAGCTTTGAGGAAACAACTTAAGCTTCCTCAAAGTGAGCATCCACAGACTAAAGAAATCCTTCAAGAGCAAAGTGAAAAATAAGAGATGATGAAACTCATCCTCAAACTAACTGCTCAAATCAAAGAAATGGAATCTGAAATAGACTAGCTTGTCCAAGAGAAGGAAACTGTGAAAGAGACTGACACTCCTGTCATTTTTTCAGTGATACCAGTGATTACCATAGTAGTGGAATCCACATTAGGAGAAAACCTAGCACCAAAGGAACCATTGGCAATTGCAGTGTCAGTGAGTTCAACTACTACTTCAAACACAAATTCTTCTACAACACAGGTTCAACAAGCAGATGGAGCATGTCAGATTCTGAAGGCTATGGAGGAATTGTCTTTGAAAAATAATGAAATCAACAGTCTAAAGAAGATGATTGAAAATTTTGAAGCCACAAATAAGTTAGCTCAAATAAATGCTAAAACCCATGAGCAGAAGGCAATTAGACTTGAGGAAAAAATCAAGGGATTACAAAAAGAGCTAACATTCACTGAAAAAATTTCATTTGTCAAGAATCATCTATGGACAAACATAATTGAAGCCATTCACACTCAATGGCCTTCAATTCAGATTATATATGAACATAGAGACTTATTTTTAGCAGCTCAGGCAGAGATTCAGAAGACCAAGGATGAGTTAATTGATAAGCTAGCTCAAGATTTAAAACTCATCACATTCTTGAATAGCAAGAACAGAGCAGAATTGGAAGAATTACAGGTAATGGATAGAACAGAGACCATTTTACAGATTAAAAAGGTAGTAACAAAGAAAAATTTGATGAACTACCTAGAAGAGAAGTGTGAAACAATGAATATTGACATAACAAATTTTATGGTGAAGTATACAAACTTAAGACAAAAGGGCTTGCCAGACATTCATGCCTTCAATGAAAAACTAATGCCCCAGAAAGATTATGATAAGAAAATCAGAGAATTTTCCAAGGATCAAGTCAGAAAACCATTCCCATAAGGAACTCCCACAGGTAAATTCCCCCTTCAACACTTTGAAGATTTGTTCTTTCTACAAAATGAGATCAAACATCTTTTTTTGTTCAAACCCAATTTTTCTAAATACATGGAGGCAGATGAGAATTTTAGAAAGTTGAAGAATGTAAAAATTCCCAGTGAAGAACAGTGGCAAGTATTTACATATTTAATGTGAAAATGAGAGGTAAAATAGTGAAGGAATTACCTTGAAAATAGTCAAGAAGAAAAACTGAAACAAAAGGACAATCTGCTGATTTTTTACTGCAAAAAAGATATATTTTTACAGCAGTAAAACAATTGAAATATCAGTCAAAAGTGTATCAGAGTTAAAGAGCAATGTTAAAGAGTATCAGAAGAAAGAGTATCATCTAAGGCAACTCAAATGAAGATATTTTTTAGCAGCCAACAAAGCAGGACAGCTAATCACTCAAAAGCTCTTTGTTAGATAAAGTAGTTCTATTTATTTTGGATAAGAGGACAGTTTGTTGATTTCTTAAGCAGTTGTCCCTCTTATTTTGTAAAGATATTTTCTATTTCCTAAATATATTCCGAGATGTCTCCTAGGATATTTGCAACTACATTTTGTATAAATACTTCTACATTTGAAGTATTGAGTGTGGGATAAAATTGCTAGACTTTTCTATATACTTTTTGCTGAACATTGGAGGCTATTATGTGTTGATTTCGAAGTGGCAGACTGGAAAAAGCTAAAGTGGCATCGTAATTTAGGATCCCTGTGATAAGCTAATGAGTGAACTACTTTCTTCTTGTCATTTTTTCTTTCTTGAGTTATATGCAATTCATTATATTTTTGTTCTATCTTAATGAGTAACTAGGAATATTCTACAGGCTAGTCTTATACTCCATGTTTTTAACTAGTTACCATTTAAATGTTTTATGCTGATTTTTGGTTTTAGGAATTCTTAATTGCTCCTACTCCAGTTTGACCCCTGCCTCCTTCTTCCATTTTTTGGATCAAAGGATCCTTCATAGCCCTTTATCTTGGTCATGCCATTTCACCAAAAAACACTTTTCCAAATCTCTGAGGGTTATCTATCTTGCCCTGAAGACATTTGTACCTTTTTGGCCTTGAATTCTAGTGTTGCTAGCTAGATTTAGACTCCATAGCCCAATGGACAAGTATATTTCTCTCTAGCTTACCTCTAAGTGGTTTTTTCCCACCAAAACCTTTAAAAAAAAATCCAATTGTTCTATCATAACTAGCCTAAAAACATAAATAAATAAATAAATAAATAAATCTTAAAGAGAGAGCCCTCTCTGAATTCTAGGAAGGCTAGATCCTAGGATTTGTAGTAGGTTTGTGGTTATCTCTAGTGTTCTTAAACTAAAAACTCAAATCCCACAACTAAAGAAATTACTAGAGTGATAACATACTGGCGACCATACTGGGGAACTAACCAATCTCTAGTCTTAAATTTAGTCTTAAAGGAAGATCTTTCATTTATATTTTTACTTTAAGATTATTTTTATAGGTTGTGGGTATTCAAAATAGTCATTCTGGATTCTAGGAAAACCTACTATACCAGGTCTGACCCGGATCCTAAGCCTGCAATTATAGTAGATAACCCAGAACAGATTGGAAAAAAGAAAAAATAAACTGTCAATTTAGAAACTAAAGTACCATTGAGAAAAGCCGATTCTTTACCCAAAGAGTTAGTGAGTTTAAATGATATTGATTTTGATCTGAATTTTGAATATTCATTGTTTAAAACTAAATCTGAAACTGATTTGAAAAATATTGTTATAGATCATATTTTCCTTTCATTTTTAAATGCAAAACAGAAAAATATTTCAGTAGGAACAAAGTCAAATAAATATGAGTATCAAAAAAAAGTTGAAAAAATTAATGTTTCATTGATTAAAGATATTAATGAAGCTATTGAATTAGCTCATTTGTTGTCTTACATAAAACCTCCAGTTTCTCAATTTCACACAACAATAATACCAACAACAGATTCATCTTTATATGCTTTCAATTCATTTATAGATACGTCAGCAAGTTCAACTACATACCATTTCATTCCTAAGTTGCCTTTTCAGCCTAGGATATCATTTCCTTCATCCACTCAATCCACTGCATCCACTACTTTACATTCAGATTTTATAAGTACCACATCTTTATTTCCCAGCAATTCCATTTACATACCATCTTCATTTCCCAGTTCTTCAACTACATTTGGCAATTCATCAGCTACCATATCTAGCACTACCCCTATCATTACTGTTATACCTCCTAGCTCGGAAAAGCTTCAAGCCATGGATACTAGGTATGCTCCCCTTGTCTTACCCCAAAACCTCCATGATATGCCTCAAGATTACCAAAAAAATGTGCCACTATTTGATGGCCTTTCACAGTATACTGCTCAACAACATGTAACTAAAAGGACAGATTATTGTGAAATTTATGAAATTGATGAGTCAGATGTCCAGATGAGGTAATTTGCCCAAAGTTTGACAGGAGAAGTTAAAAAATGGTTCAAAAATTTAGTTGTTGGTATTATAGCTGATCTAGCTTCATTTCATAGAATATTTTAAATAAATGGGAAAAGAAAAAGAACCCCCTTCAAATTTTGTCTGAGTTTGATGCTTTGAAAAGATTTCCTATTGAGTCTGTCCAAGACTATTCCACCAGGTACAACAATGTTTATAATTCTATTCCTGCAGCTCTTAAACCTACACCTTACTATGTTCTGCTCAAATTCCCTGATGGATTTGATACATATATGGCCTATAAATTAAGAGAAAGAGATGCCAAAACCTTAGAACATATGCAATTATATGTTGTTAGTGTAGAAATTAACATTTTAGCTAGGAAGGATAGACTTAGAAATGAAAGAAGAGTTACAATTAAAGGAGAAAGTTCAAACTCATATGTTAGATTTTGTTGCTAAAAATTTAGAAAGCGTGGTAGAAAGATTAGACAATTTAAATAGAAAACCTCAATGGGATAATCAACCTCAGATTAGAAATCCCAATTTCAGGAGAAACAATAACCTTGGAAAAGCTAAAGAAGCTGCTCCAGACCAAAACATTAGGCCCCCATTCCAAAAGAACTATGTTGAAAGTTCTCAAAATAATGATGAAGATGAGGATGACATCAATCATCTAATGGGAATAGATTAAAACAACACCATTTTCCTCACTCAGGAAGATATGGAACTATTTGAGCTTCAACAAATCAAATTAAACTCCAATGAATCCGTTGACTACAAACAAGGTTATGCCTTTGCTATTAATGAAATTCATAGTCAATATAACCTTAGACATAAGAAAAATAATGAATCTTCTACTAAAAACAATTCCTGAAATCAAAACAAGAAAAATGTAGAAGCCCCAAAAACAAAAGTTTTGCAAATTCTCCCAAGGGAAAAAAATAAAATTCCAATCCTTCCAGTCCTAAAAAATAAACAAGTCCCAAAATTGTTGATATTACTGATGAAGTAGCTCAATATTCCAAAGATGCACAGAAAGCTAATACTCTTAAAGCTTCCGATTCAGTAAAAACAACAAAGTCTGATCCCAAAAAGATTTCTGCTAATTCTAAATCAGCAAATCCTAGAACAAATAGTTCTAGAACACCTGCTAATAATTCTAAGTCTGATAAAAAATTTTATGCCACACAAACAGTCCCTGGAAATAACATTAAAAGCAGTAGAACTCGAAAAAATCAGACAGAGAATTTCAAGAAAATTGAAAATAGAAATAAAATTGTTGAAAATAAAGAAAAACCAACTCAGATTACAGTTACTAAAGATGAATTAGTTCAAATTAGTAAATCTCAACCCTCATTCAATATTCAGTCTGAAATTGCTAAGTTAAAAATACTTATTCCTTTAACAGAATTGGTTAACAATGACTTATACAAATAAACTATAACTGAAACTTTGAATATGAATGATGGTGAAGATGTTATTAATTTGAATGATGATCAACCTGAGTTGATTTTTGGCCCTGATGTGAATGGAAAGCATTCATATGGATCAGTCCCTCCTTTCTATATCAGTCTTACCATCCATGCTTATATTTTACACAATGCTATGTTAGATTTAGGAGCTTCCCATAATTTAATGCCCAAAGCTATCATGGAAACTCTTAATCTAGAAATAACCAGGCCTTATAAAGATTTGTTTTCATTTGACTCTAGCAAAGTTAAGTGCTTAGGATTAATTAAAGACCTATGTGTGAATTTAGTTCAGTACCCTGGTAAGAGTATGGTGATGGACATTGTAGTAGCTGACATCCCACCAAATTATGGTATGATTCTTTCTCATTCATGGGGAGAAAAGTTGCAGGGATCTCTATAATTGGACATGAGCTATGCTACAATATCAGTGTTTGGCCAACCCAAAAAGATATATAGGGAAACTTTAATGAAATTCATGGTCAATAGTGCTAAGAGATCCATAAATTACCCTATTTATTCTACACCAATTTACCTTGACTCTTTTATTTTATGTAACTCTGATAACAATGAAATCCAAACTGAACTGATTGACAAAAATCCGAAACCAAACAATGACAACATATTTCATGAGTCTCGTTGGCACTTAGAATTTTATGGATCTGTAAACAAATCAGGAGTAGGAGCAGGAGTATGGATTAAAAATATGGAAACGAATCATTCAGAAGGACATACTTTCAGACTCAACTTCAAATGTACCAACAACATGGCAGAGTATGAGGCACTCATTCTAGGCCTCTAGATCATTAGAAAATTAGGAGGAAAAAAAATACTAATTATGGGAGATTTAGAATTGATAATTAAGTAAATAAATGGAGATTATTCTGTTTATAATCCTAGGCTAGCCAGATAAAAATATACAACAATTGATTTAATTGATGATTGATTGGAATGCAAGTTTGTTTCTATAACCAGAAAATAAAACATTCAAGCACACTGTCTAGTAACTTTTGCTAGTACTTGTAACTTACCATTCCAACCAACTCATAGGGATACTGCTAAGGTTAAACATAGACCAATTATCCTAGAAAACCTCAAGTACTGGCAGATTTTCTCTTAGGATGAACAGAATTACCATTTTTTGAATAATGAGGAAGAATTTCAAAATTGTAGAATAGATACAGACTATAATATAGATTCAGATTTTAATTGTGAACTAGATAACATAGATGTACATAAATTTAACAAACCCACTGTATTTACTCAATTTGACATAGATAACTTAGAGAAGGTATATATTGAGCAAATAATTGAAGAAGAAAGTGACATGTTAGATCTAAAAGATAATTTTTTACCAAAAGTTTTAACCCCTTTGGAAGACCTTTTTGATTCCAATGATGTGCCTAAAAAGCCAAAAATGGAACCAGTTAGGTCTGAAATTGAGGAATGTAACATTGGGACAGAAATAAAACCAAAAATGATTAAACTGTCTAAATATTTACCTCAACAAGAAAATGAACAATACATTTATCTTTTAAAGGAATATCAAGATTTGTTTGCTTGGAGTTATGAAGATCTTAAAGCTTATGGCACAAACATAATCCAACACAAAATTCCCATAAAATATGACCAGAAGCCATTCAAACAAAAATTGAGAAGAATTAATCTTGTTCTATTACTTTTGATAGAAAAGGAAGTAAAACACATGTATGATGCTCAAATTATTGCACCAATCAGATATTCTGATTGCGTTTCAAACCTAGTACCAACAAGAAAGAAAACAGGTGGAATTAGGTTATGTGTTGACTTCATAAATCTTAACAAAGTGTCTTTAAAGGATAATTACCCTTTACCAAAGATGGATCATATATTACAAAGGGTAGTTGGTTCCTCTAGAATTTCTTTGTTAGATGGTTTTTCAGGAACAACCAGATTCTTGTTCAAAAGGAAGACCAAGCTAAAACAACTTTTACCACTCCTTAGGGTACTTTCATGCATGTGAAAATGCCCTTTGGTCTGATGAATGCAGGAGCAACCTTTCAGAGAGCTATGGACATAGCCTTTGCTAAGGAGATTCATGAATTCTTGGTAATTTATCTAGATGACATTACTGTATTTTCCAAAACAAATAATGAACACTTGGATCATTTGAGACAAGTCTTTATTAAATGTAGGAAATTTGGCATCTCTTTAAATCCCAAGAAAACTCTCTTTGGACTAGAAGAAGGTAAGTTACTAGGACATATAATTTCAAAAGAAGGAATAAGATATGATCCTGCCAGGATAGAAGCAATTTTGAACATTCATCCACCTAGAAATATCAAAGAATTACAAGCTTTCTTAGGTAAAATTAACTTTTTGAGAAGATTTATTTCAAACTTAGCTGAAATCATTAGAGAATTGAGAAATATGTTAAAAAAAGACTCAACTTTAAAATGGAAAGTTGAAGCCAAACAATAATTTGATTCCATAAAATAGGCTTTAACTACAACGCCAGTTTTAATCAGTCTAGATTTCAAGAAAGACTTTATAATTTTTTCTTTTGCATCAGAACATACCATTGCTGCAGTTTTACTGCAGAAGTATGATCAAGGTTTTGAACAGCCTATAGCTTTTTTTAGTAAGACTCTTAGAGATGCACATATAAAATATAACATAATGGAGAAACAAGAGTTAGCCTTGGTTAAAGCTATAAAATATTTTAGAGTTTTCATTCTCAATTCCCACATAATTGCCTATGTCCCTAATTCAGTAGTTAAAGACATTCTTACTTAGGATGGCCCTGGATGAAGAAGAGGTAAGTGGATTTCCACTATCCTAGAATATGACATAGAAATTAAACCAACAAAACTCATTAAAGGACAAGTATTAGCCAGATTGATGGCTAAATCCAACTACAATGCATTAGACATAAATTCTATTACTCAGATTGATGACTAAGAAGAGATGGTGACTCCAATGATCAGTGAAGCCTTTCTAGATTCACCTTGGTACTCAGATATTATCTTTGTACTTCCAAACTTACAAGCTCCTCTTAGATTATCAAGGACAAAAGCCAGATTTCGTAAACTTAAAGCAATGAGATTTTTTATTTTAGATAATGTGAATTTTTGATAGTAACATAGTGGGATATTACTAAATTGTTTACTGAAAGTAGAAGCTGACAAAATTCTTGAAGAATTTCATGCAGGTGGCTATGGAGGGCATTTATATTGGAAAATGACTGCAGATAAGATCCTTAGAGTTGGTTTTTACTGGCCTACCTTATTTGATGATGTTAAGAAATTTGTTACTTCATGTCACAAATGTCAAATTTTCGAAGGAAAAAAGAAATTGTTACCTTTACCCTTAAATCCAATCTCAACTGAGATGCCATTTCAACAATCGGGTTTAGACTTCATTGGAGAAATTCATCCCCCATCTTCTGGCCAGAATAAATGGATTTTGACTCCCACAAATTACTTTACTAAGTGGATTGAAGCCATTTCTACCAGACAAGCCACTGACACAGTCATTATCTCTTTCATAGAAAACAACCTGTTTTCTAGATTTGGATGCCCTCAGAAAATAATTACTGATAATGTAGTAGCATTTAAATCTAAGAAAATGATTGCCTTCTGTCACAAGTACCATATTACCCTAGGCCACTCTACTGCTTATTACCCTCGGGGTAATGCCCTAGCTAAATATTTAAACAAAGGCCTTGTAAATATCATTAAAAAATTACTTGAAGATAACAAAAAGACTTGGAATAAAAAGTTATTCTATGCCTTATAGGCAGATAGACTTACTACAAAAAAGTAAAATGGAACTTCCCCTTGTCAAATTGTTTATGGGATGGATGCATTTTTCACATCATCCTTAGGTGTTCTAGTAATGAAGATCATTCAAGACTCACAAGTGGAAATCAATGATATACAAAGAAAGATAAAGCAGACTATTCATCTACAACAAAAAAGGGAAGAAGTCTATGAGAAATCACAAGTCGTTCATGATAAAATCAAGAATATTTTTGACAAAAGAAGTAAAGACGATGACTTTTACATTGGAGATCATGTGTTAAAGTGGGATTCCAAGAGAGAGGACAAAGGTACGCCTGGAAAGTTTGACTTTATATGGAAAGGACCTTATGTAATTTATGGATATAAGGGTAGAAATTATTTCTTCATCAAAGATTTGGATGAAACATATATTCAAGAAGGACCAATTAATGGTAGAATGCTCAAACACTACTATTCTTCCGAGTTAACCAATAGTTAGTCCCAGTTAATTTTTACATCATTGTAAATATCCATTGAAGTTTAGATTGGATTGGATATTTTCTTTCCAAAGTTGAAGCCCGGAGAGAAGGCCCTAAGATTTGAAGAGAAAAATTTCATAAATATGAGTTTTTGCAGAAAACAAAAGAAAATTACTAGATCATCATGGTCAAAATAGAAGGCCACTAGTCTTAGAGTTCTTGAAATTTCACCAGGAAATGCCATCCCCATGTGAAGCCACTGTTAGGGTCCTATAAATATAGGATTCATAATTTTGAATTGACTTTTGATAGTCTTGTAAAATATGTACATACCTTGCTTTCTGGAAGTTGTTTTCCCATATTTTGAAAAAATAAAAAATCAAAAAATCAAAAAGAGGGTAAAAAGTCCTAAAAGAAAGATCAAAGGACTTAAAAAATATAGACCCCAAAAGAAAAAAGATGAAAATAAAACATGAAAGTGTGCAAGTCCAAATGCCACTAATTTTTACTTTTTGCAAATGATTATGGCAGAGTGCCAATAAATGCCATAATCCATGATGAGTTAAATTGTTTAAACTTGACTTGTCATGTTTCCAATTTCCATGTTTTAGATAGTGAATAAAGTTTTTTCAGACAATTTAATACTGACAAATCAGTAGATAGGTAGAGAATAATGAGGAGCTCATCAGTTTAATCTGAGTCCTCGAATGAAATAAGGTAGAATTAGATAGTTTTATGCTTTCAAAAGAATAAAATGTACAAGGTAGAAAGCTTAAATGCACCTACTAAAAGGAAGAAAAAATGTTAGAGTAATGTTGGGTAGGTAGAAAGAAGTGGGAAAAAACATGTAATATTCATCACCGGGAAAAAATCACTAATTTCCTTTCCCCTGTTAGTATTCAGTATTCTTTACATCCAGTCAAAGGGGCTTAGAGCATTTCTCTGACTTTTGTTGGGACTAGACCCAAGGCTTGATGTCTGGATAGTGGAAAATGTTGAATTCTTATGATAAAATCCCTTTTACCATTATTTATCCCTCATTCATACATTTAAGTCATATTCATAAGTAAATAATCCTTCTTACTTAATGAGACTTAAAATCCCATTTAATTAACTTCCTTCATTCATAAAAATACAAAAACCCTCAAAAAACACTCTATCCTAAGTAAATTGGTGAAATGATGAAATAATAAGCTATGCTTTTATTTATTCAATCTACTAGGTCATTTAGTGTATTTTTGTGTATTCCATCTCCCCTTATCATATTAAATTTAAAACTTATGCTATTAATTCCCTAAAAAAATACCTTATCCTATCTATATAATTCGCTTTATCTAAAATACCCCCTAAAACCCACTATTATAAAGTTTTTAGAGCAAAGTTAATATGCACACGCTAAATTAAAAACCCAAATAATACCTCCTTTGGTCTAAAAATAATCTTAATATAAAATACCCAACCCCATATGGTTATTAGACCCTTAAAACAAGTATAAAAACTATATAAATAATGAAAATATGGCTTTCTGCACATATCCTATGTGTTTGGGAAAACGGAAATACATTTATCCCGATCATATCATTTTTAGCCTAAGTATGAAAAAATTTTATCACTTTATGAAGGATGAAAAAGCTTTGAAACTCCCGCACATATCCGCTTCTAAGCAAGCAAAGTCACCTTTTTTAAAACCTAAGGCTAAGGTTAAACATTGCAAAATTTAAAACCTTACCCTTTTCATATTTATCCATGTTCTATAAAACCTCACATTTTATACAATTAACCCATGATATATAAACCATCACAGCCCGCCTCTATATTAAAGCTTTTCATAAAAGCTAAGCCATAGTTAAATATGCTACCCCGCCTCGTGCGCCTTCGCTTATATATAAAACTCTTTTATATATAAAACACTGTCATTCAACACTTCTTTTTACCATATGTATAACCCTGACTTTACATATATGAAACCTTTGATTAACCACCAGCGCCCATGTAAATCCCGTCCCCACCATATTTTTTCCCGCAACTTTCAATAAAATCGTGACCCTTCGCTCCAATATGCAAGATCTAACGGCACGAAATCAATATCGCGTATAGAAATCAAACGCCCGTTCCAACACCAATCGAGCGTGAAATGGGTGGTTTTACCCATTCCGCCCCCAGCGACGTGTCAACATTATGTTGGATCGCATTCGTTTGTGTTGAAAGAGCTTACCGCCTGAACCCAACGTGAAAAATGCTGCCGGTTTAACATTTGAAAATCCAAACCACTCTCGCCAGATGATAAGACCAGCATTTAATGCATCTACGATAAATAAAAATCAAAGTTTAAAAACTTTTGTTATATCACTTTGATTTTTATTTGCACATTCAAACTGTAAAAAAGCTCTATTTGATTGTGAAAAAACCATTTTCATCAAAATTATCAACTTATACCTAGAGAAAGTCAAAATTGACCACGAATTCCCCATTGAAGACCATTAAAGCCATTCGACTACACCATCAATCTGGACCAGACTTCAAATTTAATCATGATTTCCTAAGAACCCATAAAAGCAACCAAATACCTGCATTCAAAGGTATTTCTCGGCAATCAAGATCTGCAATTTCAAAGTTTAAACCAAGAATCATTGAACCAGGTTTTTAATTAAGGGTTTTACCTGAAGAAATTGCCCAAAAACACCGAAAAAGAGGCCAAACCCTGGAAATTTTTTTCCAGAAAGCTTCGAGTCTGAAAGAAGCACCTTTTTAGGAGATCTCCTCAACTTGTGACCTCTAAAGATCAATTTCAAATACATAAAAGGATTTAAAGCCTTCATATATCATAAAAACCCCTTTTTATAGTCAAATCCATTCAGGATACCCTCGTTCTCTGTCTTATTCTAGTTTATATCCTCTGACAAAGAAAATTCACTCCTACAAATAGTTTAAGCTTGCAGTAGTTAGTCCAAAATGACCAAAAAACAAATCACAGTTAAACCTGGAGGTTCTAAATCAACCAAGCTTGGAGGATCCAAACCTCCTTGTTGGCATGTGTTGTCCTTGATGGAAACCTACTTGATGAAATAAGACTGTCGGCGATATGATGCAATGTGTTGTCCTTGATGGCAACCTATTTGATGAAGTTTTTCTTGATAGAAACCTGCTTGATGAGATGCCTATGATAAGCAACCTTGTGTTAAATAAGGAAGGATGATGTATCTACAGATCATCTCAGAAGTAACAGAAGAAATAATTGTAGTAACTATCAGAGAAATGATGAATATGGTATGTCACAAGGCATACGCGGGTTTGTTAAGGCTAAATTGCATATGTACGCGGAAAATTACGTGCCAAGTCGCGTATGCCCTATTGTGCTCTAAATTTATATAACAAGGGGAATTTACCATGGTATTGATCCATTGTATTGAGTGCTTGATTATCTATTTGATCCCGTCCAGGAATACCATCGGAAGTGGTGTGGTTTTGGCTCATGGTATTGACAAAGGCTAAATCTATATAAGGAGAAGAAGATCATGGTGCAAGGGTGTGCATGTGTCTGGGAATTAAATGAATACTTCACTTTGAAGTATATCTGCATGATTGAACTTTGTTCTTGATTGATAAATCTGAATCTATGATGCACCCATGGATGTTTCTAAATCCTTAGATCTGTTGATGATGAATCTCTAAGATGATCTGCAGAAGAAGAACTGGTGAAGATCTGGCGCAAAGTCTGCTGAAAGTGATGAAGAAATTTGGGTAAGCTTTTAGATCTGTTCTGTTTTGCAAAGCTTTCATTTACAGATCTATATGCAAGTTTGTTGCCGAAAAAGCTCGTGTATTCGTGGATCTGATCTGATAAAAGCACGTATGGGAAGTTAGGGTTTACTGAAAAATGAACAGATGTATACGCGGGTTCATTCAATGAAAACCGTGTGTATACGCAGGTCTAATTAAATAAAAGCGCGTATGGTATTTGAACTAATGGTTGCTCATGGTTGAATGTGTTTCTGCATATCTATTCTGAAGTCTGGGTAATCTCTGATATTCTGGCTACAGTGGTTTCATTGTTCTGTTTGAAGCATTGGGCAAAGTATGAAGGGTTGAGTTGAAGCTGTTTGATCCAGTTTGAAAATTGATGAAACGTGGTCTGCAGTGGTGTTGAGGGTCGAAGCCTTCAGTAAGGGGGTAGTAGCTCCCTTCCAGTGATAGCTGGTAAACGAGAGCAGGGGGTAGTAGCTCCCTTACAGGAGAGGCTGGTAAACGAGAGAAGGGGGTTGTAGTTCCCTTCCAGGAGAGGCTGGTAAACGAGAGAAGGTTGTAGCCTTCTGTAGGTGGCTGCCTGTGTGCTGGTATGAGTCTGCGCCAGTACATAGTTGTAAGATGTTTTCTTTATAATAAATATTGAAGACTAAGACGATGACAACGGTGGTTTTCTCCCGAATTGGGTTTCCACCTAAAATCCTGGTGTTCATGTGTGATGCTTATGTGTGTTGATTTATTCTGTTCTTACTATACATGTTTACTGCTTACTAACATCTGATAAATGAATGATGCAATAATCTAAGATAAGAATTATCTGCATAATAAGAGATCTGAGGATACGCGAGTTTCCTTAAGGATATCCACGTATATATGCTAGTTTTTTTCTGTAAAGTAGCGTATGGGTTTTTGAGAAAAGAAAAGTAAAAATTTGATTGACAAATAAAGATATTGATTCACCCCCCCCCCCCCTCTCAGTATCTTTCCCAACAATTGGTATCAGAGCAGGTCCTTCTGAAAAAGATTATCCGCTAGAAGGAAGATCAAGCAAGATGAGCAATCAAGATGGAATAGAATCTATCAAGCCTCCCCACTTTAATGGAAGCAACTTAATCTTCTGGAAAACAAGGATGAGATCCTATCTTCAGTCTATGGGAACAGATGTATGGGCCATTGTTCAACAAGGATATCAATATCCAGCTACAATACCGACCGATTCGACTGAAAAGAAGAATTATGAATCAAATGGAAAGGCAGTCAATGCTATAACGGGAAGTCTGACTGAATCTGAATTTGTCAAAGTTATGCAGCTAAATACAGCAAAGGAAATTTGGGACAAAATCATTCTAAGTTATGAAGGTGATGCAAAGGTAAAAAGTGCAAAACTCCAAACTCTCAGAATTGAATATGAAAATTTAAAGATGCATAATGATGAGAGTATTGCCAGTTTCTTTTTACATCTTGATGATGTTGTAAATCGTATGAGAAATCTGGGAGAAACAATAACTGAATCTACTTTGGTTGAGAAAATTTTAAGATCTCTAACGACAAAATTTGAGTCAAAAGTTTCTGCTCTTGAAGAAAAACAGGATCTTCAAAATCTTACTGTGGTGCAACTTCATGGGATACTAACTGCATAAGAAATGAGAAGAGGAGGACCATCTGAAGTCAAAGAAGCCATCTTTAGAGCTTCTACAAAAGGGAAAGAAGTGCAAGAAGCAGAAGGATCAGGATATATCTCAGAAGAAGATGAGCTAAATTTTGTAAAGAAACTTCAACTTGGCACAGGACGGTTCAGAGGTAAGGTTCCTTTCAAATGTTTTGATTGTGGAAGAGTTGGTCATTATGCTTCTAAGTGTCCTTATAAAGAAATATATGCAAAAGGGATAGAAGTAGCAAGAAGGAATAAGAACCGGTCTAGCACTAGAAAAAGTTACCATACTCATGAAGATAGTGATGGGTTATCTAATAGTGAGGAAGAATGTGAACAAGATCTTAGACTTCTTATGGCATTTGAATCTAGAGAAGAAAATGATACTTTTGTGGATGCTCTAGAGGACAATGATTTTCTTGAAGAAAACAATCAACTCAAAATACACTTAGAGGAATGTAAAATACTCTTAGAAGAAAGGAAAATAACCATAGAGACTCTGAAAGGGCAGTTTGAAGAAGAAAAGAAACACATTGAGAAATTAGAATGTGAAGTGGTAAGTCTAAGAAAAGATTTTAAGAAAGAAAAGACTCTGAATCTTAGATTTTCTAAAGGATCTGAAACCTTAAATGAGATTATTAAGGTAGAACACTCTCCTCTTGTTAAGACAGGTCTTGGATATACTGGGGAATCTTCTCAGGCTTCAGCACCAAATTATCTAAAAGCAGCTACAGCTGGTTTACAAAATTCCGCCACTCAGCAAGGGTATAAAGAATCTTTACAGGTAAAGCATGATCATCTCAATTCAAAGAACACTAACAGGAATATCTTTCAAAGAAACACCAATCAACAGGTAAATTCAAGTAGAAGATTTCATGATCGCAGTAATTTCTTCTTCAATGGAAAATGTTTCTCATGTCACAATTTTGGTCACAAAGTTGTTCAATGTGTTGCATATAAAACCATCATGACAAGAGAAGCGAGAAATAAAAGGATTGATATTGAAACAAAGAAGAATACCTATACCAATTTTTCCCCTCTTCTAAATGAAGTTAAATGTAGTTATTGCAATGACTTTGGGCATGAAGAATCTGAATGCAGGAGCAAAGTTCAGCCAAAAGAGCATTTTCCTTCAAGTTCCAAAGTATGGAAAAAGAAGGAATTATAGGTTGGAAATTGTGGCATAGCGTTATTTGCAGAGGGTGAAGAATATCAATGGTACATTGATAGCGGATGCTCAAGACACATGACAGGTGACAAAACCAAACTTCGTGCATATAGTACACTAGAAAAGGAAAAGAAAGTTACTTTTGGAAATGATACTCCTGCTGTAATTAAAGGAAAAGGGTCTATGTTTCTAAAAGAAAAGGTGAAGGCTAATGATGTCATGTATGTGGATGGATTAAGACATAACCTGTTAAGTGTAAGTCAAATGTGTGATCAAGGAACTGAAGTTCTCTTTAGTTCAAAAGAATGTGTGGTTCGTGATCTTGATACATGTAAAACAATTATAAAAGGAAAAAGAACTCCAAGAAACCTATATGTATTGAAGAACTGCAAAGAACAATGTTACTTGAGTAAATCCTCAGAAAATTGGCTATGGCATAGAAGGTTGGGACATCTAAGCTTCTCTCAAATCAGCAAATCAAGCAGACTTAATGTTGTTCGTGGTCTTCCCAATATTACTCTACCTGAAAGTATCATATGCAAATCTTGCCAATTCGGCAAGCAGACCAGAGTGATTTTTAATGCCAAGGAAGGATCCTCAAGTAGGCCTCTTGAACTCATTCATACTGACATATGTGGACCTATGAGGAAAAAGTCACCTCGTGGTGAACAATATTACATCTTGTTTATTGATGATTTCTCTAGAATGTGTTGGATTGGGTTGCTGAAGCACAAAGATGA
Organism: Pinus albicaulis; assembly: GCA_034641835.2. Classification (NCBI taxonomy): domain Eukaryota; kingdom Viridiplantae; phylum Streptophyta; class Pinopsida; order Pinales; family Pinaceae; genus Pinus; species Pinus albicaulis. The sequence goes on along the minus strand of CM076574.1, from coordinate 637,820,206 downwards.
AGCATTTGAGAAATTTCAGATCTTCAAGGCTCTGGTTGAAAATGAAGTAGATCTAAAACTCAAATTTCTTAGATCTGATCGAGGAGGAGAATATACTTCAAATGAATTCCTTGAATTTTGTGAACAACATGGCATAAAAAGACAATTTTCTGTAGCTGGAACTCCACAACAAAATGGCGTAGTAGAAAGAATGAATAGAACAGTTCAACAAATGGCTAGAGCTATGCTTGATGATTCTGGAACACCTGACACATTTTGGGGAGAAGCAACACATACAACAGTAAACATTCTCAACAAGGCACATGTTCGTGTAAATAGTGACAAAACTCCATATGAACTCTGGTATGGTAATTCTCCATCTGTGAAGCATTTTAGAGTGTTTGGAAGTAAATGATTTATCAAGAATAATGATGAAAAACTTGGCAAGTTTGAACCTAGAGTAGATGAAGGAATACTTCTTGGTTACTCCTCCACGAGTAGAGCATATAAATGTTACAATAAAAGACTTCAGAAGATTTTTGAGTGTATTGATGTTGTTATTGATGAGTCTCCTACAGCCCCAAAGGAAGAAAAACAAACAACAAATGAAGACGATGGTGACTTATGTCCTTCTACATAAAATAGCAATGATATAGACAGTGAACCCAATGAAGAACCTGAAGATGATTTATCTAAAAAGGCTCCATCCAGATATGTTCAAAAGAATCATCCAGAATCTCAAATTTTGGGAGATAAGGGATCAGGTGTACAAACAAGAAGTACTCTTGTGGGATCTTCCAGCTATCTGGCATTTCTAGCTACTATTGAACCTCACAATGTCAATCAATCTAGCAAACATGAATGTTGGGTTCAAGCCATGAATGAAGAGCTTGATCAAATTGAAAAGAATCACACTTGGGAATTAGTACCAAGACCTCATAACAAAAATGTCATTGGAACTAAATGGATATTCAAAAACAAGTTAAATGAGAATGGGGATGTTGTAAGAAACAAAGCTAGACTTGTTTGCAAGGGGTATACTCAACAAGAAGGTATATAATTTGAAGAAACTTTTGCTCCTGTAGCTAGACTTGAAGCCATAAGAATGTTTCTTTCCTTTTCAAGCTTTCAACAAATCAAAGTTTATCAAATGGATGTTAAATCTGTAATTCTCAATGGTGATCTAGAAGAAGAAGTTTATATAGAACAACCAGAAGGATTCATTTTGGGAAATGATGAAAATCTTTTTTGTAGACTTAAAAAGGCTCTATATGGTCTCAAACAAGCTCCAAGGGCATGGTATTATCGTCTTGAAAAATATCTTCATCAACAAGGATTTTCAAAGGGGTCTGCTGATAGCAACTTATACACAAAAATTGAAAATGATAAACTTTTGATTGTGGTTGTATATGTTGATGATATCATTTTTGGAAGCAATAAAGAATCTATGAGTCAGAAATTTGCTTCTGTCATGCAACAAGAATTTGAAATGTCTTTACTTGGGGAACTAACATTCTTTCTTGGTTTGCAAGTGCATCAAACTACAGATGGTATATTCTTATCACAAGCAAAATACCTTAAGAAAATTCTGAAGAAGTATGGCATGGAAGAATGCAAACCTGTAAGTACACCAATGATAATTGGATGTAATCTTAGTTCTCATGATGATTCTCCCACGGTGAATCAACCAGAATACAGATCTATGATAGGAAGTCTACTTTATCTCACTGGGACTAGACTAGACATTATGCATGCAGTTGGGATTGTTGGATGATTCCAAGCTAATCCAAAAGAGTCTCACCTTCAGGCTGTCAAAAGAATATTCAAATATCTACAAGGAACTCAAGACTTTGGACTATGGTATCCAAAGAATGTTGATCTTACTCTTCATGCATACACTGATGCAGATTGGGCTGGAAATGTTGATGATCGAAAAAGCACTAGTGGTGGAGCATTCTATATGGGGCCCCGGTTAGTATCTTGGTTCAGCAATAAGCAAAAATATATTGCCTTATCTACAGCAGAAGCAGAATATGTGGTTGCCGCATCATGTTGCACGCAACTTATTTGGATGATGCAAACCTTACAAGACTTTCAAATCAAGTGCTCACCTCCTGTCTCCATTATGTGTGATAATACAAGTGCCATCAGTATTTCAAAGAATCCTGTTATGCATTCCAAGACCAATCACATTCCCATCAAGTATCACTTCTTACGTGAACAAGTGCTTGAACAAAAGGTGAAGTTGGAGTATGTTCCCTCTACAGAACAAGTTGCTGATATATTTACCAAACCTCTGCCCAGGGAAGCGTTCGAATATCTCAGATAGAAGCTGGGAGTAGTCTCTGCCTTGCAGAAAATCAGAAATTCTTAAATTCAAAAGATTAAATTGGATACGCGGGTTTCCTGAAAGACAGTCGCGTATATACGCGAGTTTATACACAGAAAACTGTGTATGGTTGGTTGCTGACAATTTTTGTTTGGGTTCAGCATTCTTCAGCACAGCTGCAGTGCTGTTTGATATCTCTGATGCTATATGATATCTCTGGTGATGTTTCAGCTCTCTTATTTTGAAAGTGTTCAGGTTGCACAAGCTAAGGAGGAGCTTTGATCATATGGAAAGGATGCATTGATGCACAGTTTTAGGGGGAGCATTAGCATTGCTGAATGTAATGCATTGTTGGCATTATGATGGTTCCGAAATATGATCTCTCTCTTGAGGTCCTTTTGGTCTTGGGTATAAAAAGTCATATTTGTAATTTGATGAAAAGGTTATGTTGAGACCTATGATGTAAATTGTAATATTCAGTCATGTAAAGGTCTTGTTCAATTTTGTAAACCCACTTGATTGGGTAGTTGAGTCATATATGTAAATCCACTTGGTTGGATCCTTGATGTAAGTATGAGTCCTTGGTGATAGGAAGGGTCATAGAGTCACGTACTTCATTGAATATTATGTTGAAGATTCAGCATGAACTCAGGGGGAGCATGGTAACTTCAAAGCACATCAGATCTACAGAGCTCTTCTTTCTACATGTGGAGAAAAACATTATCTTGGCTTTGATCCTCCCTTTGCCCTTGATGTCAAAGGGGGAGAAGTAGCATGGTGTTTTAATAGGGGGAGAATATCATGATGGTTACATAATGATTATAATCAATGTATCTATCTATTGTGGTGATCAAACACCATCATGCTTGCCATCAAGTCCAAAGGGGGAGATTGTTGGCATGTGTTGTCCTTGATGGCAACCTACTTGATGAAATAAGACTGTCGGCGATATGATGCAATGTGTTGTCCTTGATGGAAACCTATTTGATGAATTTGTCTTGATAGAAACCTGCTTGATGAGTTGCCTATGATAAGCAACCTTGTGTTAAATAAGGAAGGATGATGTATCTACAGATCAGCTCAGAAGTAACAGAAGAAAGAATTGTAGTAACTGTCAGAGAAATGATGAATATGGTATGTCACAAGGCATACGCGGGTTTGTTAAGGCTAAATTGCGTATGTACGCGGAAAAGTACGTGCCAAGTCGCGTATGCCCTATTACGCTCTAAATTTATATAACAAGGGGAATTTACCATGGTATTGATCCATTGTATTGAGCGCTTGATTATCTATTTGATCCCATCCAGGACTACCATCGGAAGTGGTGTGGTTTTGGCTCATGGTACCGACAAAGGCTAAATCTATATAAGGAGAAGAAGATCATGGTGCAAGGGTGTGCATGTGTCTGGGTATTAAATGAATACTTCACTTTGAAGTATATCTGCATGATTGAACTTTATTCTCGATTGATAAATCTAAATCTATGATGCACCCATGGATGTTTCTAAATCCTTAGATCTGATGATGATGAATCTCTAAGATGATCTGCAGAAGAAGAACTGGTGAAGATCTGGTGTAAAGTCTGCTGAAAGTGATGAAGAAATTTAGGTAAGCTTTTAGATCTGGTCTGTTTTGTAAAGCTTTCATTTACAGATCTATATGCAAGTTTTTTGTGGAAAAAGCGCGTGTATACACGGATCTAATCTGATAAAAGCGCGTATGGGAAGTTAGGGTTTACTGAAAAATGCACAGATGTATACGCGGGTTCGTTCAATGAAAACCGCGTGTATATGCGGGTCTGATTAAATAAAAGCGCGTATGGTATTTGAACTAATGGTTGCTCATGGTTGAATGTGTTTCTACATATCTATTCTGAAGTCTGGGTAATCTCTGATATTCTAGTTACAGTGGTTTCACTGTTCTGTTTGAAGCATTGGGCAAAGTATGAAGGGTTGAGTTGAAGCTGTTTGATCCAGTTTGAAAATTGATGAAATGTGGTCTGCAGTGGTGCTGAGGGTCGAAGCCTTCAGTAAGGGGGAAGTAGCTCCCTTCCAGTGATAGCTGGTAAACGAGAGCAGGGGGTAGTAGCCCCCTTCCAGGAGAGGTTGGTAAACGAGAGCAGAGGGTTGTAGCTCCCTTCCAGGAGAGGCGGGTAAACGAGAGAAGGTTGTAGCCTTCTGCAGGTGGGTGCCTACGTGCTGGTATGAGTCCGCGCTAGTACATAGTTGTAAGATGTTTTCTTTATAATAAATATTGAAGACTGAGATGACGACAGTGGTGGTTTTCTCCCGAATTTGGTTTCCACTTAAAATCCTGGTGTTCATGTGTGATGCTTATGTGTGTTGATTTATTTTGTTCTTACTGTACATGTTTACTTCTTACTAACATTTGATAAATGAATGATGCAATAATCTAAGACAAGAATTATCTGCATAATAAGAGATCTGAGCATACGCGACTTTCCTTAAGGATATCCGCGTATATACGCTAGTTTTGTTCTGTAAAGTAGCATATGGGCTTTTGAGAAAATAAAAGTAAAAAGTTGATTGACAGATCAAGATACTGATTCACCCCCCCCTCTCAGTATCTTTCCCAACAATTGGTATCAGAGAAGGTCCTTCTGAAAAAGCTTAGCCACTAGAAGGAAGATCAAGCAAGATGAGCAATCAAGATGGAACAGCATCTATCAAGCCTCCCCTCTTTAATGGAAGAAATTTAATATTCTGGAAAACAAGGATGAGATCCTATCTTCAGTCTATGGGAACAGATGTATGGGCTATTTTTCAACAAGGATATCAATATCCAGCTACAATACCAACAAATCCGACTGAAAAGAAGAATTATGAATCAATGCAAAGGCGGTCAATGCTATAACGAGAAGTCTGACTGAATCTGAATTTGTCAAAGTTATGCAGCTAAATACAGCAAAGGAAATGTGGGACAAAATTATTCTAAGTTATGAAAGTGATGCAAAGGTAAAAAGAGCAAAACTCCAAACTCTCAGAATTGAATATGAAAATTTTAAAATGAATAGTGATGAGATTATTTCCAGTTTATTTTTATGTCTTGATGATGTTGTAAATCGTATGAGAAATCTGGGAGAAACAATAACCGAATCTACTTTGGTTGAGAAAATTTTAAGATTTCTAACGACAAAATTTGAGCCAAAAGTTTCTGCTCTTGAAGAAAAACAGGATCTTCAAAATCTTACTGTGGTGCAACTTCATGGGATACTAACTGCATATGAAATGAGAAGAGGAGGACCATCTGAACTCAAAGAAGACATCTTTAGAGCTTCTACAAAAGGGAAATAAGTGCAAGAAGCAGAAGGATCAGGATATATCTCAGAAGAAGATGAGGTAAATTTTGTAAAGAAACTTCAACTTCGCACAGGACGGTTCAGAGGTAAGCTTCCTTTCAAATGTTTTGATTGTGGAAGAGTTGGTCATTATGCTGCTAAGTGTCCTTATAAAGAAATGTAACACCAAGGGAAAAGAGTAGCAAGAAGGAATAAGAACAGGTCTAGCACTAGAAAAGTTACTATACTCATGAAGACAGTGATGGGTTATCGATAGTGAGGAAGAATGTGAACAAGATCCTAGACTTCTCATGGCATTTGAATCTATAGAAGAAAAGGATACGTTTGTGGATGCTCTAGAGGACAATGATTTTCTTGAAGAAAACAATCAACTCAAAATATTCTTAGAAGAATGTAAAATACTCTTAGAAGAAAGGAAAATAACCATAAAGACTCTGGAAAAGAAGTTTGAAGAAGCAAAGAAACACATTGAGAAATTAGAATGTGAAGTGGTAAGTGTAAGAAAAGATTTTAAGAAAGAAAAGACTCTGAATCTTATATTTGCTAAAGGATCTGAAACCTTAGATGAGATTATCAAGGTACAACGTTCTCCTCTTATAAAGACAGGTCTTCGATATACCGGAGAATCTTCTCAAGCTTCAGCACCAAATTATCTAAAAGCAATTACAGTTGGTTTACTATATTCTGCCACTCAGCAAGGGAATAAAAAATCTTTACAGGTAAAGCATGATCATCTCAATTCAAAGAACACTAACAGGAATATCTTTCAAAGAAACACCAATCAACAGGTAAATTCAAGTAGAAGATTTCATGATCGTAGAAATTTCTTCTTCAATGGACAATGTTTCTCATGTCACAATTTTGGTCACAAAGCTGTTCAATGTGTTGCATATAAAACCATCATGACAAGAGAAGCGAGAAAGAAAAGGATTGATATTGAAACAAAGAATAATACCTATAACAATTTTTCCTCTTCTAAATGAAGTCAAATGTACTTATTTCAATAACTTTGGGCATGAAGAATTTGAATGCAGGAGCAAAGTTCAGCCAAAATAACATTTTCCTTCATGTTCCAAAGTATGGAAAAAGAAGGAATTACAGGTTGAAAATTGTGGCATAGCGATAATTGCAAAAGGTGAAGAAAATCAATGGTACATTGATAGCAGATGCTCAATACACATGACATGTGAAAAAACCAAACTCCGTGCATATAGTACACTAGAAAAGGAAAAGAAAGTTACTTTTGGAAATGATACTCCTACTATAATTAAAGGAAAAGGGTCTGTGTTTCTAAAAGAAAAGGTGAAGGCTAATGATGTCATGTATGTGGATGGATTAAGACATAACCTGTTAAATGTAAGTCAAATGTGTGATCAAGGAACTGAATTTGTCTTTAGTTCAAAAGAATGTGTGGTTCGTGATCTTGATACAGGTAAAACAATTAAAAGGAAAAATAACTCCAAGCAACCTATATATATTGAATAATTGCAAAGAACAATGTTACTTGAGTAAATCTTCAGAAAATTGGCTATGGCATAGAAGGTTGGGACATTTAAGCTTCTCTCAAATCAAAAATTCAAGCAGACTTAATGCTTTTTGTGGTCTTCCCAATATTACTCTATCTGAAAGTATCATATGAAAATCTTGCAATTCAGCAAGCAGACCAGAGTGAAATTTAATGCCAAGGAAAGATCCTCAAGTAGGCCTCTTGAACTCATTCATACTGACATATGTGGACCTATGAGGAAGAATTCACCTCGTGGTGAACAATATTACATCTTGTTTATTGATGATTTCTCTAGAATGTGTTGGATTGGGTTGCTGAAGCACAAAGATGAAGCATTTGAGAAATTTCAGATCTTCAAGGCTCTGGTTGAAAATGAAGTAGATCTAAAACTCAAATGTCTTAGATCAGATCGAGGAGGAGAATATACTTCAAATGAATTTCTTGAATTTTGTGAACAACATGGCATAAAAAACAATTTTCTGTAGCTGGAATTCCACAACAAAATGGCGTAGCATAAGGAATGAATAGAACAGTTCAACAAATAGCTAGAGCTATGATTGATGATTCTAGAACACCTGACACATTTCGGGGAGAAGCAGAACATACAACAGTAAACATTTTCAACAAGGCACATATTCGTGTAAATAGTGACAAAACTCCATATGAACTCTGGTATGGTAATTCTCCATCTGTGAAGCATTTTAGAGTGTTTGGAAGTAAATGCTTTATCAAGAATAATGATGAAAAACTTGGCAAGTTTGAACCTAGAGCAGATGAAGGAATACTTCTTGGTTACTCCTCCACGAGTAGAGCATATAAATGTTACAATAAAATACTTCAGAAGATTGTTGAATGTATTGATGTTGTTATTGATGAGTCTCCTGTAGCCCCAAAGGAAGAAAAAAAAACAACAAATGAAGACGATGGTGACTTATTTCATTCTACATCAAATAGCAATGATATAGACAGTGAACCCAATGAAGAACCTAAAGATGATTTATCTGAAAAGGCTCCATCCAGATATGTTCAAAAGAATCATCCAAAATCTCAAATTTTGGGAGATAAGGGATCAGGTATACAAACAAGAAGGACTCTTGTGGGATCTTCCAGCTATTTGGCATTTCTATCTACTATTGAACCTCACAATGTCAATCAAGCTAGCATAGATGAATGTTGGGTTCAAGCCATGAATGAAGAGCTTGATCAAATTGAAAAGAATCACACTTGGGAATTAGTACCAAGACCTCATACCAAAAATTTCATTGGAACTAAATGGATATTCAAAAACAAGTTAAATGAGAATGGGGATGTTGTAAGAAACAAAGCTAGACTTGTTTGCAAGGGGTATACTCAACAAGAAGGTATAGACTTTGAAGAAAATTTTGCTCCTGTAGCTAGACTTGAAGCCATAAGAATGTTTCTTGCCTTTTCAAGCTTTCAACAAATCAAAGTTTATCAAATGGATGTTAAATCTACATTTCTCAATGGTGATCTAGAAGAAGAAGTTTATATAGAACAACCAGAAGGATTCATTTTGGGAAATGATGAAAATCTTGTTTGTAGACTTAAAAAGGCTCTATATGGACTCAAACAAGCTCCAAGGGCATGGTACTATCGTCTTGACAAATATCTTCATCAACAAGGATTTTCAAAAGGGTCTGTTGATAGCAACTTATACACAAAAACTGAAAATGACAAACTATTGATTGTGGTTGTATATGTTGATGATATCATTTTTGGAAGTAATGAAGAGTCTATGAGTCAGAAATTTGCTTCTGATATGCAGCAAGAATTTGAAATGTCTTTACTTGGGGAACTAACATTCTTTCTTGGATTGCAAGTGCAACAAGCAACAGATGGAATTTTCTTATCACAAGCAAAATACCTCAAGCAAATCCTGAAGAAGTATGGCATGGAAGATTGCAAACCTGTAAGTACACCAATGATAACCGGATGTAATCTCGGTTCTAATGATGATTCCCCCACGGTGAATCAACCAGAATACAGATCTATGATAGGAAGTCTACTTTATCTCACTGGGACAAGACCAGACATCATGCATGCAATTGGGATTGTTGGACGATTCCAAGCTAATCCAAAAGAGTCTCACCTTCAGGCTGTGAAAAGAATATTCAAATATCTACAAGGAACTCAAGACTTTGGACTATGGTATCCAAAGAATGCTAATCTTACTCTTCATGCTTACACTGATGCAGATTGGGCTGGAAATTTTGATGATCGGAAAAGCACAAGTGGTGGTGCATTCTATATGGGGCCCCGGTTGGTATCTTGGTTCAGCAAGAAGCAAAGCTCTATTGCCTTATCTACAGTAGAAGCAAAATATGTGGCTACCGCATCATGTTGCACTCAACTTCTCTGGATGATGCAAACCTTACAAGACATTCAAATCAAATGTTCACCTCCTATCTCCATTATGTGTGATAATACAAGTGCCATCAGTATTTCAAAGAATCCTGCTATGCATTCCAAGACCAAGCACACTCCCATCAAGTATCACTTCTTACGTGAACAAGTGCTTGAACAAAAGGTGAAGTTGGAGTATGTTCCCTCCAAAGAACAAGTTGCTGATATATTTACCAAACCTCTGCCCAGGGAAGCGTTCAAATATCTCAGACAGAAGCTGGGAGTAGTCTCTGGCTTGCAGAAAATCAGAACTACTTAAATTCAGAAGATTAAATTGGATACGCGGGTTTCCTGAAAGACATTCGCGTATATACGTGAGTTTATACGCAGAAAACTACGTATGGTTGGTTGCTGACAATTTTTGTTTGGGGTCAGCATTCTTTAGCACAGCTGCAGTGCTGTTTGATATCTCTGATGTTGTATGATATCTCTGGTGATGTTTCAGCTCTCTTATTTTGAAAGTGTTCAGGTTGCACAAGCTAAGGAGGAGCTTTGATCATATGGAAAGGATGCATTGATGCACAGTTTTAGGGGGAGCATTAGCACTGCTGAATGTGATGCATTGTTGGAATTATGATGGTTATGAAATATGATCTCTCTCTTGAGGTCCTTTTGGTCTTCGGTATAAAAATTCATATTTGTAATTTGATGAAAAGGTTATGTTGAGACCTATGATGTAAATTGTAATATTCAGTCAGGTAAAGGGCTTGTTCAATTTTGTAAACCCACTTGATTGGGTAGTTGAGTCATATATGTAAATCCACTTGGTTGGATCCTTGATGTAAGTATGAGTCCTTGGTGATAGGAAAGGTCATAGAGTCACGTACTTCATTGAATATTATGTTGAAGATTCAGCATGAACTCAGGGGGAGCATGGTAACTTCAATGCACATCAGATCTACAGAGCTCTTATTTCTACATGTGGAGAAAAACATAACCATTAGTTTGGTCAGCCTTTGCCCTTGTTAATATTAAAGGGGAGAGTAGCATCGTGTTTGAATAGGGAGAATATCACTTAATTGATTTTATATCGTTATAATCAATGTATCTATCTGTTGTGGTGATCAAACACCATCATGGTTGCCATCAAGTCCAAAGGGGGAGATTTTTGGCATGTGTTGTCCTTGATGGCAACCTACTTGATGAAATAAGACTGTCGGCGATATGATGCAATGTGTTGTCCTTGATGGCAACCTATTTGATGAATTTGTTCTTGATAGAAACCTGCTTGATGAGTTGCCTATGATAAGCAACCTTGTGTTAAATAAGGAAGGATGATGTATCTACAGATCAGCTCAGAAGTAACAGAAGAAAGAATTGCAATAACTGTCAGAGAAATGATGAATATGGTATGTCACAAGGCATACGTGGGTTTTTTAAGGCTAAATCGCGTATGTACGCGGAAAAGTACGCGCCAAGTCGCGTATGCTCTATTGCGCTCTAAATTTATATAATAAGGGGAACTTACCATGGTATTGATCCATTGTATTGAGCACTTGATTATCTATTTGATCTCGTCCAGGAATACCATTGGAAGTGGTGTGGTTTTGGCTCATGGTATTGACAAAGGCTAAATCTATATAAGGAGAAGAAGATCATGGTGCAAGGGTGTGCATGTGTCTGGGTATTAAATGAATACTTCACTTTGAAGTATATCTTCATGAATTAACTTTGTTCTTGATTGATAAATCCGAATCTATGATGCACCCATGGATGTTTGTAAATCCTTAGATCTGATGATGATGAATCTCTAAGATGATCTACAGAAGAAGAACTGGTGAAGATTTGGCGCAAAGTCTGTTGAAAGTGATGAAGAAATTTGTGTAAGCTTTTAGATCTGTTCTGTTTTGCAAAACTTTCATTTACAGATCTATACGCGAGTTTGCTGTGGAAAAAGCGCGTGTATACGTGGATCTGATCTGATAAAAGCGCGTATGGGAAGTTAGGGTTTACTGAAAAATGCACAGATGTATACGCGGGTTCGTTCAATGAAAACCGCGTGTATACGCGGGTCTGATTAAATAAAAGCGCATATGGTATTTGAACTAATGGTTGCTCATGGTTGAATGTGTTTCTACATATCTATTCTAAAGTCTGGGTAATCTCTTATATTCTGGTTACAGTGGTTTCACTGTTCTGTTTGAAGCATTGGGAAAAGTATGAAGGGTTGAGTTGAAGCTGTTTGATCCAGTTTGAAAATTGATGAAACATGGCCTGCAGTGGTGCTGAGGGTCGAAGCCTTCAGTAAGGGGGTAGTAGCTCCCTTCCAGTGATAGCTGGTAAATGAGAGCAGGGGGTGGTAGCTCCCTTCCAGGAGAGGTTGGTAAATGAGAGCAGGGGGTTGTAGCTCCCTTCCAGGAGAGGCTGGTAAACGAGAGAAGGTTGTAGCCTTCTGTAGGTGGGTGCCTGCGTGCTGGTATGAGTCTGCGCCAGTACATAGTTGTAAGATGTTTTATTTATAATAAATATTGAAGACTGAGACGATGTCAGTGGTGGTTTTCTCCCGAATTGGGTTTCCACCTAAAATCCTGGTGTTCATGTGTGATGCTTATGTGTGTTGATTATTCTATTCTTACTGTACATGTTTACTGCTTACTAACATCTGATAAATGGATGATGCAATAATCTAAGACAAGAATTATCTGCATAATAAGAGATCTGAGCATACGCGATTTTCCTTAAGGATATCCGCGTATATACGCTAGTTTTTTTCCGTAAAGTAGCGTATGGTTTTTTGAGAAAAGAAAAGTAAAAATTTGATTGATAAATCAAGATACTGATTCATCCCCCCTCTCAGTATCTTTCCCAACACTCCTATACCTGTAACACCTAAATATGTCAAATCTACTCCACCTCTCACTGCTAAATCCACTATATCAGTAAATCCTCTCCAGCCACCTGTAGTTGCTGAAGAAACCCTTCCATTGACTGATATGGACTACAAGATTATTGACCTTGTGGTATAATTCAACCTTTTAGAAATACATAATTGGTGCTACGATAAGTACTTGGACAAAGATGAAATGCCTATTTGGGAGACTCATTTACCCCAATATGTAGTTCCTTTAAGCCATCCTAGACAAGACCTTGTTAGACTGTGTCAAAAGAATTATGAACCAGAAAAAAGGGCCATTGTTAATACAGACAGAGAAAACCTTTTTACTATTACAACAGAGTCCATAAATCAAATGTTGCAATTACAGTCAGATCCTCAATCAGTCCCGCTATCTATAGAATTTTTGACCCAGTTGTACTTAAGCCTGGATTTCCCAAAGAAGTTTATGATATTTCAAGACTTTTTGCATTCCCATGTTAACATTCCCAATTTGAACCCTCCTTCTTCCACTTCCAAATTTCCTGAAAGATCTAGGCATATTATTTCAATTCTATCTTTTATACCGGATACTTTACAGAGGGATTCACTGATGAATCCATTCTTGGCTTTCTATCCACCTTATCTCCAGGCCAACCCCCAACACTCATTTTTTATTATGCCAGTTTCATAGCAAACAATATTCATCATCAGCTTACCAAACTACCCACTGAAGGGGTTTTTAGATACTCTTCGTACTTGTTTCACTTGTTTTTGTTCTTCCAAGCTGTTAATTTTCCAATTGCATTGCAAAAGATGGAATTGGAGGGTAAGAATTTATCTATTGTCTTCTGGATTTCCTTGCTAAGGAAAGAAAATAGTGAATTCACTTATACATATTTTTCAGGCCTTTTCCTGCATCCAACAATGAATATTTTGTACAAAGAAGAGCAGCCCAGGGTCAATGAAGAAATGAAGTGGATCTTACAACTATCAGAACAGATTAAAATGGGAGACTGGTTTCTTTATGAAAAGAATACAGAGATAGGAATTTTTGGGTCCAACTTATTACCTTATAAGTTGCCAAAATACATGAACATGAGAATTTTTGCATTGGAATATTTAAGACAGATTCTAAATTCTGAATTTATCAACTTCTTAGCTGCAAGGAAAAATACTCAATTCAAGTTGAAGAATCAGATCGGTCCTTTTATCATAAATAACAAAGAGGCAGAAAAAGAGATCTCAAAGAGACTAGTAGAATTCAAATTTCAACAAATTTTTTCATGGAACTATGATCCTCCAGGGATCCTGAGCAATTTAAGGGTAAAATGTAAACTTACACCCTTCATACATGAGCCCAAGCCAAAAATTGAGAAATTTTCCAATCAAGAAGAATGGGTGGAAAACACACTGATAGATACAGTCTCTAATACAGAGTCAACATGAAAAGTGGTTACATCACAGGCCCTGGAAGTTGTAAAGCAGCCAAAGACTTTAGCCAAAAAAATCAGAGAAGAAGGAACATACACAGCAGAAACAACTACAGAAACAAAATTCAAGTTGATTTATAATAAAAGGCTTAAATTCAACTCAATTGGAAAAGAAAAGGTAATTGGTGTTGAGGATACAAATGAGCCAGAAGTAAATAATGATGAAGCTACAGTGATAATGAATGAAACTGAAAGATGATACTCAGATGATTGAGAAACAAAATATGGAGGCCTCTTCCTCACAGACGGCTGAGGAAAAATACTTATATATCAAGGAAAAGTATAAGAAGATAAAGAAAAATAATGAGGAAATTAAAACAGAGATATATTCTCAATTCCTCAAGCAAAAACCAGGGAATCAAAATAGGCTACTGACAACCTTTGACTATTCTACAAACAAAATGATTATGTCATTTCTGCAACCAACTACTTCAACACCAATGACAATGGCAAATTATAAAAAGGTGGAGTTTGAAGTAGACACTGAAAATGTTCATGAGCTAGACCAAATTGAATTCCACAGACATAGCTCTGAAATGTTGTATTCAACTATGGTAAAAAAAGCAATGAGTGATACCAAGTTGCAAAATACTATTCTTAACATGCTGGATCAAATGAAGCTAGAAAAAGGATATTTTTATGCAAAGGACCTAAGGATTAAAGCCTTAGAGGATTTGATTTTATAGGTCGGATATGATCCCTCAAATTTTTAGGCAGTAGAATTGTTGATTAAGAAAAAGAATGATGATATTGCAACTTTGAGGAAATAGCTTAAGCTTCCTCAAAGTGAGCATCCACAGACTGAAGAAATCCTTCAAGAGCAAAGTGAAAAATAAGAGATGATGAAACTCATCCTCAAACTAACTGCTCAAATCAAAGAAATGGAATCTTAAATGGACCAGCTTGTCCAAGAGAATGAAACTATGAAAGAGAATGACACTCATATCATTCCTTGAGTGATACTAGTGATTACCACAATAGTGGCCTCCACATTAGGAGAAAATCTAGCACCAAAGGAACCACTAGCAACTGCAGTGCCAATGAGTTCAACTAATACTTCAAACACAAATTCTTCTACAACACAGGTTCAAAAAGCAGACGAAGCAGGTCAGATTGTGAAGGCTATGGAGGAATTGTCTTTGAAAACTAATGAAATCAACAGTGTAAAGAAGATGATTGAAAATCTTGAAGCCACAAATAAGTTAGCTCAAATAAATGCTAAAACCCATGAGCAGAAGGCAATTAAACTTGGGGAACAAATCAAGGGCTTACAAAAAGAGCTAACATTCACTGCAAAAATTTCATTTGTCAAGAATCATCTATGGACAAACATAATTGAAGCCATTCACACTCAATGGCCTTCAATTCAGATTATATATGAGCAGAGAGACTTATTGTTAGCAGCTCAGGAAGAGATTCAGAAGACCACAGATGAGTTAACTGATAAGCCAGCTCAAGCTTTAGAACTCATCACATTCCTGAATAGCAAGAACATAGCTGAATTAGAAGAATTACATGTAATGGATAGAACAAAGACCATTTTACAGATTAAAAATGTAGTAACAAAGAAAAATTGGATGATCTACCTGGAAGAGAAGTGTGAAACAATGAATATTTCCATAACAAATTTTATGGTAAAGTATACAAAATTAAGACAAAAGGGCTTGCCAGACATTCATGTCTTCAATGAAAAACTAATGCCCTAGAAATATTATGATAAGAAAATCAGAGAATTTTCCAATGAGCAAGTCAGAAAACCATTACTAGAAGCCACTCCCACAGGTAAAGTCCTCCTTCAACACTTTGAAGATTTTTTCTTTCTACAAAATGGGATCAAACATATTTTTGTGTTCAAACCCAATTTTGCTATATACACAGAGGCAAATGAGAATTTTAGAAAGCTGAATAATGTAAAAATTCCCAGTTAAGAATAGTGGCAAGAATTTACAGATTTAATGTGAAAATGAGAGGTAAAACAATGAAGAAATTACCTTGAAAATAGTCAAGAAGAAAAACTGAAACAAAAGGACAGTCTGCTGATTTTTTATTGCAAAAAGATATATTTTTACAGCAGTAAAATAGTTAAAATATCAGTCAAAAGTGTATCAGAGTTAAAGAGAAACGTTAAAGAGTATTAGCTAAGGCAACTCAAATGAAGATATTTTTTAACAGCCAACAAATCATAACAGCTAATCACTGAAAATATCCTTGTTAGATAAAATAGTTCTATTTATTTTGGATAAGAGGACAGCTTGCTGATTTGTTAAGCAGTTGTCCCTCTTATTTTGTAAAGATATTTTCTATTTCGTAAAGATATTCCTAGATGTCTCCTAGGATATTTGTAACTACATTTTGTATAAATACTTCTACATTTGAAGTATTGAGTGTGGAATAAAATTGCTATACTTTACTATAGACTTTTTGATGAACATTGGAGGCTATTATGTGTTGATTTCGAAGTAGCAGACTGGACAAAGCTAAACTAGCATCATAATTCAGGATCCCTGTGATAAGCTGATGAGTGAAGTACTTTCTTCTTGTCATTGTTTTCTTTCTTGGGTTTCATGAAATTCATTATATGTTTGTTCTATCTTAATGAGTAACTAGGAATATTACTACAGGCTAGTCTTATACTCCCTATTTTTAACTAGTTACCATTTAAATGTTTTCTGCTAATTTCCAATGTTACGAATTATTAATTGCTCCTACTCCTGTTTGACCCCTACCTCCTCCTTCCATTTTATGTATCAAAGGATCCTTCATAGCCCTTTATCCTGAACATACCATTTCACCAAAAAACACTTTTCCAAATCTCTGAGGGTTATCTATCTTGCCCTGAATACATTTTTACCTTTTTGGCCTTGACTTCTAGTGCTGCTAGCTAGATTTAGACCTCATAGCCCAATGGACAAGTAGATTTTTCTCTAGTTTACCTCTAAGTGATTTCTTCCCACCAAAACCTTTAAAAACAAAACCAATTGTTCTATCATAACTAGCCTAAAAACATAAATAAAAAACAAAGATAAATCTTAAAGAGAGAGCCCTCTCTGAATTCTAGGAAGGCTAGATCCTAGGATTTGAAGTAGGTTTGTGGTTACCTCTAGTGTTCTTAGACTAAAAACTAGAATCCCACAACTTGAGAAATTACTAGAGTGATAACATCAACCATGGTAAATCCGTTAGCATGCTCCATAATAGTTCTATCAAGGTCACATTCATGTCTTCATAGCCTAAACCATTTGACATCAAACAAAACTATTTTGAATGATCCAATGTCACACTCAAGTATATCATGCAGATACTCATAGTATAGATTATTAGAGAGTTCCAGATATTTTTCACCTCTACAGGAAACATTGATAAGTTGAAATATTGTAGTTATGCCACTATTATAAGTTTTCATCTTTCCATCCAACCTTTTGATGCGAAATTTGCAGTCATTCGACCACATTTTGTTGGAGTGTTTCAACTAAAATACATCAAAGACATAAAAAATTCATTGTCAATTGATAAGCATTCATATTTATACTTGAAAAATTCAAAAATTAAGAAAACACACGACATATATTGCATCAATATAATTGTATAAAAACTAATTAGTATGGGTGAATATGGTTTCCAGATAGTAATTTAAACCATATGATAAATCAATTTCCCTCTGTGTAATATTGGTATCTCCACTACGTTGAGCATATTTGACCAATGAAGACACAGCATACCATGATAACCTACCATTCTTAACTTGTTTTCATCATTCAAACCATACCTTCATCCAATAATTATTTTTTGTAATGTATAAATGTATTACATCCCACTCTCGATTGGCTGTATTAAAATAAAGCAATTCAGGTATATTATACTAGTTACCATGTTATACCTTCGTAATAATGGATTGTGCATGAAGTCTAAAAATTAAATAAGTACAATATACATAAAACAAAAAATTCAAATGTGATATAAATCTTGACTAACTACTTACATCTCACTTTTTCTGATTCCACCTTTCCCAAATAGGTGGTCCCCTTCAAAATCATCCACCGATTTGACATCCCAAATGCAATCCAATTTGTCCTATTTCGTCACTATATTGATTAATATAAGACATGGTTTGATATACCATATGTCCCTTTACCATAAAACCCTCAAGACATGCTCCTTGTTTGACCAAATCCTTCAGTGATTTCAGGTGTCTCTCAAACATCCACATTGATATTGTGTCTACAGGTCCACACTTTTCAACCTTATCAACTTGGTGTATGAGGTAGTGTTCTTGTGCATTGAAAAATACCAGAGGTAGATACTTTTGCATTTCACACTTTAGACGAGGAATTTTTTTTCTCCAATACTTTATATATTCTTTATCGATTTATTTAGATGAAAACCATCTACAAATGAAGCAATAAAACCACATGTATCAACCAAAAAATAATAATATAGTACATGATGAAAAGCAAAACACATGCAGTGAAAAGAATGAGACAAAACAAATTAGTGAAAAAAGTATAGTTTGCACATAAATATCCACTTACCTCATGTATTTTCCAAGATCATATATAACTTGTTTGACATTTTTGCCAAAGTTTTCTGGGAGAGATAGAGGTAGAACTTACTCTAACAAAAATAATGATTGATCATTATTTTTCTCCAAATTAGTAGAAAAAAATACTTACCACATATATTTTCCAAGATCATATATAACTTGTTTAACATTGTTGTCAAAGAATTATGGGAGAGATAAAGGTAGAACATCATCTAAAAAGAATAATGATCAATCATTATTCTGCCCAAATGATTATGGAAAAAACACTAATTAACAATATGTTTCACCAATGTATAAAATATATATACGCAAAAATAATTACCTTAATGAATGTATGCCAATGATGAGTTTTTAACCCACCTAATTCACCTTTATTTGTTAGTATATTATTTATGTTTGAAGAAAATCTAGTTGGAAATATAATTTTTTTCATATCCTCTTTAACATGCTTGCTTTTTTGTTCTATCTATAACCATTCAAGGGTGCTTATATTTTTTACATCTCCATCACTATTTGAATGAATTGTACTTTGTAATGCATGGTCAACCTCCTTAAGGTCATGACAAATCTTGACAATTTTTTCTTTATCTCTCCTATCTAAGATTCACCATAATGTATCTGTTACATTATTCCCGATGTGTATTGTATCAAAAAAATGAAAAATTTATAGGTATTCATAATAGGGGATTCTATGCAATTTCTCGGGATAAATTTTAATTCCTCGCATAAGTACCTTGTTATTAATGCCTTCTTGACCTGGAACATGAAGCATAAATAGAGAGATTATAGCAAAAATATAACCTGTAAATTAGTACAATGAAGAAAATCCCATAAAAATATAAAATAATCCGAACATATAATGTAAATTGATACATAGGAAGTTCGATCCATACCTTGAGAGACACTATTATATTGAAACTTCCATGCATGAGGTTCCATTCTCTGTGTTCTTACTCCAGTCTCTTCTTTCCCATTGAAAATATGTTTCTCGGTACTTTGGTACATGTGGTTCTTAGAAAGTAAGTGCCTATACTTATCAAGCACCTCCTTTCCTAAGATTCTTGAACGATGAGATTTAATCTTAGGACCACAAACCAGAAAAATAAATTTACCCTTTGTTTGAATACCTACAAGAGATGGAATAATTTTGATATCAGTTATTTAAGTATGTATAAGGAAGGTCGAACTATTTAAAAAAAAACACTTGAAATTAAATTCATAAAGTTAAACATTATTAAAGTGTAGGGTAACATTATAACATACCACATAAATGTGTTTTCCATGGGGCATCATTAATTTTCCATACAAGCATTGCATGGAATTAAAATTCCCTTTGTGCAACTAATGGTCTAGAGATATCATACATAGTAACACCATTCCATAACTCCACTAACTCATCGAAAAGAGGCTAGATATATACATTCATATATTTGACTTGGTAATTACCGTAATTGATTGAACATACATTACATAATTAATACATATATGAGTGAATAAAAATACTTATGAGACATAATTGTAAGGCATAATTGAAAATATATGAGTAAATTAACATAAAAACATAGGACATAATTATGAAACAAAAAAGACAAATTATAAGATATTATTATGCTAAAAAAATATATTCTATGTAAATTAATACATGGAACATCATTGTCAACATTATGTGATCCTTATTTATTGAATTCCATGGAGGAATTTTATTGTTGATAACAAAAACAGGCCACACCGAGTAAGTATATATGGTCTCTCCAAATGGATTTGCACCATCATTTGCTAATGAAAGCCTAATATTAAGAGGTTCTTCTTTAAACTCTAGCCAATTTTCGTATATATTCCTAAATGCATATCCATATAAATGGATTTGATGAACACCATATTCATTTATATTCCTTGCAAGGTAATCCATAAGTTTTGCTACGATTTTGCACCTGAACAATTGTTGCAGACGTGGAACTATGGGAATATAATGAAGAACCTTGCGAGGCACATTTTTTGTTACTTTATCAATTTGATATCTACTCTCATCATATTTTTGGCATTTGTCTTTCAATACATGTTATTTATAATAGAGAATATTATCATTAGGGCATGCATGAATACCTTGATACTCCATTCCAATATCTTTCATAACAACATGTAAATCTCGGCACATACGCGGTAATACATTTGACAGTGGTAACAAAAATTCACTTAATAATCTACAACATAAAAAAATAGTATTGGATAATCTACTAAACAATATTAATCACACATATTGCATCCAAATGTTACAAATTAATGAAATGATGCATATCGATGTACTAACATTAAAAAGAACATAAAACATAATTTATTTATCATGTATATTGTACTAAATGTCACAAAATATATTATATACCTTTTGAGTTGTGTCACACATGTGTTTGAAAAACCATTTACCACCTTTAAGTTGACCAACAACAATAGAGGAGAGATAAAATATGTTTTTGAGCCTTCATAAAGAGGCTTAGTTTCCATCTCAAATACAGGTAAATAAAAAGCACAATCATCATAGTGATTGTCATCATCATCCATTCCAACATTATTAAATGTTTTCTAGATCAATCTATTTTTCCCATCATCTTCAACTATGTTATCAACATCATTATCTGCTTCCACAAGATCATTAACTTGATCCTCAATATTAATCGCTCCATGTTCTTGAACAATATATTGTACTACAACCACCTCTTCCTCGTCAAGCAATGCCCTATGGGGTCGATACTATAGAATTACAATCAATAAAGGAATATCAATATATATAGAAAATATTGAAACATATATATAACAATTGTTTACAAATATAATATATAAGGAAAACAAAGACAAGAAAGACAAAGAGAAATACAACTCAGGTGAGACCAAGAAAGAAATACAGCAAATCAATGATGATGCTTATGCAATTTATTAAGGAATTTAAGAATATGTTGAAAAAATATAAGAAAGATGTTACTTTTCTTGACATGTAGGAAGTGAGACACTTTCTGAGATATATAGTCATGGCCATAATAAAAAACATATTGATATTATTTTTCATTCATAATTGTAATGTCATATTTTGCATAATATACTTTAAAATATTATTAATACTTCTCCATAAAAATCCATGACTGACCGCTAAATCCTCTAGTTCCAAATTAACCTCCTAATCAATATACATTAACCCACTAACATCTTAACCCCATTCCCCTAAACACTTAAACCCCTAACCTACAATCCCTTAACCCTTTAACCCCGTAATACTTAAAAAATGACCTCTTATCCCTAAGCCCATAAATTAATTAATCCCTAACTCGACCTAACCCCTTAAACGACTCTGACGAAAATAATTAAATAATATTTCTAGTCCACATCAAGATGAAAACATAGTTAAAAAAACTTCCAAAACAATATTATAAAATACATTTACAATAGAAATATAATACAAATTACAATATAAATACATATAATCTAAAATATAATATACATATAAACATTTACAAAAACAATCTACAGTACAAAGACATATAATAAATACCTTACAAATGGATGATATTCATGTTCGCCTTCAGCGTCTCCATAGTATCTACAATTCCTTTTAGCTTATTTTATTAGAATTATCCTTGGCTTCAAGCCATTTCACTTTCTATAAGGGAAATAACATTTTCCATCCTCATAAGCTCTCGATGTCGATCCCACGTATCCTTTGTCTCCTTGAGGAATGTTATGTGGCATTTTTTGTCGCCAAACTTTCAGTGATGATTTTATTCAAAAATTTACCTCAAAACAAGCCTACAACCTTTCAAAACAATAAGAAATAATATATATATAGCAACTATGTCAAAGTTATATGATGTTAGGGTCTCCACACACACACACATGTATATATTTATATTTATTATAATTGAACTATATATTTAATATATATATATATATATATATATATATAATCTATATTATAGTCATATAATATTATATTATATTAATAATATTATATTTAATTATAATATTAATGTTATATTTATTTTAATTAGTCAAAGTGATGAATGGTCCCATATTATATGTTGTCAACACAAAAAGCCATTATTGGTGGAATTGAACATTATGCAACGATAATTTAGCATTTATAGGAAATTGGAAAACACATTTTCATATTGAATACAATGTCAGATATCTGATGGTAAAAAAATGCACATCACATATTCGATGATAGGATGGATTATAGGAAAATGTTTCATAATCAACAGGATAGGAAAACCGTCAAATATTAAACTGATATATAAATTTTGTTTGATAGTCGATGGTAGTGATGATTTAAAAAAAACAAAAAAAAGTCATTTAACTTCAACACTTTTTTTTATTTTAGCCATTCCATCAGATTTCGCTGTTCTGATTTCTGCTCAAATGTAGTAGTGCTTCTCAATTATAATTAAAGTAGTGTATCATATTCATGGTGATTTGTTTTAGGGGTTGCATATGTCGGGTAGTAGATACTCTCTCTGGGAAGTCAGGGACTTCAAAGGTGTTATGGCGATAGTTAACATATAATATAATTGACATCGCTAGTAGTTATAATGGAGGGAGATTATGTGTCGGTACCTTATGAGATGAGAAAATTATAGCATGTCACTTCTAGCCAGTGGTAAAACACAATTGGAGTCTTTGAACATTGGGTATGCTAGATTCCCTATTTGGTACTGAGATCTACGATTCGGTCTTGACATAGGGATTTTGGATTCCATCCCAATGATGCAACATGGATTCATGAGATTCATTTTGGATCCTAGTATTGAGGTTAGAATTGATTGGGTTCAAGAAATTTTAGGAAGGGGGAACTCTAACTTCCCTTTTTCTAGACATTTGGAAAGGAGTGTATATCATTAGCCTAGGTTACAAATTAAAATTAATTATGGGATATGGGAGAATTAATTAACTAAAAGTGACTAAATAAAAATAAATATTATAAGTCACTTAAATAAAAGAAGATAAATATCCATGGTATTTATATTATCAATGATGCCTACCCATGGTATATCGATAGTCCATGATTATTAAAGGAGGTAAGAGCTCACTCCCTATGTACGAATTTGGGATTATTGTTTTGTTTTTGTTGACTTGAGCTCTTCGATATTTTTTGGGTTAGACCCACATTATGTAGAGGGTTAGTTTCAGTTGTTAGTGGTTCACCATAGATTATCTAGTGAGTAGGTGTTTTGGTACTGAGAGATATACCTTAGCCACACAAAGAGGAGGGATCCAATATCTACTCATTAAGCCTAATTTGAATATCATGAGGAGAGTTCAGCCAAATATTTCATAGGTGCGTAATGTTGGAGGAGTTATCACCAATGATATATTTTCTTGTGTTTGTAATAGGTTATCATAAATATTTTTAATATAATAAGGGTGAATTTTGTTGAGTATGCTACTATTTCTTGTGTTAACTTTGAGTTGCAACATTTATGGATTTTCATATTGCAAAATTGATTTGTTGTGTTGATAATTTCATGGTGAAAATTATGCAAGTTTATTGGTTTTAAATAAATAAATTTATGGTGTAAATTTATAATTAAAAATTATGGAACAAATTGTCAAATTAATTTTCACGATATTACATTGAAATTTTTTGGAATTTTAACCCTAATAAAATAGGTGATGTAGCACTACCACTTTTCAACTTCAGAGTGTCTTTTAATTTTTTTTGCACAAAATAAGTATTTTTAAGGCTAGTGTTCTTATTTTTAGGTTACATATTCTATTAATTTGGTGAAATTGTTTTGTGTCGATGTTGTGGAACTATGTTGGGGTGGATTATTCCCTTGGAATGGTTTAGGTACTTGGTGTCTTAGGAGTAGCTACACTATGATGCATACCAAACTATTCATGGGGGAGGAGGGGGGGATATGTCACTAGAATCCTATAGTTTTTCTCATATGTGATGTGTAATGGAAACATATAGGTGAGATGAGTGCCCTCATCACAAAGCACAGAAAGGCATGCCATCTATTGATAGAATGAGGTAGTGACTAAATAAGTGGTAGGTGGTGCATCATTAGCATTTGAAGTTGGTGAAAGTGATGGTGCAATTTCCAATGGATGACGTAGCATAACTAACACATTCCAATATCACAATATAATAGAAGAATGATGCATACAATGTTTGTGATGTTCATAAATGGAGCACATATAGTTGGCCCTTAAATCCTTTTTATGTGATGAGGTAGCTTTGTCACTAGATGGAGTTAGGAGAAATAAGGTGCTTGAGTGGCATGAAGATGGAGCTTAAAATCATAGCGCACATGGCATCAATTTGGTGGGATGGCCTAGTTTGTCAAAAATAGAACATGGTGGGATTAACCCAGGTGTCATTGTGGCTCGAGGATCTTTCTTATTTTCCTTTTTCCCTACCAAATTTTTTGTGCCCTCTAGTGCCATTGTGTTGGTTGGTGTTTTTGAACGAGTAGGTTCTTCTAAAAATGAGGCATATGTTAGATGTATAGAGAGAATGATAACTAACATAATTGATGCGGCAGGAGGTTCCAAATACTAGATGAGTAGTTCTAGAGCCATGTTTGGAAAGGTAAGTAGTGTCGTCACTTGATGTGAAATGAAACCATGTTGATAGTACAAAAAGATATTTTTAGTGATAACATATAGTAAAAATGTTACATCACTTGTAAGAGCCTTTCTCTGGCTCAAATATTGCTAGTGTACTATCTTGAGATTATTTTCTAGAAGAATAAGTTACTACACATATAAGGATTTAAGTATAAGAAGGCATAACAGGGGACTCTCCTAGGTTGTATCTGGGCGAGTGGAATCTTTGAATATTATAGGACCAACATTAGTGAAAGAGTGGAGTAGTTCTTGTTATGATCCCATGAAATGTAACACATTGTCAAGGTAGGGGGAGTCCCTTGACCCATAGTGTGTTAATTGATCTATGGTTATGATATTTCCATTATGATGAAAGATCATGGTGTGGAAGACTAAGGATGTTAAATCCTTCATTGTATACATGCAATGTTGGAAAAACAATTTTTGTAAACCAAATGGGTGTCAAGGAATCATATATCAATGAGAATTGTTTTACCATCAAGTTCCATTCGAATATTATAAAAAATTCTCACTGACTATAAACAATGATGATCATATTCATTGAGTGTCATAGATGAATTTAAAATCTTAGGGGATCCCAATTTCTACCATACCGTCTTATACATGATGCATGTAGATTCCCTCTCATAAATTATGTATCTGTATATTGTGATGTTATGTATGGTGACAAGGATTTGGAAAGTGACTAACAATGGGAGTGATCCAGGTGGCTCCAGAACCAAAGAGGGCTCAGGAAAGGATCAAACATCAAAGTCATTGGATTGTAGAGAAATTAGTATCATATTGAAGAGCTCTTCACAAGATTTCGAGTGATGTAAACAATGCCTCAATATGAGTATGTATGAGAAATTTATTACAATTTGAAGTTAGTACCAAACATAAAAATTAAAAAATTAAAAGTCAAAGTCAACCTTCTGCCATGTAGAAGGTTGTACAAATGACCTGTGGCAGCAAAGTTAGCAAGTGTAGTTGGACCCATAAAGCTAATTTAGCATCCCAATCATCAAACAAAATGGACCCACAAGCTGGTGATGTGGTAGCACCACAATTTGACACGTGGAAAGTAGGTGGCATATGATGTGGACCAATGAGATCCTGCCACATGGCTTAATCACATAGTTCCGCATTGCACCTAAAATTAAACCCAAGCGGCCTTGGCATGGTGAAAACTCCATTTTTTCCTTATTATCATGGTTTTAGGAGTTGTTACAATATGGACACATGATTTCCATATATTATATGGTTTGAAAACTATATTAAAACAAAAATTGGTCTTTAAAAGCATATTAAAGAAAAATTAGGATTCCAAGGGTTTTGAATGCAAAATGTCCCCAAAAAAAAGTAACTTAACATGATTATGTCAATCATTGTTCCAACCACACACTTTTTCTTATTCACCCTCACCTTTTGTTGTAAAATTCCATTCAAAGGGTTCAAAGGGAACCATGGAGAATACATGAGAGATGAGGGTGCCAGTAGGCCAATGAAGTCATGAATCTCAAGAAGATTATAGGAATTTTTTTAGAGCATATGCTAGGGAATATTCCAAAGAAGATTATCTATGAGAAATATTTGAGGAATATTTAAGATTCCCCGTGGGGCAGATTTTTTCCGGTGTCATAATAATGTCGAGTTTATACTAATTTGAACTAGTTTTTCACCAAGAGTCTACTGACACAGTCCATTTTCGTATCCAAGTATCATATTTTTCGTCCATGACCAGAAGAGAATCTTGTGATGAATCTAAAATATTCCCAGGGAGCCCATATTTGACTGAGCTAGAAAGGGGTCATGTTTTTACTCCAAATTCAAATTTTTTTGCAAGGAATGCAATGTCACATATCGTTTATTCTTCTGAGTAGCTTATTTTCAGGTCTCTCCTAGAATTGAAGGTATAAGGTGTATTTTTCGATGTCTTCTTATGATTTTTACTGAAATTATTATTTGGATTTGATATCCATTATGCCACATTGTGATAGGATCATTGTATGCAAATTTATGTGAGATTGTCCCTTGTCATGTTGAAGGAGAACATCCTGTGATTGAGAGTTCTTGGTAGAAGAATGTCTCATGGAGGGACATGCCACTCTAGATAAAGGGGTTCATCCTTGTGTTGATAGATATTACATCATGCACTCGTCCTATTTATGAAGTAAATAATGAAGTGGACTCCCCACTATTGACATCGTGCCCGGAGACGTAGCCCACACTAGGTGAACTTCGTTATCATATCGTTTGTTTATGTATGCTTCATAATTATTTGTTTCTTGTTTCATATTGATGGTTTTGTTGAAGTCGTTTAGAATATGAATTTCTCATGATTTTGTAAGAAAATTTAAGTGTCAGTAAAAGGTCCTGTATGATGGGGATTTTTTTTGCAAACACTCATGAAAATTTCCCGGATCAAGTGGTATGAGAGCGGTCTGACTGTTTTCCCAAGGATTGTGAATTGAGTGTGAAACAAAAAGGAAAATAGACGATCACAAATATCTCTACGAGGCCTTCTACAGGATGGAAAGCATGGTAGATATAATGTATACATGTTATGAGGAGAAAATGGAAAAAGAGGAACAAGAGAAAGGGAGAGCAGAGGACATGCTCCATCTCCATTTTCTAGTGAAATACTTCTTCTTATGGTTTAAATGCAGGTTAATCATGAAGATATTCCTTTTTTTTTAATATTTTGTAATAAAATGTCAGAGTAGAAAGAAAGGAGAGATTTTAGGAGGGTTTTCCACCTCCTTAACTCCTAAAGGCAGCCAAGGGATCCTCGAGATTCCCTCCAACAACTCAAAATCAAAGGCAGCCAAGCAAGTGGAAGATCAAGTGCACCAAAACTCCACCTCTCTTGCAATAAAAGGGGACATACAACCTAATTTTTAGGGAGTTTTTGGTAGCTACACTTTAAGTTAAATATGGCAGAGCAAGAGCTCATTAGGATTCAAATTTTGGAGGAAGCTAGTAGACACTTAGCTCTTGTGATAGACATTTGAGACTTTCATGGTTATGTATGAGACTATTTCTGCAATAAAATGAGTATTCAGTTTATCCTTCACTAATTTATTTTTAGGGATTTGATCTTGTGGGTTAGGCCCCAACCCATTGGCCTCAATCTCTCTCTTGTGAATTTATGTTTATTTTTATGCCATTGTAGCTAGTTTACTTCATGAGTTTTAGCTAGTTTGCTTACATTTCATTTTATTTTTTTTTGTTTTTTTCCATTTCAAATTTTTTGTAGTTAAGCTCTGTAGATCATGGTACGATAGCATATAAAATCCAAAATTTGTGTGTCAAAGCCTCCCTCTCTCACCTCTTTCATTGGATCTTGAGGAGGGCAGATCTTTCCAACAGGCCCAAAATTGCTCTTTAGTTTATCATTTATTTCAAATAATAGATATTTTGTTGTATTTGTCATGAACATGTTGAGAATAATGAGTTAGATTTCTGTTTGAATGCATAAGTAGGTTGGCTAATCAAATATAATTCATATTTTCCATATTCTTCATCATAGATTTTTCATTGCTTATTTCATGAATAGTTATTTTTCTTGCAGGTTTGAGTAGAGGAGCAGAGGAGGACCCCACTAGCATCCCTAGCTCCATTTCTCACCATTCACCAACCTCCTTTCAACAAAATTTCCCTTGGCCCTTTTTTTTTAGATTTTCACCACCACACCAAGAGCAACCTTAGAAGTGAAAGACAGGCTTTGAAAGAAGTTCTCAGCTTGGACAAGGGTTTTCCACCTTCCATACACCTAAATACAACTTCATTTCACCTTACCTACCACTTTCCTCATCATTTTTTCCCTCAAAACACCCTCGCCCTATTTCCTGTAGCATTATAGGACATCCTATAACACTACAAGAAACCTATAGAAAATCCTGTAGTAGTGCCAGTTAGCCTCTCCTTCAACCCATAAATTATATTCCACCTTAGCTAACCATTCCATAACCTCCAAGTCACCTTTAGCTCTAAATCGATGAGTCCAAGACCTTTTTAATCCACCTTAGCGCATCCTTCTTCTACTGCAAAACAAAGTATTTACAAGCATAGTTAGCCCATGAATAGATGCATTGTTAAATAATTGTAGTTAAGAATAAAATATTTAGAGTTTAATTAGCAATTTGTCCCAGCAATGTGTGATTATATTCGTCTTCCTTTCTTCCTTTCTACAATTTCAATTCAGTAATTTACTTCATTAATGTTGCCTAGTTTACTTCTATTTCTTGCAATAACATAAATTGTAGATTTCCTTCCTTGCAAAATAGCTAGATGTATGTTATTTATTATAATAGTCCTTTGATTGTTGATAGATTAATGATTTTGATTCATTTTTAGTTCTAGGTCTAATTCAGAAGTGTGATAGACTTCACTCAGAAACCCTAGAAATAACACCCTTTCGTAGGACTAAGAAGAGGATGGCATGAGTAGAATGAATCTGATGTGTATATAGCATTGTCACCTCCAAGTTTATACGAACCTAGGTTGATAAAGTAAAGTAAAGTAGCCTATATGAGTTGCAGGATTCTTGGTGCAACACCAGGACTTATCGAGTATCCTGATTTTCTAACAATTATGACTTTTGAAATTACGCATGCCTGATGAAATTCTATCCATTGATAATCTAGGTGATGAATAGATTTTTCAAGGTAAAGAACTAAGTTTTTTTACTTCAAAAATAATCATATATGTTGTTTGAATTGGATATATTGAGAACCAATTTGATAAAACTCCCCTCCATGTTGATGAGATTCAACTTGAACTCACAAGATATCTGTCGGAATATGTTCATGAATCCCATCATATTATTCTCCCTCATTGAGTCGTTCACAATTACCTAGGTTTTGTCTCTGATAAAATTAAATATCATATCAACTCCACTGAGCATAATGTGCATGCTAACTCATTGGTTTCTCGAGATGACACTAATGTGTAGGGTTTGAGTTCTAAAAAAAACTTGGTTGGAACAAAGGCCTCTTCACCCGAACCTGTTCATCTAATGTACCCTAATTTTCTTGATAATTTTGCTACGCTAGTAGTGCCTCCATACTCTATAAATATTCACCCTGCTATTTTTTATTGCAAGCAGGTACATAATATTATTTTCTCATGATCAGAAGAAGAGGATTATACATATCAAAAAACTCAATATGGACCTTTTGTTGAATCACCCACATCTTTAATCATTTGAGAGTCCTGTGTGTCCAATACCCAACTTGATCAAATTAATATATTTAGAAATTTTCATCCTATTGAAAATATATTCACTCATATGTTTGATTATTGTTGTTCATATGAAATTGTTGATATTACTAAGCCACCACAATTAGAAAATTGACCTTATGGAAGTTTAGTGAATTTTCAGGAAGTTGAGGTACTTCAGCTTCTGCTGATGGTTATGTCAGGTTCTCACGATCCTAATCATATCCCTAAACCAAGTCAAATTAGGATTTATAAAATTATGGTTTCCTCACATGATGCTCCTCTTAGCACCATATCACTTGATGAATGCTCATTTTTGAAATATTTTGAGATGCATCACTCTCCATACTTTGATTTTTTTTTCTAAATAAAGTACACCAACCATTGTTTCAATTCCTTATGATTATTTCCTAGCTAGTTCTCATTATGTTTAGGTACAATCTAGTGTTTCCTTACAACCTACTATAAGTGAGGCATCAAATCACCTGAATCCTCTCTTTCATGGGACTCGCCCTGTTGATTTATTTCCATTTTTGAAATACAAAGAATATGATCTTTTAAAAAACTATTCGTTCAATACTAGAGCATCTGATCAAAAGAAAAATATATTTACTAATTATTTTCTTGTCACAATTGATGATTACCATGTGCATTCATTTGTTGATATTACAAATCCACCAATATTTGATGATCTACCATTTAAGGTTTTATATTTTTTTCACGAAAATGAGGCACTTCGTTTCTCGCCGATGGGTATGGCAAGTTCTCATGTCATTAAAAAGATCGACGAAGAGGCTCAAATTAGAGTTTTTCAAATCAAGATTTTGGATAAATGCTCTTTTCTCATAAATTTTCACAATTTTCAAATTGATCATCTTGAGTAGCATGATAGGATTGATCACTAGCTAGAAGAGCCCTATATGGAGAATTCCTATGCATCGAGCACCATATTTTCTCTCTTATTCTTGTTTTAGGGTTAAATACAAATAAATTCATATCATGGATTAATGATCATGGTCTTCAAGTTTATCATTCAGTTAATCAGGATAGGGTTGCAGCTTGGTTGGAACAATCTTTTCTGGCACGTTTTCTTGCTAGTAGGTGTGACCTTCTTTCTCTTGTCCACATTTTTCAAGTAAACACTTTTGTTTATGCATAATACTTTGAATTGGCCCTAATCGTCGACATATTTTTTTTGGTAGGTCGGTAATTACTATGGTGGTTTCATTGGAAGTTTGATTTCACATGACACGATTACCACTTTGGTTAAATTAGGGTTTTAGGTTTATAATATTTATTTTTTAGGGTTTAATTAATAATATTCTAATTAGGGTTTTAGTTTCATTAGGTTTTTCTAATTACGATTTAGTTGTTAAAGAATGCTAATAAGGGTTTGATTATTAGAATTTTCTTTTTATTCATTTTATCCTTCAGATATGCTTTTATCATGTTTTCCTTATTACAGGTAGTTATTTTGCTGCATGACATTATGAATTTAACATGCATTCACCTTTTTTATTGCATTCACAAATTGTTTACATAAGCATTGCATGGATTATTTTTCTCACATTACATTACATTGGATTGTTTTTCCTATATTGCAGGTGGTTATTCCTGTTGCATTTTACCATGAATTCATATCCTTCTAAATCATATAGTGGTTTTTTACCTAGATTTTGTTTTACTCTATATGCTACATTCCACTGCATGAGCCTTCACAAGCCTTGCTCCCTACAAGCCTTGCATGTCATTATGATATTTCCTTGTTCCTCTTTGCACA
The DNA here is from genome assembly GCA_034641835.2 of Pinus albicaulis. Lineage (NCBI taxonomy): Eukaryota > Viridiplantae > Streptophyta > Pinopsida > Pinales > Pinaceae > Pinus > Pinus albicaulis. The sequence continues at coordinate 637,788,203 of CM076574.1, read as the reverse complement.
TGCTTAAAACATAGAAGAGCTTGCTTGGTCACTTTTCCCTAATGTTGAAACCCTAACCATAATGGTTGCATGTGAATATGATGACTACTCAAAGAGGCAGCTTCTCCTAGATCTAGTTATCAAAGCTACATCTCGAATGATTTTCCTGCGAGTTTGGCCCATTAACAAGGAAAATAGGAACTAGTGCTCATGGGGAACCCTAATCAACTTGTATCACCTATACCAAAAACCTAAACCATGTTTTTGATTTGGTCTTGAACATTTTGATGCTTTGTTTTCACTATTCACCTATCAGTTGGAGATATTATGTAGAAGCAGGACATGAAGGAAAATCTATGTTAGAGAGATCCTTCGGTTTCTGAAAATAAGGAAAAACCTCTCTTTCTTGTAAAATAAGTCGGGATCCCTCATCTACCCTGGAAAAAATGAATGCCTAATAAATTATCACAATGTGAATGAAAGATGAGATTAATCAAATGAAGGGAAAATAATTGAGAAAGGCTTCATGCATAGAGAGGAGATGTAGACGAATTTATTGGGGTACTAAAAGGCTTGATGGTAGTGAAGCAATTTTTTTGATTCCCTGAGTGACTCCACTGGGGTACTGAACATGCTGCTGGAATCAAAGAAACACCAAAAACACTCTTTAATTTTCTCAATACAATACGCCCTTTTACATGCTTGTTGCACCATCATCAAAGACTTACATGTATGATAAATTTTTTTAATGTTAAACACTAACATTACCTAGCTAGGACACAAGGGAATAGCATATTCGTCTAAGGTTAAGAAACCATATGATTATACATATTTTCTATTCAATATTTCCTTGAATAATTTTCAAGCCTTGATTTGTTATAGAGGTGTGGGAAAAGATACTAGATCCTACCAGTGGTTCACAAATTGTTGTAGTTGCTACAACAACACCCAAAAGTTTTGGGCATACCCAAAATTTTGGGCCCCCCTCTACTTGCCTAAGGCCATAAGGGTTATTATCACGTTTTGAAATGATAAATCTCCCCATGACCTTTTTCTATCAAACCTTATCCATCTTCCACTCACAAGATGCATATTACATTCATTTATCATGGTTTATCTCGGGTATTGACCTTATGATTCCATTAGGGTTTGGTGGTTTGTTGCTTCAATGATGCATTAAGAGTATCATGTGATGAATTTTATATTTCTATAATATGTATTGCAATAAATTGAGGCAATATGTATGGATGGAAAAGACTTCATTTTGGGTTTCATTTTGTTAAATACATTAGGGTTTGGATGATTCTAGTGCGCTTATCTACCCTTCAAAACACTATATTATCAAAATGGAAACTCCCCCTCATGTTTTAACTTAACCCATATGCCTCCATGGGTACACTCTCATCAACATTATATCACACTTGCATTGAATCGTTATAAGAACCTCTTGGAATATCAACACCGCCTTGATAATTAGGTTAATTCATATTTCAAGGACTAAAAATTCCTATATAAATGTTTTTTCATTAACACAATGTTAGAACATGACATATCACAGTTTCAATAAGACATTCGACACATTTGCATATTTCTTAGAACGTAAATGCCCTTTCATAATCCTTGTTATGCATACTAGGCTTTAGCTTTCAAAGTATAAACATTATTATATGACATCATTTAACTAACATATTTCTACATTGTGTCATGCATGATAAGAAAAGGAAACACACCTAGGAGCCTTATTAAAATGCAATCGAAAGGTATTATCATATGAAATTTATGGAATATACATGGAAAAATATGTTTAAATAAAATCATATAACAAATTATATTTTAAATAATTTTGGTACATTGTAAAGATGTGAAGCATGAAACCTATTCTATGTCATAGGCCCATAGGCTCTTGGAATTCCTATTTGTTGAGAGGCAGTATGGTGAAAAATAATTTTGTGAGACATATATTCTATATAAGGCAAATTCTTGGAGAATATGATGTTATATGTTGTGTTAAGAACCTATGAAAAAATAAAAGGCATGGAAATTTATAGAAAAAAAAAAAATTGGAATGGGTGAGTTGATGTTATATGCCAAGTGTAGTTAACATACATGTTGAAAACATTAATTCCTTCGCTGGTGCAGAATGGAGGAGATATGTGTGCACATTTCATGTTGGAAACTTGGAACAACATGGTAGTGACCATGACATACATTGAATTTATGCCAAGCTGGAAATCACACGAAGTGACATCTGAAGGAAAAATACTAGTGTTGAGTCCATATAAAACATCACATGCTAGGTTGAAATGAAAAATTTGGTTATATATTGACACAAGGCTAGAAGGATAGATACTGCAAATAAAAGGGGTGTTAGGATCATTCATTTTAAAATGGTGGACTACCTCTATAAAAATTAGAGGCCCAATTTAAGTAATGAAAAAGATATATTTAAGTTTTTCCAAAAGAAATGGCCCAACATTACAATATTCATGTAGTGGTCAATGTAAAATTTATATGGAAATGCACGCAAAGACAATAGATTGAATAATAAAAATAAAAGTTGTATAAGATGTAAGAATGATGTAATTATTTTTGATATAGGCTACTGGAGGTCATATCACATGGTTCATAATATAGGGTTGTGTTTAAAGTTTGTTCAAAGGAACGTTAAATACCATTGGAATATGTATTGTCTTGGGTGGCTTTACCACACTTCGAGCGTAAGTTTATAATCCTATACAATGTTATCATATTTTGGAAAATGAATTACCAATGTGTTAGGAATCACTTTATAGGGGATTAACATAAACGCTGCCTCCAAGGCACAAGATACAAATATCGTTATATTGGTTTTTACTAATCATTAAATTTTGAGTTGCAATCGTCACCTTTATCACTAGTCGCACTAGTAGACTATAGATATGATCATTTTAGGTGCCGAAATTACAATTTTTGACCCCTATAAACAATAATTTTCTAAATACCGCAAAGTCACACTCTTGTCTCTTAGTCAAGCCTCGCTATCATTGGAAAATGTGATTGTTTGACCTTTCCTCAAGTCGCATTATGCTTATGCGACCTCTTCACAAGTCAAATATCACATTTCTATTCCTTAGACATACAACTAGAAGGCGTGAACTGCCCTCCACTATGACTATGAGACCTCTACCCCACTCACATCTCTTACTTATGATCTCTCTTCAAGTTTCAAAATCACGTTTTAGAGCCTTAGAGTTATAGACATAAAATGTGACTTGCGGTAAAATGCATCTATGCAACCTCCATAAGTCGCATTTTCTTACGACCTCCATAAAAATGTGACTTACATGCGAGATTCTTGTTGAGGAAGCTAATTTTGTGGAAAAAGGATATGACTAGCTCTACACAGCGAGATTGCGACCAAGTCACATTCTTGTTCCCAACATCACAATTAGAACCTACAACTCACCTTTGAAGACCAAGTTTGTGACTTGGTCACACCAACATTGTTTAAGTCACCAATCGATGCATTCAAAAAATGAAACCTTTATTTATTTATGGGAAGTGTCATTTTCTTCAAGTTCAACTTATAGTGCACATGAGAATTGTGACATACATAATGCCATATAAATTCTAAGAACAAATAATAAAAATCTTTAATCTTGTAAAAATAACCATTCCATTCTCGTGTTTTAGGGATTTTTCATATTGAAATATAACATAAATTTTATATCAATATTCAAAAATTTCATAGTGATATTATTTTCAAACAGAAGGGACATATTTTGATTCAATCATGTAAATGTGAAAGGAGGTTGTAAATATGTTTAGAATAAGTAAAAAAAAAACTATCACCCATCATTTGACTTACTAAAGGCTAAGTCCAACAATACATTCCTGATCCTCTAGGAGTATATATTTACGTGTTGGAATTGTGAACAAATTTATAGGTACCTTATTTGACGGGGGAATTATATGAATTCATCACTATAACATGTATCCCTGGTATTGTTATTTGTATAGGTGCAAAGACATAGTTACTAGACCTTTCAAGAATCATCGAATGTGTAAAATATGGCAAAGAGAGAAATGGAAATTATATTAGGATAGTTATTTATTCCATCAAGCCCATTATTCACAATCACATTAAATAAAAGTAGCATGAAGTATTTGGAAATATTTTTGACAAGAAACTTCCTAATTTGACATTTAGGAAGAGGAATGAGGGAAAAATATAATTTCACATCCACTATGGCCAAAGAACATTTTTGATATTTCCTTTTGTTGTGATGCAACTACAAGATGACCTCATAAACACAATTTAAGGTGATCACTCACATATGTCTTTCATTTATTATTGTTAAAAGGATTGACTAGATAACTCTTGAGGAATTAAATATTTTGGATAAATTTCCCAGATGGTGTTCACCTGGAATTGAATTTGAATGACCTATTGAAGGAGATGTGGGAGTAATTAATTTGACCCGAATATATACCAAACCCCAAGGAGTTAATGTGGATATGAAGACCTTGTTTCTTTTTCATATGAATCACAAAATACAGGTGGTTTTTATACTTGATTTCACAAGGACATGTTGAAATGATTTTCATTGGTATTAGGTTTTAGTGAAAAACACGAATCTAAAATATCTCTAAAGGATCATGAATTAGAAGATGAGGAACAGCCAGAATATATTACTTATGTTTCCATAAATTCCTCTCAAAATGTCGTTAAGGGAGCTCAGAATAATCCTCCATAGGCTATATAAATATTGATTACATTGCAGTGAAAAAGGGGACTGTACAAGGGCTAGTATTTTATTTTCATGAATATGTCATGTTTCTAATGCCCTTCTTTGTTTCTAAATATATATATGACCAATGTTATTTTTTCTCGGGTAGAGGAAAGGGAACGAAATGTTTATTTGCATGGAGAAATATAGAGTTTCCTACAAGAGGTTGTGGAACTAGGGTTTCAACAAATAGGAAAACTGGTTCCACATAGCTCGTTGAGGTACTAAGCCAACCATGATGGCAGGTGAATTAGAAAAAAATGAACATCACCACCCTTTTCATAAACTTGTATGAGCCAAAATATCATTGCAACAAAATTGGAAACAATAATTTGGGTTTCAACATCCTTATTTATTCTCCTCACAATTTCTATTCTATTAATATTCAAATGTTTCTCATCATATTTCCCACAATTATGCAAAGATCAATTGGGCATGTAATAGTCATTGGACATGATATAATAGTGAAGAAGGTCAAGAGTCATGATAATATATGAAAGTTCATAGGAGAAGGTGAAATCCTCACCTATATAAATATACCCGCATGCCTCATTTGAATGGACCTTTAACACTTGAGTTGGGGCTAGTATTATATAGTTGATTTGTGCTTGAGAACTAGAGGTACTTAGCTCTAGGTAGCTAGTAGGGTGAGTTGTGGTGAGGCTAGAGTTTTTTTCTTTGGATGATAGTATGAACAACCCATGTTCCACTATTGGGCTTTGATGGTTTGTAAAATATGTACTTGTATTTACAACAACATTAATAGGAATTTATTCATTTGTAACATTGATTCCCATGCTTACTCATAATGGTTGTATTGGTTGTTTGATATTCTGACTATATTTGTATTTGTGATCTCATAGAGGGAATATGTTATGGACCAGTTTGTAGATGTTTCATGTGTGTTTTCTTTCGAATCTATACTTCTTATTCCATGCCATGCCAATAAATTATTATGAGTTTTTTTGTTGTTAACCTCTAGCATGTTCTTCTCCATGTATGCCTAAGATGGTTTTATCTTATTAATCCTTCATGTGGCATGATTATTCTTATTTATTTTTTGTTGCATTATTGTATCTCATTTTGTAGGTTGTCAATCATGGGTTGACCTAATTCCTACTATTTGAGCATTTCTTTCTTTCCCTCACTCTAACATCATCACATTTGACAACCAAGAGTGAAACATTGATGGTGGCAATCGGGCCCACATACCAGATGGGCCTCTCATCCCAAACTGTGTGAGGATAGTTGGAAATTCATGCCGAGGAGACCCCAATATGTTAGTAGGACATACAACACTGTCAACACATTTATAGCTACATCAACCATTGTTTTTTTTCGATTGTCTGCTACAACATACATCTCCCTAAAATCTTGGTGCTAACATAACTGAAATCAGAACAATTTTCTATCATAATTGAAACTGGTTGTTTGTGGATCATACCTTCCATCTCGATCACAAATTCTTGGTGATCATCCTCCCTATTTTCCAATAAAACACAAATATGGCACACCGTGGGCCACTTCCCTCACAGTCTATGTTTTTTTCACATTGTATAGTCTTGGACCATTTTGTTATATTTGAGGCTAGTATCTCTGTGAAAGGTTTTCTCCATGCAACCAACACTAAATATGTCCTACTATAAACCTCTTGGATTCATCCCTTATAGGCTTAGTGAATCAATCCCTATGAGTGGTAGTGTTTTTTAGCTAGTAGCCATCCATGGTGAAAGTCGCATATTTTTCACTTCCTCATCCTGGTCGATGTCCTGTAGACTTTTTTCCTTTCCCCTTCAAACTAGTTTGTCCCCTTTATTTCTAATAAACCTTGAAATCACAATTCTGTGTGTATTTCTTGTAGAAATAATTAATTTTATTGATGGCATCCGCCAATGTTTTAGTCTCACAAAATTCTATTATATCCTTGAATTCCTATGCAAGCCCACTAAGGTACCTTTGAATCGTTTTCTTCTCATCGTTGATGTCAGGGGCATATCTCAGCAACTCCAAAAAATTGGTTATATATTTATCAATTGTTAACTTCCCTAGTATATGTTCATAAAATTCCTTGGCATTACTTTCATAGAACCTTTCATATAGGCCTTTTTTCCCTAAATATCTCCCAAAACTCCTTTAGGAAAAACCCTTATCTTTAATATCCTTTACATTCCTCAAAATTTCCCACCAGATATCAACATTTCCCTTTAGGCTAAATATGACTACCCTTTCCTTCATATTCTTAGATTAATAATGCACCCTAAAATAATACTTCATATTTAGCAGCCATGCCTCTGCTTCTACAACCTTATTCACCTCTCCATCAAATATAAGAGTTTTTTCCTTCTTAAATTATTTCAGCATTCATTTCCTTTTTTTCTGGCAATTTATTTTTAGTTAAAACACTAGATAAATACTCATGATTAACTAAGCTCCTATTTGGAGTACACAATGGATTTCCACCTCTAATTGTGTCTTCACTTGTCTACTTATGCCTTTTCTTATATTAGTTTCCTTCAACACCATCAACCCTCAGTCCATGCCTTCCAAGTCCTGACAAAAGTTTCATGCCTTCATCTCTTCATAGGTAACTTGAACCTAGATGATGTTGACTCTAACTTTGCAATTCTAAAAATATCCCTACTATAATTGTGTTTTATTTTTCTTATTTCTCTTGCACGATGAAAAGCCTTTTATTTCTTGAATTATAACTCCTTAACTTAATTCTTATACTTCATAGGGTGTCCATCTATTCAATGGATCCTTCCTTTCTCCTTTATTACATTGTCTATTCTTCCTGATCGTGTTGGGATTTACAAGTGTCGTATTGATCCATTTTTTTGCTCATCCCTATTTTTCTCTTTTTTTTCCTTAGTGTCTTCTTATATGATTTCATACACACATAGAGTTTAACCAATAGTATAATAATATATTTACCCATTTCCTTGGCATATCTGCAATAAGTATATGGATGTGAGGAAATATGTAACACCAAATTTAAATTTAGTATGATTATTAGAAGATATTCAACATATCAAAATCAACACTTAAATACAACATGCAACCAATAATTAAAATTCTACATATTAAAAACATCAAAAAATCACTATAAATGACTATGATTTTTAACGAATTTCAAAAATTGTCCTTCTAAACCCATTCAATCCAAGTGTTGAACCGAGCTGCATTGATACTTTGTATTCAAACTCCAAATATTATCTCCAAATGTCTAGTGTAGAACATTCTACCCTAATACCACTTTGTAAAACTCCCTCCCTCCCCCTTGAACTAATCCTGGTTGAATGGGAGGTGTAGCTTTCAATTAACCCAACCTCCATGGTATAATTATGAAGATATGGTTACAAAATTACTTCTCACCCAAATTATGTGGAACTCACTTTAGACAATACCAACGCATCTAGATCATTGATACCTTTCTGCCAATATCAATTTTATCTCGATCTGATGGACTAATCAAAATTTATTCTCAATTGAATTTTTTGCTCCATTACCCCTGCCACATTAGAAAGAGTCTGCCACATGGTACCCATGTGGCAATGTCACCTCACATGAGGTCCAATGCGATGCCCACAATATCATAGTTCCATAATGCTATGACACCATTGTGCCACACCCCTAATGGTTTTCTTCTGCAAATGTCTACGCCATGATGTACTTATCTCCATCAAATTAAAGGAATGATCTCCATCCCATGGTGTAACATCCTTGGTAACCCTGCGTAAAAATACATAGGATTAGAATTTTTTTACACGATTTACTAGCATATAATCTTCGTAATTACATATTCCATATTCCTTAATTTTAGTTTAGATAAAATCATCGTCATTACATAAAGTAACTTCAGAAATGGAATAACAAGTTTCATAACAAATAACCATTGTTGCAACATATTAACATAAAGGTCTTTGCTTCAATATTAGATAATTATCCGCCGGATCTGGCTGTTTAATGCACCGGACGGGAGGCGCCACCTTGCGCACTTCCCCATGGAGATGGCCAGGGTAGCCCACATGGCTCCCGGCATTCGCATTAACTCGGCTCTTAATGCTCCTGCTCGCGTGAAGTTCATTATCCTTGGTCTGCTCAATTCGGATGCGATTATGGCGGTGCTGCAAGATATGGAGTGTCATTCGCATGGCTCAGACGATGCCACTGGTTCGGTGAGCTCGCCTGCCCCGCTGCTCAGTATTTGCACTCCTGGCTCGCTCGAGGCCAGCGTGAAGACTTCTACAGGGAGGTGCTACTCTTTGCAGGCCTGCATTGAACTGCACCCAGGTATTCATTACTCACAGAGTCCGCATTGTCTATATAATTTTCTTTCCGGTGTTGGCACTGACCTGCGTGGTGAGCCTCTTGGTGATTTCTCCGCTCCTCCTGTCATTTTCCGCTTTGCCCATCCCTCTGCTCATTCCATCCTCCCCATGCTCTCACCGCCTCCCCTCTTGTTTCCGCTCACCTCTGTCATTCCCCTAGAGAAATGCCGCATCTTCGTGAGAGGATGAGAAGTCGAAGAGGCCTCAGCCGAGGTCTCAGTCGCCCTCCTCTTAGCTCTTTCTCCACTGATGAACCTCTGGACCTTTCTCAGAATCTGCGTGGTGGCAGAGGACGTGGACGTTGTCGTGCTGGAGATACAGTTTCGGCTCCCATGGTTGACGCCCCGCCTTCTCCCTCCCAATCTCACGTTCTCGGCGACAGCTCTACCCAGTCTGTCCCTCCTGCCCCTCTTCGCCCCACCATCAGGCAGACCTCACAGCGTGTGGAGCTCAGATTCCATCCCACAGCCTCCAATTCTGTTCTCACGGCCTTCATAACGCTTACTCTGCGGGAGGAAATTCCCAACCATCCGGTGCCCCGACTAGCCTCCGTGCACCTCTCTCCGGGTTCTGGCCCCCTCAGTGCAGAAGCTACACCTGTCATCTCCCCTCTTTCACCACAGGAGCAGCAAAGATTCACTAGAGTGCCCTCTGGCGGCATGGACACGAGCGACTCTGGCAAGGAGGACAATAGAGAGGATTTCGGTTGCAGAATCATTGAGGAACCACCTTCACCGACTCATGGCTAGCCTCAGCAATGCTTTCCAGGTTTTTGTTCCAGTTTCATAGACAATGCTAGTTTTTGTAGCTTGGCAGACCAGTTGGAAAAGTGGTTTCTGAACTATGGCTTATCTTTCTATGTTTATTTAGTTTCTATGCATTCCAAACCGGTTTCCCTCATGAGGGAGGTTAAACTCGTTTTTTAATAGGACTGGTTTCCCAATATGGGCAGTCCAGGCACTCTTTGAACAGTTTGACTTTCAAACACAGTGCTCAGGCTTTCATAGCTAACACTGTGCCTGTTTTGTACCAGTAACCTTATACATAATAGAATTAGTTATACTTAGAAAAAAAAAATATTAGATAATTATCATTGTCCATTTAATTAGGCTATTTAATAACATATTTTATGATGTAAGTGTCAACGACATGTAAGGAATCAACATCATTAAAATGGCACAATAGGAAAACAAATCAATAAGCACTGATATACCCTGGAAACCCTGAAGGGAAAAGCCAACAAACATTTATTTTATTAAACTTTTCATGAGGTTTTTCACCCCTAGTGCAGTGACTTCTAATTTTACCATTTAAAATTAATATTATAAAGAAATATCATGTTAAATTCAACATAACTAGCTAGAATATATTACATTATTCATGATATCATTTACCCCACAATTCCTCGAACATTGTATCTTTGTGGCATGGTTGTTCCTTAGAGTGGATTATCCTACAGTTGATGACCCCTCAATCTACATGGATCTTTTTTTTTGTCAATCAATATTATTTCATTAGATTATTAAAAAATGTGTTGAGTACAAAATTAATCTCAACAAGCCCCTTTTTCTCATTCTGATCAGACTTGTTGAGATCGGGACCCAGAGGAAAACATGAAAAACTGATAACATTCATTATTTCTGAGAGGCCTATTATCCTTGGTATACATAGTGAAAAAAAAAAGGAAGAGAAAAAATAGAGGGAGCATATTAAGGAGGGGGGTTGGGGGGAATGACAGGAGGAGTTTCAAAGTAGCCCACGTGTTCATGCAAGTGAAAATCAATATGCTCCACCCTCGCTTTCAGGTTGTGTAGGTGGTAATTGGTGCATCGATGTTGGCATTGAAGGTTTTTCAGTTGTTCCAAGATTTCATTCTGATTGTACTAGATGGCGTTGACGTAGGCTACTAGCTCCTTGCGATCATCATATTTGTGCTCCCACAAAATGTCCATGTTCAACTTGAAGTTTCATAGTTGAGCTGCAATGGATTCTAGTGTGGCTGGGGCTATCACAGAGCATGGGGAATGAGATGGAGAGATGGTCTTTTCCTCCTCCATTTCTCAACTTTCAGAAGTCTCCATGGGCAACTAGTTTCCCGGTTCTAGGTGCACATCATGGCAGTGATTACCCCCACAGTGTGGTCGTCCCCTTTGACGCGACATGATGTCGAATCGGAGCTTCCAGAGGAGGGGGGAGGTTGGAAGACTAAGTAAAAATAAGTGGCCAACAAAGAGAAATATAACACAATAAAGCAAAACCGATCACAAAAACCATGGTGGATGACATCAAGTTGTAGTCCTAGGGTATGCCAACGTGGGGTGCTTTCATCCACACCCAAAAATGGTTGTAAGAACAACCCCTGCTCCTGAAGAACAATAATTTGACTAACATGTCTATCTTCTCGCTCCAAGGGCCACACTTATGTTCCGAATGGGGCGCAGTTTAGCTGAGGACGACCCCTCCTCTTTGAGTGTAGTAAAGAATCAAAACCCACTAGACTCGTAACCCCATGCGAGAAAAAATACGGAACAACTTAGCACCCCGATTCTTGAAACAAGAATTGAAAATTATAAGAGTGAACTTACCTCAAGAACCATACACATCCTCAGTCACCGACACAAATTCTTCATCCCACAAGTAGAGGTTCTAGGTGGGACGATGAAGAGGCTCGTTAATAGAACGCATTATAGGATCACATGGACAAGCTCGAGCCTCAATGTTGCACCACTCAAAGACATCCCAAATTACCACCCCTTTATTCTTCCATGGCCTTGACCTCGACAAGGCATTCATAACCTGAGCACTGATAGCCTCTACACAACTCAAATTCATCTCGCTAAAAATTTGACTGGAGAGTTTCCCTCTGTACTTTCGATATTTAACAACAGAGCATGCGAGCATGGTATCCAATCATAGGAATTTAGAGTAGGACCATCTCATCATGGTGGATTAATGGCATGCATGGAGGCTAGACATGATCCAAAATTGATTCATCTTCCAAGTAGTGGTCATGTTGTACACCCCCATCGAGGAGTCTACGTGGACCCTTAGTTCAAGCATAAATCATAATTCTTTCCTGAAATTAATGGCATGAACAAATTTTCCATCATGGTTATATAAAATATTCATTAAACCTAAATAATAAACCTTTCTTGTTATGCTTCAAACATATTTTCATGTGCATAAATAAAATGCATAACAAAGTATAGAGACATACCTTTTTTATTTAAATAAAAACACATAGCTATGAAAACATGTCTCTTTATATTTACATGTGTATGGTTATGACACATGTATATCCATCTAAATATCACATTAATAAATTAAAATACATGAATATTACCAATGCACACTCATTTGTCCCTACTTTACATGTATCATGAGAAAGGGAAATAGTTACATTCTACTTCTGCCCATGAAAACACGATAATATTTAAAAGAATTTCCATGGTTATCACCATCTCTTTGCACAATAAGAGGTAAATCTCTCCAAACATAAACACCACACTAACTATTATTTTCTTTGCACAAAACACATGCTTTTCCAAAAGAACAACCTCTGTAACTACCCATTTTTGAAAGGAAACTAGCACATTAGCTATGATATTTGTGCATATAAATTCATATCCATTTTCCAAAAGAAAATTGTCTTAATAGCTAATATATTAATTCATGTAAACACATATTCTTTTTCCAAATTAAACTAACACCATATTTATTATTTTTCAGCATATGAACATATTCTTTCTCAAGGAATCTAACAAAATAGGCATTACTCTATGTATACCAACACATAATCTTTTCAAGAAAACTAACACGATTTATTATCCTCGTATGCACAATATTAATATGCACCTTTTTAAGAAAAAAATATTGATTCTTACCACTTCATGCACAAAATTTATATGCAATCTTTCAAAAAATAATTTTGACTTTTATCATTTTATGAATAATAATTCCTATGTAATATTTCAAGAAAATATAACACTATATCTTTTTCCTTTTCTGCATTAAAATGCATAATTATCTTTTAGAAAATTATATCATATTTAGCTATTCTTTTTGTGTGTAAATACACATACTCTTTCTAAATAAAATTGGGCAAAATAACTAGTATCCATGTGCATATAAGAACATATTTTTTCCTCAAGAAAACTGTCATAATAGATTTTATTTTTATGCAGATAACCACATACTATTTTTCAAGAGTCTAATGTATAGAAGCCATATGAATATTAATAAAACAATATAGCTTTCCACACGTAATTCCATGCAATATTTTAAATAAAATAATATGGTTTCTTTATCTTTTTATGTGAAAATTTCACATGCATTATTTTCAAGAAATTATCACAACTTCTTAATATTTTTATGTGCAAGGTTCACATGAATTCTCTTTTTCAAGAAAATAGCATATTTAAGTATGCTTTATGTACATAACCTATGCAAACATTTTCAAGAAAAATAAGTAGCACAATTAACTTATATGTGCTTTGTGCTTCATTTGAACTTGCGGATTTTAATAAGCACTTCCGGATCTAATTGCACGAAAGATGTGCGAACAACAAATTTATACATATATTACTTGGGTGACTTTGAATCCCAAGGGCATACATCTCATGTCTAACCTAATCAAGGAGTTGGTTCAATGATCATTTCCTTTTAACTCGAGACAAGTACACCAATCAAATTATGTTTTCGGCTTGTCCCAATGCATCCTAATCAAAGAGCTCGCCTCCATCTGTAATGTTTGGCTGCAAGATGTGAAGAGTTTAAACCCATTCAAGAAACATTTGTAGAGACTGTCCCCTGATCCAAAATGTCGAGGATCTCTTCTTCTTCCACCCATTGTATCGACCAAGAAAATAATGAAAATGATAAGGTAACTCTTTGGTAGTTGTAACCATAGAAAATCAAACCCTAACTAAATATTCATGGTTAATTTTCATTAACCATGTAAATTTAATAATATTTTATGAACATCAAAAAGGGATATTAAATACTGCCCCTTAAAAATATCACCATCCTTGGTGTTCAATGTAATATTTCCCTCATGACATCTATCTCAAAACAACAAAAAATGGATCATTCCTCTTCAAAACGAAGGATTTTATTTCCAAGAAATATCAATAAGTAAAACAATAACATTTTTTCAATAATCATCAAAATTTATAACTACAAAAACATCCAATTCTTACTTTCAATATTTTAGCCATTATTTAATTTCATAAAAAAAAACAAAGTCTTTATATCAAATTATTGTTATTAACCAATTAATCTTGGAAATCATGGTATTTTTATGCAATAATTTTAATTACAAGTGGTTTCTCTATTGTAGAAAGCACTCTAAGAGTGGTTTAACAACCAAACAACACGAATCTTGGGTTTTTTAACAACCTCCATGGAAAGAACCCTATAGCGTATGACTAACAGATCCAATATAATCACATTAATCACAACATTTTCAACCAACTAATATTCACAATAACATGTACCTGTGAAATTTATTAGAGATAACCTAGCTCTCCAATAATCAAAATGATAAATGTAGTCATAATTGCATAAAGTGCATATTATTTTATCCCCTACTAAATACATCCACAAGGTGTCTAATAAAATAGAGGGACTACACTTCCAATAGTTCCTTCTTGAGAACTAAGCTCCTTGATTGAAAGGATGTATATAAAATTCTTACATAATCATACATAAAATAAATTTTAACACATCACTTACCTAGTTAAGTTGGTATGTTAAGAAAACTAGAAAGGGAAAAATAATCCTCCTCCCAACCAATGAGAACCAGTTTCCACTAACCATATTGAGCCAATTTCACATCCAAGACAATTCCTTAACAGTGACCAAACTTGTTCTGAGACACGATTCCTCTTGGAAGTGTCCTACCTATTTCTCTAACAACTTCTTGTCCCGAGGAATTTTAGCTCAATCGCTAACTCTTTTTGGCCTCCTCTAGTAGGCTCCAAAACAAACAGGCTTTTCCCCTCTCACCATCTTGTACAACCTTTTTCACTTATTGAGATCATCTATCTCTAGGGAGAGAAAATATAGGTAGGAAACTGCCTCTACCCATGGCGCTCCTTATGCCTTTTCCAACTTCCCTATAACTGTCAGGGGTGTGAAACTAAATTTTTAACAGATTTTCCCACTGCAATTTACATAACTAACCATATGCACATTAACATTAAAGAAAAAGGAACATCTATGTACATCATGTATTCATACTTTAACTTCAACATGGGCCCCATAGTCTATAAAAGTAAATTTGACAGGAAATCATAATTGACATTTGATTTCATACAAATGGTGTTCATTTCAAATTTCCACATAATAATCAAATTTAAATTTAGAAAATGATTATTATATCCTCTATGCAAAAATCATGCATATCATAATGGTAAGCATTATACCTTCACATTTTCATTTGCAAATCACTTTGCAACATTTTACCTTTCACTGTTTCTTATATTCCATGTTACTGGAATATTAATGATGTCACTATGCTGCCATTAAGCTATCCTTGCTTATTCACTCTAGTAACATCAGTCACAACTATTTGTGATAAAACCATACTTTCTATAAAAGACTTTTATTTACCAAATATCTTTTCAATTTTAAATTTCACATGCACAATGTTCTTAATATTTAAACAATGTAGAAAGGTATTGATCCTATCCATATTTCATAAATTGTTTCTATGCATTAAAAGGAGGCCCAATAGATAAGTCTACATCCAAGGAACTTTAAAACAAAATTTCCATGAAGTTGTTTTTCCAAAACAAAAGTTAAGGGAATAAGACATTAATCATTGACATTCTCGTGGTTCTAATTCATGCAAATAACATTTAATTTATGCATATATTTATCTAATCAATAGTCGTTATGCAAAATTACTAAGTTCAAGTCAATCTCGCAGAAATTTCTTTGTTAAACCAATTAATAATGCCAATAGATTCAAAATTTTATCCATATTTTTGTTTAGCAACACCAACAACGACACCACATTTCCACAACACGATGGACTTAATTTCTTAGTTTCAACATCTAGTGTCACCACAATACTCACACATAATGGATGAATTTATAAAGGGTTAAATTATCATATTTTCTAGATGTATGATGCATACCATATAACATCATCATTTGATCAACTTGTAGAGTTGTGAAGTTTGAGAAAACAATGTAATCAACAACATCTGATTACTAATAGTCCTATCATAAATTGGTAGAACGTACATAATCTATTTCATCTTGGTTACCCTCATTTTATATGCAAAACCACAACACTTTTTCCATTTTTTCTTTTATTATTGACATATCAATGCATTTCTATTAATTCAGTCACTTTTAAAGACATTACTATTGTCATGATCTAATTTCTTTGTAACATTCAAGAAATTACAATAATATATATGCATTGTTAAACAAATATCTACTGCCACAATCATTTTAGTTTCTTTCATATGCACCAAATCCAATATAATATTTACTCATACAAGAACACTAATTCACCATTAGTAATAGAGTGTCAACATCAAATATGGTAACAATTTAGAAGCAAATCAGACCCAATTTAAACAATTTATTGACCCCATTAGAATAATCTACCACAATCACATTGTTTACCACTTTTATAAATAATCTTCACTGTTAAGAATTGAATTATGTGTCTTCAATATAGCTTATCAATTGATTTCCCAAAATATATTAACACTACAATTATGAATCAGGATGTCATGAAATACTAATTTATGAAATATAGTGCAATATATTAAATACCCAATGCTACCAACCATCATAAACTCAGTCAACATCCACGACTAGTCTCAATCGACAATTACTCATTAGAGTCACGACCTACCACTTGACTCATTTTATCTTCAACATTCATAGGGGTTATTTCAAAAACATTCTATTGTCCTCTTCAAGGACAACCCCCCTTATCTATATTCCTTCTCTATTTCCAAAAAAAATACATGCAATCATTGTTTTCTTATAAGCAGTGCATTGTAACTCTAATCACTTTTCTTTAAATGTACCATTCAACACTATCATAAGATTATGCATGCAAAGGTTGGTAGTTAATCCACACTATCACTAGTTACAATGTGAGTATTCAAAAATGTTCGTGATTTAGATACAACGATCACTAGTATAAAATGGCTAAATAGTTACTAAGAAAAAGACTAAAATTTTCATATAAATGACCATTTTCCAGTTGGTGAACAATAATGAATAATTCATAGTATCTTATAACATGATCAAATTTTATTCGTATTTATCTTAATCATTAATTGGTTGTCTCAATTTTATCATCTAGTATTATATTTAGTCATTAATTTGGTCATTAATTTAGTCATTGATTTAGTCATTAATTATCATAATTAATAACCAAATACACAACAAAATATACTACTAGATAATCACCCTAGAAAACCAATTAATGACCAAAGAAATATGACCAAAATGTTGGATGCATTATAAGATACTATAAATTAGCTACTAAAAATCATATATGTAGGTTCCTGGTTTATGCTTGGTCAGCATACTTGACAAACTGGATACCCACCAAATTCAGTAAGTTCCACCCATTCAATCATTCTCGCCCATCGTTTGAAACTAAATAATGACCAAAGAAATATGACTAATTTTTTCTCATGTTATAAGATACTGTAAATTAGCTACTAATAATCATATATGTGCACAATTTAAGCTCCATTTGTAATCACAAATTTATCATTTACAATATTCATTTATCTTTTTTCGGTTGTTTCATATTTATTATATAAACAACTAACTTAGTAGTCTATATTTATTTCATTTCCCTTCATTAATAATTGTTATAAATGACTAATTTAATCATTGTATATTCATTTTATTCGTGTTAATCATAAATAAATATGAAATAATAATTTTATAGTTTTAGATTGATTTTATGTTTTAATTATTAATCAACATAAATTAATTAGTATGATTTTTCTACTAAATAATAAAAAAATGTCATACAATGTGCATATTCATCTAATATCAAAAAACAAAGTTACATATGTTAATTACAATATAGAATAATATCAAGTACAACTATAAATAATTTCAACCACAAATTATATTATATGCGATTTTAAGTATTAAAATATGAGTTTCCAACTTAATATTGGTTGGACTACAATTTACACATGAAATATTGTTTCATCACTTCAAAACATTATCATTGTGTTGCCAAGGAATTGTCGGTGAATTCACCAACACTAAATAATCTACCATCAATCTGTATGTGTGTGTATCATGTGGTATATTGGATTTAAGGGTATCACTAGAACAATTTTCTTCTCTCTCTCTTTCCACATTTGTCGCTCTAGTGTTATTGACATTGTTCTCCTCTTTCTTCAGTTGCTTCTTACTACCATCAATACTAAGTTCCTCTTTTGAAAATGGAAGAAAATATAATGCATAGTATAAGACATGAAATATGATGAATACTATAATATAAATTAAGTAGACTATAAAGGATTTATATGAAATATACCTCAACATCTGCAATGTCAATGCCATTTTTCCCCGAAAAAGCAAGAAACTTGAACAAGTTTAGTTCATTTGGGTGATAGTGGCCACTATATTCTGATATGAACTATATAAATAAATCAAATAAAACATCACCATAGAAACAAACACCTCAGGAAATTAGTATTCAACCTTCAGGAAAATCTTAGGCACAATCATGCCAACTGAGTTACCTGCTAAAAAGCTCATGTTGTAGATAACTTGTGAAAACAAATGGAAAGAAAAATAAAACATATAATAAATAATGTAAGGAAGATTGCTAGAAAATTTCACCATAGAAGAAAAAATTTCTCCTACGGTTACCCATACATGTGTGTCGGTAACATGCCCCAATTTTTTATTTTATTAGGGCACACGCTAGAATTAGGTTTTTCTTCACTTCATAAGTACTTCAATGATCAATTAAACATTAGTTTTCACATAGAATTAAATTCCATATCATTTAGGAAGGTATACAAAAGAAAAAAATCAACTAATAAATATGAAAGAGCGATAAAGTAACCATGAAACAATAAGATAAGAGGCATAAAAATTAGGCACACAACTAGGGAAAAACCCATAAGGGGAAAACCCATAAAATTTATTCCTTATGAGAGAGAGAGAGAGAGAGAGTTTCCATATTCATCCATACATCATAAATAAAAATAGTATAATAATAACCAAACCAATAACCAAAATCGTTATGAAGTGTCATATCAAAATCCAAGCCCCTAGAATTTCATCTCTCCCTATAATTTCATCCTCCTCCTAAAATTTTGGCACTACTATAATTTTTCTAGATTAGAAATCCATGAGACCAATTTTATATTTCAATATGAGGAGAAATGATTTCCATTATATAACCTTCAAGTGGGGGTTGCATGTGTGCCTCTTAGGGGCCCAAGTGACCTAATAATTGTTGGAGTAAAATTTTACAAATCCAAATTTTCATTTCTTTTTCAATAAGAAAATACCAACCATGGCTACCAAATTTTCCAAAACTCCCTCTTAGCCAGGGAATTACTTTTCATTCTCTCTCTCAAGATCAATATTCTTGACCAATAATAAGTATGACAACCCACAACCTAAGGAAGACATCACAAATACAAATCTATCTCTCTTTTAGGATCAATCTCCCCAACTAACTATAGGTCCCACAAACCATAGCCTAAGGGAGAGATCATCAATCGCATCGTAAGGAAAGATACATAACATCTGTCTCAAATAATCTCCCCATCCAAGAGGTCTCAGAGCACACATATCAAGGGAGGAACCATGAATGCATATTCTGGACCACAAGAACTCACGACACACAACCTACATGAGGAATCAAGAATACATCTCTTGGACCACAAGGTCTCACGGCACATAGCCTACAAGAGGAATCAACAATACATCTCCTAGACCACAAGTTATCATGACACACAACCTACAATAGGAATCAACAATACATCTCCCAGACCACAAGGTATAAGGACACACATCCTATAAGAGGAATAAACAACACATCTAGGACTGCAAGATGTCACGAAACACAACCTACATGAGGAATTAACAATACATCGCGCATACCACAAGGTATCACGACACACAAACTACATGAGTTGGTCCATAATATGATGTTATTTAATAATGCTCCCTCTTCAAGGGAATTCTCAGTCATTCGAGTTTCTTCATATAAACATCAACAACCTATTCATCATCAGAAATGTAGCCATGGTGAATTATCATAAAAATTTTCATCTACCTTCAGTTGAGGCTTCTCTTAGAAGCATACATAAATAGCTATCAACAAACAATAATATATTTCAGCAATGGCTTCACCCAGAAGCAATCAACGACAATCACAAAATTAAATATCATTATCCATAGTCGAATCCAACATATAATAAATGGATTCTCTTATAAACAGGCATCAACAACAATAGTAGAATTCAACATACTGTAATCGAATATAACATATAAAAAGTGGCTTCTCACAAAAGTAGGCATCAAAAACCATAGTAGAATCTCGCAGACCATCATCAAAAACCATAATATAATTCAACATACCATAATATGGATTATTATAGAAGAAGACATCAACAACCATAGTAGAATATAACAAACCATAATCAAATTCAACATATAATAAATGGCTTCAACAGAAACAAACATCATCAGATAGAGAAATGAACCAATAAGTATCAAAGTCTTACAATTTATTCAAATCATTCATCACGGAGATGTCAATGGACCTGTAGTCCATTGTGCCAAACATATCACCAAGTTCATGCCTCAAAAGAAGCTCCCTCTTTGCATTAGGGACTTTGACTTCTTTTCATAACATATTTTCATTCATCATGGATATAAAGGTCACTGACAGTTGTTAATATTTTCTCATCATAAATTTTGGATTTCTTTGAATTAACAAAGAGTAGTCTTGAGAGATCTATCTTATGTTATTTATATCAAAAAATATTAAGTCTTCTTGAATTAATGACTTAACATCGTAAATAATTGTTCAATCCATAAAGATATATCATATTTTATATGCTCAAAATTTTATCCCATCCACAAGAAGTTCGTTCAATCCATAAAAGTTGTCCAATCCATAAATATATGTTAGGAACAAGGTCATAATCATCATCATATATATTTATTCAATAGGGATATTGAACAAGATTCAAGTATTGAAAATAAATTTATGCTAGGTCTAGACACATGACCTATATAAAGTCCACATATTATAACTCAGACTTGAATATACTAGGAGCCTTTGAATGCTCGAACAACAGAGATAGGTAGTGCACAAAACAGAGTTAAGAATCTGGATTTATAAGAGTTTCACTTGTCATTGTGATAAGTTCTTTAGAATATTCAACACTTGATTTAGATACCAAAAAGAACGAGATTCATATGGATTTCATATGAATTTTACACAGATTAAATAAAGTGGCTACAGAGGTTCGCATTAGATGTCAGGGAGATGAGATGTAAAAGATATGTCGCAAAATTTCTTATATAAAATGGAGATAAAGAGCCCAAAATTGCATACAACGGGAAACTTATGATAATTTACATACCTTTCATACCTTTATCAATATTTAAAAACTTTAGTCCTTTTTATAGGGTTCATAACTTTAGAGGATCAGATAATTGCATTCCTTAGGATTCCAAATTTCTTTACATAGTGCTTCTCAATAGGCCTTTGTTATAGATCGTTTGATTTGGCTTACAATACAAGGATTCCATAGAGACTTGGAATTTAAACCTTCCAAGGGAACTAGGTAAAACCATAGAAGGATAATCATAGATTCTTCAAATTAATTCAACTTCTCATCTAACCCAGGCTCTGATACCATGTTGATTTTACTAGGGCACATGCTAGAATTAGGTTTTTCTTCACCTAATAACTACTTCAATGATAAATTAAACATTATTTTTCACATATAATTAAATTCTATATCATTTAGGTATTTATAAAAAATAAAATCATTAACTAATAAAACTGAAAGAGCAGTAAAGTAACTATGAAACAGTAATACAAGAGACAGAGAAATCAGTCACACAACCAGGGCAAAACGCACAAGGGGAAAACCCAGAAATGTTTTTCCTTATGAGAGGGAGAGAGAGTTTCTAGATTAATATATACATCATAAAAAAAAATATAAAAATAATAACCAAAACAGTAACCAAAATCGTGATGAAGTGCCATTTCAAAATCCAATTCCCTAAATCTTCGTCCCTCCATAGAATTTTGGCCTCCTCATGAAATATTGGCATCCTCCTAAAATTTTGGCCCTCCTTTAATTTTGCTAGATAAGAGATGCATGATACAAATTTTATATTTCCAAATGAGGAGAAACGATCTCCTATATATAGCCTTCAAGTGGGGATCGAATGGGTGAATCTTAGGGGCCCAAATGACCTAATAATTTTCTAAGGCAAATTTTAAAAATTCAAATTTCCATTTCTTTTTCAAGATGAAAACATTGACCATGGCTACCATTTTTTCCAATACCAATATGCCATGATAGTTAGGGTTCATAGGACATAAACCTCCTACTAACATCATGATTTATTGGTTGCATATTGGCCTTGCCTCTCCTTTGTGAGTGAAAAAAATATAAATAACTCTATCCTTCACTAGTTGTACTGCATAGTATGCTTTTTGCATGCTATCTCCATATACCAACCAAAATTATCAAATATTCCAAACAATGGAATTATGAATTTTTTTATAAAACTATGTCATTTACACCTCGTGCCAATGTATATGACCAAATGTGCCCACTTGATTTTCTTCTTTCATATTCATTTACATCTTGAAAAATATTTGTTTCAAAAACCAAGATAGCCCCAATATCTCTGTATCCTAACACTCATCCATATTTTCCACAAACCATATGAATTAATACTCTCTTACGATCAACCCACTATTCTTAATATATTTTTTTTCTTCTTTCCATTCTCAATTCACCTAAAGTGATCTTCTATTAGTTGGTCAACACATTGTCATTAAAAGTATAAATTCCATCAATTTTCATGAAATGTCTCCATGAAACCTTTTATTTTTTTCTGTGACAAAAATACTTTTTCATTATTATATCAGATATCACGTTCAATGTGCCATAGCAAATATTAATTGCAAGATATTATGAGTACTATAGAAAAACCCAGAGCGGATATTACTACAAATGTATAATGAAGCAGAAGTGGTGGACACTGTAACAGACCTGTAAAAATGATCTTTGAAATTCTTTAATTTCTTCACTCCTCTCACATAGGTCAACAAAATCGTTGTAAAAAAATCCTTCTTTCTAAGCCCAACTTTCAAGGGCTTAATGGGATGGAACAAAAAGAGCCACAAAGTAACTATGGAATGGATCTACATGTAACATGATAATGTTCAAATAATGGCACACTTCCAAAGCTACTTCCACCTACACAAAGGAAACATAT
Source organism: Pinus albicaulis (assembly GCA_034641835.2). NCBI lineage: Eukaryota > Viridiplantae > Streptophyta > Pinopsida > Pinales > Pinaceae > Pinus > Pinus albicaulis. Next base: position 637,764,625 of record CM076574.1, on the reverse strand, counting down.
TGGGATGTGGAAGCTGAAAAAATATTGGACGACTTAAAAATTTGAGATATTTTGGTAAGAATCATCATTACCTTTCCCAAAGAGACATATTACCCAGGTTGAAGCTTAAATATGTCCTCTTTGCAATCAAGAATCTCATGGTATCCGTTAAGATTAAATATACATATGTCACCACTATAGAACCATTACATTCCTCTCTGGTCCACATTTAATTGCCTAGGTTTATTTCATAGTATTTTCAGTGTGATATAAAATATATATTACAAAAACAAGTACTTCAATTATGTCCAAACCTTCACTAGGGAAATCAAGAATATGGATATTGCAAATGTATGTCAAATATATATGAATATCACAACTATCAAGGCACAATATCAACCAACATACATATCAGAAAATAATTTTTATAACCAGAGATTCGTAACAACTTTAATTATGTTTCTTAGCTTCATCTAGGCATGCTAAAACACATATCATTTCAGATTGGATGTTCTAAAAAATCAGTGCATTAAAAAAACAATGAAACTACCCATAACAATGAGAATCTAAATTTTTATTTTCAGATCTTCAATTAAAAATTTAGGATAGCAATAGTATATTTCATATATTACACAAATTAAGATCAAGTAAAATAATTCAACTCATCTCATGGAGGTACAAAAGTCCCTTCAGCTCATTGAAAGCAAGGTATTTCTATTTTTTCCCAAAAACCTAGTTAGTGTTGGGTATGTGTTATATTATTTCCACAATTAGTCACATGCGTGGGGGGGTGACAAGGGGGAGAAGAGCCCCCTCTATATGTTGCGCTAGGTGTAGCGAGGGGGGGGCGGGGGGTGACAACCCCTCTATCCAGGGGTTCACAAGGGGTGGGTAGCCCCTTGCACAACATCCGAGGCAGTGCCTCGAGAAATTTATTTTGGACCCTGTTTTTGGTGGCCAAATGCACCTTTGGTTTTGTGCATGGGTTTGCACATGGTTTTGGGGCACAATACCTTTTGGCCCATGGTATTTTGTAGATATGGTCAAGGGAAATACGGTTATGTTCTAATCCATGGTTAATGGATTGAGATTTATGAATGCTTCAACATGTATATATATGTGTTGTAACACTAAAAGGAATTAATGAAAAATCAAGCTGGTAGTCCTGATTTGGGATCTAGGGGAAAAATATCTTTGTATATTTCTTTTATGTTTTATGCTCTCACTTTTTTCTTTTCTGTTTTTAAGAATTATTTTATAGAGAATTTATATACAGGGTTAAAATCTACATTTGGTATCAGATTTTTTTTGGCTTCAAGAAGGCTCCTTTGTTGCTGAGGTGTTTTTTTCTCGAGCTTGTGGTAGATCCTATTCAGTGGGAGAACTACGAGATCGATTCTTGCAATGAAAGAAGATGGCGAGCAGTGGAAAGATAGAGATAAAGAAATTTAATGGTGAGATTTTTGAGTTGTGGAAGCTCAAGATAGAGGATCTACTGGTTGATAAAGATCAGTGGATCACAGTAGATCCGGGTACTAAACCAACGAAAATGTTCAATGAAGACTGGGAGGAGTTGGATCAGAAGGAAAAGAGCACAATATAGTTATTTATCTTAGATTAATTATTGTTGAATGTCTCTAGGAAAGCTATGATGAAGACTTTGTGGGTCAATTTAGGGACTTTGCAACAATATAAGTTTCTGGTGAATATTTTTTTCCTGCGAAAAAAGCTCTATAACCTTAGGATGAAGGATGGAGACTCGGTGACATAGTATCTGAACGCCTTAAATACTGTGGTAATTCAGTTTTCATCCATTGATATTAAAATCTCAGATAAAGATAAGTGCATTAATTTTTTTGTTCTCTACCACATTCATGGGACAGACTAGTTATTGCAATAGGTAGCAATGCAACTACATTGAATTTTGATGAAATTGTCTCAGCCTTGCTATCAGAGGAAATGAGATGGAAAAATATGGAGGGCCAGAATGTAAAGGCATTATTTGTATAAGGAAGGTCCCAGAACAGAAACAAAAATAATTTTTTGTGTGGGAGATCTAAATCTAGAGGGAAATCTAAATCTCTAAGAAAACATGTAAAGGTGTGCTAGAAATGCGGAAACAAAGGCCACTACAAAAATAACTCCAGATATAAATCTCCTGAGAAAGAAAAGGGATCTAATGATTCTCCTTCTTTAGATGCAAAAACACCCTCAGATGAAGGCAGGGATGCATATTTGGCTTCTTCATCAAATACACATGTAGATCATGAGAAATGGTTGATTGACTCAGGTGCATCCTTTCACATCACTTCCCATAGGGAGTGGTTCTGTGGGTATGAGAAGTATGATGGTGGTGGCATCTTCTTAGGGGATGATAGGAAGGCCAAAATCATCGAACGTGGAAAATTCAAGTTTAATTTGCAAGGTAGAAAGATTAGAACACTTCTTGGTGTTCTACATATTCCTGCATTGGCCATAAATCTAATTTTTGTAAGCAAGATAGATGATGCAGGTGTAAAAATAGTGTTTGAGAAAGTTACCTACAAGACGGTTTGGGGAGCACTGGTATTAATGCAAGGAGGTTGGATTAAAACTATGTATAAGCTAGAGGGTAGCATTGTTATTAATGGGTGCAACAGTTCTGTGGTTCCTAAAAATGGAGCAGAAAGCCTAACAGTCTCTAGAGAAAATACCATGTTATGGCATCAAAGGCTTGGACATATTGGATAGAAGGGCCTTCAGATATTGCATGGTAATGGTATGGTAGAAGGTATGTATAATTTCTCTTTGGATTTTTATTTTTGTGAGCATTTTTTATATGGGAAGCAGAGTCACGTGATTTTTCCTTCTGGTGCTAAGAGGGAAAAAAATATATTAGAGCTTATGCATCGTGATGTGTTTGGACCTGTGTCAGTTCCATCACTAGGAAATTATGTGTACTATGTTTCATTCATAGATGACTTCTCAAGGAATACATGGATATATTTCTTAAGGAAGAAATATTAATTATTTCACAGATATAAAGAATTTAAGGCTCTGGTGGAAAACTAGACAGAGAAGAAGATAAAGGTGTTGAGGACAGATAATGGTGGAGAGTTTTGCAAGAAGGAATTTTAAGAGTTTTGTAAGAAGTGTGGTATAGCACGGCGGAAGACTAATCCATACACACCTCAGAAAAATGGAGTTTCAGAAAGAATGAACAGAATGTTGATGGAAAAGGCAAGAAGCATTCTCAGTGGTATCAGGTTAGGAGAGGAATTCTGGGCAGAGGCGGTGGAGACTGCATGTTACCTGGTTAACAAATCACCTTCATCCGCGTTGGAGGATAAGACTTCACATGAGGTATGGATTTGTAAGAAACCCTCTCTTTCACATCTGAGGCTATTTGGATGTGATGCATATGTACATGTTCGAAAGGAGAAAAGGACCAAGTTGGATTATAAATATAAAAGGTGCATCTTTATTAGGTATAAGGATGGTTTAAAAGGTTACAAAATTTGGAACCTAGAAACAAGGAAGGTTGTGTACAAGAAAGATGTGGTGTTTAGAGAGGTGAAAGATTTTGTTAAACATGAAGTCCTACCAAAGGAACTTGAGAACATAGAGTTTGAGCTAAAGGAGGATAAATCAGACTCTACAACAGAACAAGATTCAAAAGAGGAAGAGCCACAAACTCTAGCTGTGAGAAATGTATAGTCCATCTGCTTTCTGTTCAAAATTTTCTTTAACTATCATTGATGATGATCCCAAAACTATTAGGAAGGCAATGGATTTAGAGGATGGAAAACTATGGAAGGAAGCCATGGTTGATGAAATGGCATCCTTGCATAAAAATGAGGCATGGGACATGGTGGAGTTGTCGGCTGGAAGGAAGCCCATTGAGAGAAAATGGGTGTTTAAGAAGAAGATGTATATATAAGGAAAGGTGGAGAAATACAAATCTCAGTTGGTAGAAAAAGGTTTTTCCCAAGTGCCAGGAATTGATTTTGGTGATATTTTTTCTCCTGTTTCCAAGGTTACTTCTATTAGGTTACTTTTATCTGTTGTTGCTGCATTTTATTTTGAGGTAGAACATATGGATGTGAAGATAACATTTCTTCACATCGATCTGGAAGAGGAGATCTACATGAAGCAACTTGAAGGCTTTGTGATGAAGGGTACGAAAGAAATGGTATGCAAGTTAAAAAGTCTCTGTATGGGTTACAAAATTCACCAAGGATGTGATATCATAAATTTGATACCTATATACGGGGATTGGGCTTCACCAAAAGAAAAGAGGATCAATGTATATATTTTAAATTAATTGGTGACCATGTTATTTATTCTGTCTTGTATGTGGATATTATGTTGTTGATTGGAAATGACAAAGAAACTATCCAAGTTTTTAAGACCCAAATGTTCCCCAAATTCGACATGAAGGATCTTGCTGCTGCAAACTATATTTTTGGCATGGAAATTAAGAGAGATTAGACAGAGAGGAAGGTCTGGTTAAACGATAGGAAGTATATTGAGACAATATTGTAGAGGTTCAATATGTAGGAATCTAGTATACCGGTGAAGGTTCCTATTCCTATAGGTGTAAAGTTATCTGTTGAACAGTGTCCCTAAGACACAAGAAGAAGAGGAGGATGTGTCTGGTGTTCCATATGCAAGTGCAGTGGGTAGCATGATGTATGCAATGGTTTGTACTAGACCAGACATTGCACATGCAGTGGGAGTATTGACAAGGTTTATGTCAAAACTAGGGAAGGATCATTGGATAGCAGTGAAGCATTTTTTCAGATATTTTCGTGGCACTAGTGATTATGGTTTGTGCTAGAGGGAAGAACAGGATTGGACATGGTTTTTTAAATCCTTGGTTTTGTTGATGTAGACTAGGCTCGAGATCTGGACCAAAGAAGATCTAAAAGTGGGTATATTTTTCGACTATTTGGAGGTGCAGTCAGTTGGATGAGTAAAAGACAGCCTGTAGTGGCTCTTTCAACTATAGAGGAAGAATACATGGTAGCCACTCATGCCAGCAAGGAAGTAGTTTTGTTGCAAATATTGTGTTCAAGTATGGGGTTGGTGCAGAAATCTATAAGGATAGACTGTGATAGCCAAAGTGCAATTTTCTTGGCTAAGAACCCTACTTATCATTCAAAGACAAAGCACATTGATATTAAATATCACTTTGTGAGAGAGATGGTTGAGGATAAAAAGGTGTTGCTGGTAAAGGTGGACACTTTGAAGAATTTTTTAGATGCATTAGCAAAATCTGTGAGCACTCAAAAGTTCTCTTGGTGTAGCGAAAAAAAGGGTGTTGTAGGGTTGAACTAATTACTAAGCTCTTATGTCACCCCCTGTAGAAAGAAAACAACAAGTGGGATAATTTTAGAGTTGTAGCCACTACAAAACCCTCTGAAATTTGGCACCAGTTTGAAATTTCAGAGCCCCTATTGTTTTGATGAGGACATGCCCATTCCCTGCATCAGCCATAAGCCTCAAGAAATTCCAGTTTGAACAGGTAACCACAAACCAGGTTATGACTCCAATTTTTTCTAAGTAAAGTCGTAAAGTTGCAAAGTCGCTCTCCTTTCAACCTTCAACAGTTTGCGACTTAGAAACCTTGCGACCTGACCAAGGTTGCCAGGTTGTTAGGTCGCAAAGTGTGTGAAAATATAATTGTTGCGACTATGTGACCTTGCGACCCAGGGATCTCCAGGTCGCTAGGTCACAAGGTCGCAAGGTTGCATCCACACCTAACTGAACCTTCTTTGTGACCTTCCGACCTCCATTAATGACCACACATATGACCCATTTATAAATAAAAGGGCTGTGTAGGTCACATTCGACCAGCGCAATGGAGAAAAAAAGACGTCTGACAAGCCAATCAAAGTGTGATTTTTTTCAGGTAAGTTGCCAAAAAATCCTAATGTTCTTGTTTTTATTAGCTATGGCCCTACCTACCCCAAGCCTAGGCTATTAATTGCCTTATATGCCCCTCAATTTCAATCCTATCCCTCACAGTCATTCTAGCCAAGGTTCCCATTTTTATTTCTCATCATATCATGCCTAAACCTGTTTTGGCCCCTCCTTTTTCTTCTTGTCACTTTAGGCAACCTTCCCTGGCCATCTTCTGACCTTTTAAACCTTGATTTTCTTTCTTCCCTTGGAATTTTCCCCCATTTTTTCCCATTTTTATCCGCAAGTCGCCACGGCCTTATTTCCCTCAGAAAATCCCTAATGTGACCTTGCAACCTGGTGAAAATTTGACCTTGTTGCTAGGTCGCCAAGTCACAAAGTCGCAAAGTCCTGACTATCCATGCAATTGCTACTTTGTGACCTTGCTACCTCGCAACCTGGTCGTTGAGTTGCCAAGTTGCAAAGTCAATATTGTTCATGTAGACATGAATTTGCGATCTTGGGTTCACGCTAATAGGTCATCACGTCGCATCCCGTCCAGTTAATACCTTTGCAAGCGGCGCAGGTCGCAACAACCTATCCAGAGCAGCCAAGGCCCTAGTTAGTGCAAGCGGTTGTTTCTTTTGTTTTTATTTTATGCCATCCGTATTATCGTGGGACTATTTTTTGAATATTTCAGGTAATATATAGGCCGAGCTCGAGTGCATTTCCATCTCTTTGGCCTCAATCGAAATGGGGCCCACGGTACTTCGAAGGAGACAAAAGAGCCTGGAAATAGAGCTATCAGAGGGAGACATGCCTCCACCACTTCCCATATATGGAGACACCACCTATGTTTTCAGGAAAGGCACCAAGATGTCATGGTATGAACTCTACCAGGAGTTCACAAAACCAGAATTCCCGGAAGACCTCGTAGACCGAAAAGTGTACATTCAGGTCAAGAGGTCCAAGCTGCATTATGTGGGAGCCCACACACCAATATTACCATGTGTTGAAGTGATCTAGTGGATCCTCCAAAAGGTGGAATAAAAGATATGGGTGATCCACAATCACGCAAGGAAACCTTTCGCCAATCTAATCAGGAAAGACGTGGAAGCATACTACTCACTCCTGGCTAAGGAAGAGTCTTTCAATGCCCAGTGAATTGCCACACATGATGTGTCAGTGCAAGATACCTTGAAGGGTTGGTGGGAGGACCCTGAGAATTTCAAAGGGAAGAAGGATCAGTGCTATAAGACCGAAGGCCTAAGAAAATTATATAGGCTTGTCACAGCCACGATGTACAGGATATATGGCAGAAGGAACGCCACTACCTTTAGTGGAATATGGTTCCCCCTCATGTACGCGGTCACCTCCTACAACACTCATTTAAACTAGGAACATCTATTAATATTAGATATAAAGGTGAACATATCAGTAGATGAGGTACCAGAGGAGGGATGTGCATCAGAGATTTACATGGCTACCTTCCTCCTAGATATAGTGTGCTCACGATGTAACTTTTATGATTAGCCACAAAACTCAGACACATTCTGTGGTGGACCTATCCATAAAGATATAAATGTTTTCTGGGCTACTAAATACAAGCAAGACATCAATATCATCTCATAGAATTTTATCACCTCACTCTACAGACACCTTTTCAATGAAGATATTCCCTGCATGTCCAGAATGGCCATGGATACGTTGATCAAGGTAGCTCACTGGTTCCCCATAAAAGAAGGCACCTTCATGATATTTTTTGGGTCATTCAGGACACCTCATGCACTACCCAATTTTGTCACTAATAGACTACTATTACAGGAGGTATTATACCAAATGACAAGCGGGTTCTATAAAACGCTGAGCAAGGGAAAGAAGAAACAATGGCCTACCCTCCCGCTCACTATTGGTGCCTACATAGTCAGAGATTTCAAAGAAGTGGAAGAAGAAGCAGAATACATAAAGGTATTCCATTTCGTAAACTTAGCCCACTGGTCCTATGACCCTGAGAGGATCGTCCCTACACACTGCAAGCAGGCCAAATTCAACTAGACTTATCAGCACACAGAGTGCGTTGTTGAAGAGGAGGTGAAAAAATTGTACAATGCCCTTAGGGAAGAATCCCTTGAAGGACAAGCCAACTTGGACAGAGACCAAGGGAGTGTAGGTTTTAACCCTGAACAGAAATTATCTACACACGAATCTTATAACAGAAAATAAACAATAGCAAGAGCATAAAACATAAAACAGATAAACACAGAGATTTTCCCCTGGATCCCAAATCGGGACGACCAGCTTGATTTTTCATTATATTCCTTTTAGTGTTACAACACATATATATATATACATGTCGAAGCATACATAAACCCCAATCCATTAACCCTGAATTATAACATAACCGTAGTTCCCTTGACCGGATCTACAAAATACCAAGGGTCGAAAACCATCATACCCCAAAACCATGTGCAAAATCATGCACACAACATGGGTGGGTCTGCCTATGAGTGGGACCGCATACCAAAAAAAATTTCACCGGGGCACTGCCCCAGACCCCGACAGGGGGGGCTGTCGCCCCCCTGTGACCCCCCTGCTACCCCCGACGCAACGTACAATGCGTGGGGCTAGTCGTGGAAATAATATAACACGTTCCCAACATTCTCCCACTTGTTGTTTTCTTTCCACATGGGACCACAAGAGAGCTTAGTCATTTGGCCAATTCTTCAACACCCATTGTTTCTCTACACCAAGAGAACTTCTGAGTGCTTATAGACTTCGTCAATGCATCTGCAACATTCTTCAAAGTGTCCACCTTTACCAGAAACACCCTTTTAGCTGCAACCATATCTCTAACAAAGTGATATTGAATATCAATGTGCTTTGTCTTTGAATGATAAGTAGGGTTCTTAGCCAAGAAAATTGCACTTTGGCTATCACAGTCTATCCTTATAGCTTGTTGTACCAACCCCATACTTGAACACAATCGCTACAACCAAACTGCTTCCTTGCTTGCATGAGTGGCTGCTATGTATTCTGTCTCTGTAGTTGAAAGCACCACTACAGACTGTCTTTTACTCATCCAACTGACTGCACCTCCAAATAGGCTAAACACATACCCACTTGTAGATCTTCTTTGGTCCAAATCTCCAGCCCAGTCTACATCAAAAAAACCATGAATGTCCAAAATTCTTTCTAATCCTGGTCTTCCTTGGTAGCACAAGCCATAATCACTAGTACCACGTAAATATTTGAAAACCCGCTTCACTGCTGTCCAATGCTCCTTCCCTAGGTTTGACATAAACCTGCTCAATACTCCCACTGCATGTGCAATGTCTGGTCTAGTATAGACCATTGCATACATCAGGCTACCCACTGCACTTGCATATGGAACATGGGACATATCCTCTTCTTCTTCTTGTGTCTTGGGACACTGTTTAGCAGACAGCTTTGCACCTACAGGAATAGGAACACTCACCGGTTTACTATCATGCATATTGAACCTTTGCAATATATTCTTGACATACTTCCTCTGGTTTAACCAGAGCTTCCTCTTTGCTTGATCTCTCTTAATTTCCATGCCCAAAATATAGTTTGCAGCACCAAGATCCTTCATGTCGAATTTGGAGAATAGTTGGGTCTTCAAATCTTGGATAATTTCTTTGTCATTTCCAATAAAAAACATATCATCCACATACAAGACTAAATAAATAACACGGTCAACAATCAATTTAAAATAAACACAGTGATCCTCCTTGCTTCTAGTGAAGCCAAGTCCCCGTATATAGGTATCAAATTTCTGATACCACATCCTTGGTGACTGTTTTAACCCATACAGAGACTTCTTCAACCTGCACACCAGTTCTTTCTTACCCTTCACCATAAAGCCTTCAGGTTGCTTCATGTAGATCTACTCTTCTAGATCCCCGTGAAGAAATGATGTCTTGACATCCATCTGTTCTATCTAAAAATCAAATGCAGCAACAACAGATAAAAGTAATCTAATAGAAGTAACTTTGGCAACAAGAGAAAAAATATCACCAAAATCAATTCCTGGCACTTGGGAATAACCTTTTGCTACCAACCGAGCTTTGTATTTCTCCACCTCGCCTTATACATTCATCTTCATCTTAAACACCCATTTTCTCCCGATAGGATTCCTTTCAGCTGGCAACTCCACCAGATCCCATGCCTCATTTTTGTGCAAGGATGCCATTTCATCAACCATGGCCTCCTTCCAGAGTTTTCCACCCTCGGAATCTACTTCCTCCTTGACAGTTCTAGGATCATGATCAGTTATAGTTAAGGAAAAACCTGAAAAGAAAGTATATGGACTATACCTTTCTAGTTGCCTTCTTTCCCGAACTGATCTTCTCAAAGCTAGAGTTTGTGGCTCTTCCTCTTCTGAATCTTCTTCTGCGGTAGAGTCTGATTCATCCTCCTTTAACTCAAACTCTATATTCTCAGGTTCCTTTGGTATGATTTCATGTTTAACAACATATTTCACCTCTCTAAACACCACATCTCAGTTGTACCCAACCTTCCTTGTTTCCGGGTTCCAAAGCTTGTAACCTTTTAAACCATCCTTATACCCAATAAAGATGCACCTTTCAGATTTATTATCCAACTTGGTCATTTTCTCCTTTGGAACATGTACATATGCATCACATCCAAATACCCTTAGATTTGAAAGAGAGGGTTTCTTACCAGTCCATACCTCATGTGGAGTCTTATCCTCCAACGCTAATGAAGGTTATCTATTAACTAAGTAACATGTAGTCTCCACTACCTCTGCCGAGAATTCTTGTCCTAACCCGGTACCACTGAGCATGCTTCTTGCCTTTTCCATCAGCGTTCTGTTCATTCTTTCTCCAACTCCGTTTTGTTGAGGTGTGTATGGAGTAGTCTTTTGCCGTGCTATACCACACTTCTTACAGAACTCTTCAAATTCCTTCTTGTAGAACTCCCCACCATTATCCGTCCTCAGCGCCTTTATCTTCTTCTTTGTCTGGTTTTTCACCAGAGCCCTAAATTATTTAAATTTGTCAGAGAATTCAGATTTCTTCCTCAATAAATATATCCATGTATTCCTTGAGAAGTCATCTATGAATGAAACATATTACACAGACTTTCCCAGTGATGGAACTGACACAGGTCCAAACACATCACTGTGCACAAGTTCTAATATCTTGTTCGCCTTCTTAGCACCAGAAGGAAAACTCACCCGATTCTGCTTTCCATATACACAATGTTCACAGAAATTGAAATCCAGAGATAAATTAGACATACCTTCTACCATACCATTTCTATGCAGTATCTGAAGGCCCTTCTCTCCAATATTTCCAAGCCTTTGATGCCATAGCATGGTCTTTTCTCCAGAGACAGCTAGGCTTTCCGCTCCACTTTCTGTGAACCTGCTGAGTCTCAAAAATGTTTTCCATATTCATACATATTTCCATTATGTCATAACCATTTAGCTCTTATTTCATAGCCATTTGACCTAAAACCCTACATCAAGTAACCATTTTCATAAATATATGGGTTAGGATCCTTGCTTTCCAAAGTTATTTATTTTATGTATTTTAAGTGAATTTATGATTAGAAACTAGAAAATTAACATAGTTTCATATATCTATATATGTGTTATGAGTTTTGTGACATGTGTAGGTCAAAAGGAGACTTCTAGAAGACCCTCATGTGGCACTCTAAAGCCAAATTCGAATTTGGTTGGAGAAGATTATGGGATCAAGAGGATATGTGTCTCACTTCCTTGTTGTATTAAAACTCTAAGAGGATATGTGTCTCATTCCTCAAGTTGTGTTAAAACTCTAGAAAGACATGTGTCTTATCATTTCCTATTTTGATTGTAACTCTAGAGATGGAGGGAGAGATTCATGGACTCCCATTAATGAGATGACTCCTCATATTTTGTATAAATAGGAGAAGCTTTCTCCTATCATAGGTAATGAGGAAGTAATGAGGAAGTAATGAAAAAGTAGTAGAGAAGTCTTTGTAACAAATTTCAAGATGGAATGGGATGTAGATTTGTGAGTTCTTTTTAATAGAGAAATTCAGTTCTTTGATGTTGTTTTGATTACAACTTTAAGGAGCTGAAGGACTTCACCAAATTGGTAGCAGAGGGCCCCTGCTATCCAAGGAGGCTTTTACATGTTTTCTAGATAAGTTGCTTTCAATTCCGTTTTGTCATATTTCCTTACTTAGATTGCTTTCTGAAATCATAGCTTTTAGCATAATTTTTCATGGCAGCCCGGGCATTTGCATATCTTTTGACTAATGACATGGAATCAATATTGTTCTGCTGTTAATTTATTTTTCTTAGTTTTTGTTTAATTCCAACACTGCTTTGTTTATTTCATTCTTGCACATTTGTTTCAGTAGTTAGATTTAGATATATTAAATTGCTCATGTCATTTTCAGTTACCTCCGAAAGCCACAGCTGGACTGATGGCGAGGGATTGAAGTATGAATGTGTAGTTTGATATTAGTTTCTTCTCTGCAAATTTAGATATATTAAACTGCTCATAACATCTTCAGTTGCCTCCGAAAGCCACAGCTGGACTGATGGTGAGGGATTGTATTATGAAATGTGTAGTTTGATATTAGTTTCCTTTCTGCAAGTTAGATATATTAAATTTCTCATAACATCTTCAGTTGCCTCCGAAAGCCACAGCTGGACTGATGGTGAGAGATTGAATTATGGATGTGTAGTTTGATATTAGTTTCCTTTCTGCAAGTTAGAAATATTAAATTGTGCATGACATCTTCAGTTACCTCCGAAAGCCACAGCTGGACTGATGGTGAGGGATTGAAGTATGAATGTGTGGTTTGATATTAGTTTACTTTCTGCAAGTTAGATATCAGTTACTCAAGTTGTTTATGGTTACTTCCGAAAATCATAGCTGGACTAATGATGAGGGATCAGAAGACAAGTTGATGTAATTTGATTTAGATTTACTTTATCGCAACTTTTGGATTTCTTTCAGCATAGTTTCTTTTGTGTTTAGACAACACCAAGAATAGTTTGGTTTCATGCTCACTAGTTCACTGTTTTGATTTATTAGATTAGCAGCACCTTTTTCATTTCAGTAGCACATTTTCATTTCCTTTCAAGTTTTGTCATTGTATGTTTCAAATTCCTTTTTCAGTTTCAAGTTGGTAAATCATTATAAAGAACATCATTGCCTTGAATATCCATAACCATACTTGTCTTTTAGAATTTCATAAAAATCCAAAAATGACAAAAAGTAAGAGATAGGTTATCTTGCACATATAGTGCGTCACACTTCGTCAGCTTACGAATCTCTGGTTGATAATTTATGTTAGCAATTTAGGACACACTAAATTGACCAAACATTTTGGCGCCGTTGCCGAGGAAGTGTAACTAGGTAGCCTTATTTCTTACATCTAAAAAAAATTAATAATTCTTGAGTATGCTCTCCTCCTGCACTTTGTGTGATCTGGAGGATCAGAAAAGGAATTGTTATGTAAAAAAAAAAATTAATAATTCTTGAGTATGCTCTCCTCTTGCACTCTGTGTGATCTGGAGGATCAGAAAAAGAATTGTTATGTAAAAAAGAAAAAAAAAAGGGAGACAAAATAAAACTTCATCATTTCAATTGATTTAATAATTTAAAAAAAAAAAATTGTTTTCATGAAAAACTTTGATTTCAATAAATTGTTTTGTTTAATGAATATATATGTATATTTTTAAATTTTTGAAAATATCACATACATAATTTTATTAAACAAATCAATTTAAAAAAAAAAATGAAAAAAAAAAAAAAATGAAAAAAATCAAATTGTTTTGTTACTAAGATATATATGTATATTTTTATTTTTGAAAATATATATATATAATTTTAATAACAAATCATTTAAAAATATATATATATATATATATATATATATATATATTCAATAAAATTTGTTTTGTTTAGTAAATTACATATGTATATTTTTAATTTTCCAAAATTTAACATGTGTAATTTTATTGACAAAACTAAAAATTTAAAAAAAAAAAAAATCATTTTGTTTAGTAAAATTTATATGTGTATTTTTAATTTTTAAAAATATAACATATAATTTTATTAACAAAAACAAATTAAAAAAAAAAAATTGAAAAACAGAAACATAAACAAAAATAAAAAGGCCATGGCATTTTGGAAAAAATGAATTACTCTCAACAGAAAGCATAAAAATTCAACCATTTACGATGCTTGCAGTTGTATTATGGCTCAGAAACATCAGATTTTTTGCTTCTGATAATGAAAATCACGTAGAAGTTGAAAATGATGAAGTTAGAAATGTTGCAAAGCTGCTAGATTGCAGTGTTTCAGAGCTTATGACAGCATTATTGACTCGTAGGATTTGAGCTGGAAAAGACATCATCAAAATTCCCCAAATCCCTGAAAGAATTCGTGAGGCCTTTGTGCAAATCTCTCGCCATTCAAACCTATCAATGCCAATTCCTTTTATTATACTAGGCCTGTCAGCCTTGCCAATGCCGCCTGCCATCATCAAACGCTCCTTCAGATTCATAAAATGGCATGTAAGAGAACAAGGCAATGAAATTGACAAAATTTTCAAACAGAAAAAAAAAAAACGTGCCTTGACTGAACTGAAGAATGCTCAGGATAACAACACTCTTTACATATGGAAATCAGCAAACCAGAAGTTGTATTTCATTCTCAGAAAAACGCAATTTTGAACCACGTTCTGAAGAAAACGATTTTTGTTGCTGAGGCAGAGCCCAGAAAAACGCAAAACAGAGAAAAACGCCAAACTTTGAAAGCACGATTTGGCAAAACGGAGATGAATTTAGAAAAACTAAAACATGGGTTTTTTCGCCAACATGGTCAATTAGATAACCCAGAAACCGTTTTAAGAAATTCGTGGCGGTCTGGGAGAAATTCTCGGCTCTTTGAAGGCCATTTTTGCCTGCCGCGTGAGGAAAAACGATTTTTTCTGAGTGAAGAATTTGAAAACGGCACTCTGCATTGATAATTCGGTTTCCTGATTTCTAGGAAGAGGAATTCTAATCAAAATCAAACTCTTATCATGGCATTCAATGCACATTCCACTCATTTTTGAATTTAATTCAATTTCGTTTTCTGAATGTTGGATTTCAGTAATTCTTCTCTCTTGCATTGTTTGAACGGCTAACACTTCTAACTCTTCAGCCTGCAAAGCACTGATATTTATTTCAAATTCAGAAATGTACTGAAGTTTCCGAACAAATTGTGTTGCTGGTCTTGACTGGTCAAAGCATTAGATGCTTTAGTCCCAGTAGCAAGGCATCGAATGTTGATGAATACCTATGGCTAATGAGAAGAGCCTCTTACAAAGCCAGTTATAGAGTATCGTGGTGGTACCAAAATTGGTGGTGGACTTGTTGCAGGTTCATTGTTACAATCACAGTCCCGTGCGGCGTTCATTACTCCAGCTATGGGTTGTTCTCTATTCATCCTTGGCGAGGATGGTAATCCTCTTCCTCAAGATAAGATTGGCATTGTTGAGCTCGCACTTGACCCATCAACTTTTGGTGCTTCAACGACATTATTAAACACCAACCATTATGATGTTTATTTATTTAGCATCATTTGTTGAAACTTTATTTCAAAGGCCAAAACTAGGATGCTCTTCATTTTGTGCTTTGTATAATTCATTTAAAAAAAAAAAAAAAAAAAAAATTCAATAATTTTGAATCAATGAAATGAATAAGTTAATTTGTTCGTTTTTCTGAAGGTATTGATTAATTTTGGATTGATGATGAAGGATGAATGGCTAACTTTTTATTCAAGATTTTTAGCTACAGAAACCGTTGACATTCCGCAGCTAAAGTCCAATTCCGCAGCTGTTCTCCAATTCCGCATCTGTTCTGCAATTCCGCAGCTGAAAAATCTCATTGTTCAAATCAGCCTAACTTTCTCATACAAAATCAGATTTTGATGATTTAAGTATCGTTGGAAAGGTCTCAACAAGATCTATACAATGAGAAATCCATCATTAGAGTTTGAAATGGCAAATAATGAAATAAATTTCTGAAAAGAAGCTACATTCAACTTGAGGCACTAATTCCAAAACAGGTATAAATTCTTTTGATTTTTCCTTTCAGAACTTGTTTCATTAATACAAATTCTTAGTTTTGTGTGTAAATATCATAACTAGAGAGATTGATCACCTCTCTCCCTTTGATAATCTTACATTCCATTGCAGAAGAAGTATTAGTTTTTTGCAGGTTCCAAGAGGAAGGACAAATGACTACAAGAGAATGGTGTCTCTCTAAGAGACCAATTTGTTTCATAAGAGGATGATCAACAACAAAGAGGAAATATGCTGATGCAAAATCAAATCCAAACACTTGAAAAACTTTCAGATACTATTGTCTCCATCACATCCATACCTCATAATAAACCATTCACCTCATTTCACTTCATATTTTCCATTTACATTCACATCCACTTTCAATTTCTTTTTGTCCATTCATAACCACAAATAAAAGCAAGAGGCTCATTCACATGCTTATTGCCCATTGTCATTTCTCATTCACATGCTTATTGTCCATTTCCATTTTCATCTTCCATTTTCATTTTCCATTTCATGTCATTTTCATTCCGCAAATAAGCCCTGCTTCAATGCAAACTATTGAGTCCATAGTCCTTTGAGTCTAAGTTCTTTGTAAAAACACCTTGAGGCTTGCATGCCTTAATGGCAAGTTCTCATGCTGACAAAAAATGGGAATACATTAATGTCTCTTGTTCGTCAAATCTTCTAGGTGACTCGACATCAACAAAATCATTCGTACCTAGCAAGATGTGTTTAGGCATCTTGACTCTCATTGTCATCAATGGTGAGAGTTCTCGTGTTGACTAGTGGCATCCATTAATGGCCACTAAGTCAACAATTTCCTACTATGTTCGACATCAGAATATCTTTTCACATAGTAGGAATTGTGCCAATGAGTTTTGAAGACATGAAGACTATTATTTTCAGCATTTTGGAGCAGATTCAGCAAGTTTTAGTAGAAGCAATAAAAAATCATCTCATCTCTTTATCCATGACTCCTCTTGTTCAGCCACTTGAAAAAGAATATGATCAGAATTTTGCAGCCACCACACATACACAACTCATCCACATTTAAGGTAAGTGAAGGTATGTTGTTTTCTAATTTTTAGTCATGTAATTCATTAGAATGCTAAAATTGTAACTTTGGAAAAATTCCTCACTCCCTTTTCCACATTTTCATATCTTTAGTTGGGGGGGGAAGGAACATCATTTCATATCCACATGTCATACACCATCATACATTTTCATTTCATTTCCACCCACATATACTTCCCAACCAACTATTGTTGCAACATGATCCAAAAGATTATATGCCTTGCAAATGATCAATTCATTGATGAAGAAATTGATTCTAAATGTTTTCATGAACTTTGATGCAACAAATAAAATAAAGCATTGTTACACAAGAACCAATGCTTCAAAAAAAAAAAAAAAAAAAAAAAATGGTTGTCACACAAGAACCAACCAATGAAGAAGAAGAAGAAGAAGAAGAAGAAGTTGCAATCAAATGTATTATACTTTTCCAAAAAGGAAAAATCAAGAAGCAAAGTTTGGAATGAATCTATATGAGTCAAAACTCATAAAAGATCAACTCATGGACAAATGAATCATTGTAATGGTTGCATGAGGACATGCAACAACTTCAGTTGGGGGGTATGTTGAGTCTCAAAAATGTTCTCCATATTCATACATATTTCCATTATGTCATAACCATTTAGCTCTTATTTCATAGCCATTTGACCTAAAACCCTACATCAAGCAACCATTTTCATAAATATATGGGTTAGGATCCTTGTTTTCCAAAGTTATTTATTTTATGTATTTTAAGTGAATTTATGATTAGAAACTAGAAAATTAACATAGTTTCATATATCTATACATGTGTTATGAGTTTTGTGACATGTGTAGGTCAAAAGGAGACTTCTAGAAGACCCTTATGTGGCACTCTAAGGCCAAATTCGAATTTGGTTGGAGAATATTATGGGATCAAGAGGATATGTGTCTCACTTCCTTGTTGTATTGAAACTCTAAGAGGATATGTGTCTCATTTCTTAGTTGTGTTGAAACCCTAGAAAGACATGTGTCTTATCATTTCCTATTTTGATTGTAACTCTAGAGATGGAGGGAGAGATTCATGGACTCTCATTAATGAGATGACTCCTCATATTTTGTATAAATAGGAGAAGCTTTCTCCTATCATAGGTAAGGAGGAAGTAATGAAAAAGTAGTAGAGAAGTCTTTTGTAACAAAGTTCAAGATGGAATGGGATGTAGATTTGTGAGTTCTTTTTAATAGAGAAATTCAGTTTTTTGATGCTGTTTTGATTACAACTTTAAGGAGCTGAAGGACTTCACCAAATTGGTAGCAGAGGGCCCCTGCTATCCAAGGAGGCTTTTACATGTTTTCTAGATAATTTGCTTTCAATTCTGTTTTGTCATATTTCCTTACTTAGATTGCTTTCTGAAATCATAGCTTTTAGCATAATTTTTCATGGCAGCCCGGGCATTTGCATATCTTTTGACTAATGACATGGAATCAATATTGTTCTGCTGTTAATTTATTTTTTCTTAGTTTGTGTTTAATTCCAGCACTGCTTTGTTTATTTCATTCTTGCACATTTGTTTCAGTAGTTAGATTTAAATATATTAAATTGCTCATGTCATTTTCAGTTACCTACGAAAGCCACAGCTGGACTGATGGTGAGGGATTGAAGTATGAGTGTGTAGTTTGATATTAGTTTACTTTCTGCAATTTAGATATATTAAATTGCTCATAACATCTTCAGTTGCCTCCGAAAGCCACAGCTGGACTGATGGTGAGGGATTGAATTATGAATGTGTATTTTGATATTAGTTTCCTTTCTACAAGTTAGATATATTAAATTGCTCATAACATCTTCAGTTGCCTCCGAAAGCCAAAGCTGGACTGATGGTGAGGGATTGAATTATGAATGTGTAGTTTGATATTAGTTTCCTTTCTGCAAGTTAGATATATTAAATTTCTCATAACATCTTCAGTTGCCTCCGAAAGCCACAGCTGGACTGATGGTGAGGGATTGAATTATGGATGTGTAGTTTGATATTAGTTTACTTTCTGCAAGTTAGATATCAGTTACTCAAATTGTTTATGGTTACTTCCGAAAATCATAGCTAGACTAATGATGAGGGATCAGAAGACAAGTTGATGTAATTTGATTTAGATTTACTTTATTGCAACTTTTGGATTTCTTTCAGCATAGTTTCTTTTGTGTTTAGACAGCAGCAGAATAGTTTGGTTTCATGCTCACTAGTTCATTGTTTTGATTTATTAGATTAGCAGCACCTTTTTCATTTCAGTAGCACATTTTCATTTCCTTTCAAGTTTTGTCATTGTATGTTTCAAATTCCTTTTTCGGTTTCAAGTTGGTAAATCATTATAAAGGACATCATTGCCTTGAATATCCATAACCATACTTGTCTTTTAGAATTTCCATCTCACATTAGGAAACCAACCAAGATCAATAAAAATCCAAAAACGACAAAAAGTAAGAGATAGGTTATCTTGCACATATAGTGCGCCACACTTCGTCGGTTTACGAATCCTGGTTGATAATTTATGTTAGCAATTTAGGACACACTAAATTGACCAAACGAATCTGCATCATCAACTCAATCATCCAATACCTAAACCATATGTAACCACACATACATATGCATAGCCAACACACTTGCAGTGCAAGCAACCAAGTTGACATCAATGACAATCAACCACAAATCTTCAACACTGCAACACATATCAATGACAACAATATGCAACATTGTAGCAAACATCAATTTCAACACTAAAATGTAGCTATACATACTCCTAAACTAACCAACTATAAGGTTGTTAGGATATTCCGACGCATAGGAAATAGTTAAGCATAACTTGGTCTAGCGTAGAGTTAGGTAAAATGTGTTTCTTTGATATGTACATTTGTAACTTATAATCCGACGGTCACGATATGTAGTGATCCAACAGTTCACTCTCTCCTTGGTATCACTGACACTTGATCCGTGGCTTAACACCCAATTGGTCCATGATTTATATTTAAAGAGCATGGAGGGTCATTTTACTGGTAACCGTTTATGAGAGAATCTTATGTAAATTTTCTTTCTTTATTAATAAATTGCATGAAGTGGTCGGGTTGGCTCAGGTTGTGGACTGTTTCCCTCTTTGAGGGTTTTAACCACGTCAAATACTGGTGTACTGATCGTTGATCTATTTGTGAGCGGTGACCTCTGGTTTTTTATTTAAGGAACTTACCCTGTACATTCCTACATGGTATCAGAGCCATTTTTAGGGCCACATCTGTCGTTGATCCAAATTCCAAGTCAGTTTGATTGCATGTGACTGTCGTTTTCCAGATCTACTATTTCTAACTATTTTCGAGCTGGGAGAACTACTATGTTGTATCTGGAGCGTCTATTACAGTGAGGAACCCTTTCATTTCATGCGAAAAGCTTTTCATTTGCCCAAGTTATGTCATTTAAATATGGAGGTATAAAGTATCTCTTTTGCAGTTATATTTACTAATCCTTTTGTATATTTTAGTTTCCTCTGTTTATTTCGGTTTATAATTTTTTTTATTGTCGGATCTATACCTGCTTCTTTATGTATTCTCTTTGCTTTGCGCTATGTGCAATCTCGACAAATCAAAAATAGGAAGATGAGATTTTATTTGCTATGTATGCTCTTTCCCCGTGTCTTTGTGCGATCTCAGGAAATCAAAAATAGCGAAAAAATAGATACTTTTCGGTAAAACTAACCGGAAATATAACGTTCTGCCATAAGGCTTCTATTTTTGTGCACAAATTTTTGCGTTTTTTGGTAGGAAAAAGCACGCACATCTACATCGAAAAAGAAAAGAAAAAAACACTTCCTCCTTTCAAACAATTATAAAATCCTTTTACTAGCTCACTTAGTGTAAAGTTAGTTTATTAGAATAGAGATCTTGGGTTCAAGTGTCTTTCTCAAGCTTCTTTTTCTAAAAATCTATTTGTAAAGTTACTTTTTCTTACAAAGCCTTTTGGCAAGTTGCCAGTTTTAGAAAGAGGGTTTTATGTAGAAAGCACATATAAAAGTAACATTGTAAAAGTGACTCTCACTTATTTATAAAAGTGGGTCACATAAATTAGTTTTTTTTAAAGTGAGCTTATTATAATAAGTTTGGAAAAGACGGGGGGGGGGGGGGGGTTTAAGTATAACTTCATCATCAAGTTTCAACCTTTCACGTAACTATTCGACATCTACAACACATTGTTTTTTAAAAAGGCATAACTTCTTCATCTGGAAGCCGTTTTTCGAGCCATTTTTTTTAATTAGCCTAATTTTTCGAGATATTTCCACTGGAGTAGTTAGTTTCAGCCTTTTCAACTTCAATATTTTTTTTTAAATGGAAATTGTATGCTCGGTTATTCTTAACAACACCAATTATTTCCAATGGCTACTCTACATGATAGATTTACTTATAAGTAAAGGGATTTATAGATTAGCCACGGGACAAGACACTAAACCTACCAATGGAGATAAATCAATAAGATCAAGCACAAGGGTTGATAGGAATGTCCATTGCTCAAGATCTTTGATTTCATATCCAAGAAATTGACACCCCGTATGCAGCCCTGAAAAAGCTAAATATTGTTTTTGGCATTAAAAATGAAATCAGGGCCCACCAGCTTGAAAATGAGTTGCTTACTTTGGACTCCAATAATTTCTCCTCTATAGAAGATTTTTTGTCCAAATTCAAGACCCTTAGACTTCTTTTAGAAGGTTGTAAGGTCAAAAAGGAAGATGGTAGCCTTATCTATTCCATTCTTGCTAAGCTTGGACCTGCATACTCTATAGTTGTTTCCACCTTCCATTCCACTAGAGAAGCCATCATTTCTCAAGGAACAACCTACAAGTCCCCCTCTTTTAATGCCTTTTGTGATTCTTTGATAAGAGAACATGAAAATTTCTTACACCTTGGTATTATTAAAATTGGAAATTCTTCTAAGAAATCCTTAGCAACCCAGCAACAACCATATCCAAAGAATCCTAAGAAGTAGCATCCTAAAAAGAATGGTCCTAAACCAAACAAGGGTCTTAAGAAATTTTAGCCGCAAACTAAAAGAGCAACTAAACAAAATGATAAGGCAAATAAAAACAAAGGGAAGAAGATAGATAGACATTGCAACTTTTGTAATCATGATGGCCACATAGAGTCTAAATGTTCTAAGAAGATGGAAGCCTTGGAAGCAGCAATGGAGAAGCACAACATCAATTTGGAGAACTCTTCAACTACAGCTTCAGGAATTTCACTTTCTACTTGTGGTTGTCAAGCATCAAGATCTGGTTATGCTTTGAATGTTTCTTCTTCTTCTCACTCTCATGAGTGGCTCATTGATTCTGGAGCCTCTTACCACATGGCCAAAAATAAAGCCATGTGTTCTTCTTTAAATGATTGTAACACCAAAAATGTTCATGTTGGTGATGATAAATCTCTTAGTGTTGTAGGGTCTTGAGCCATTCATCTAGATAATGGTCAATTTAATGATGTATTATGTGTTCCTACCTTGTCCTGCAACCTTCTATCTGTTTATCAGATAACTCATTCAGGTGAAGGGAAAACAATAGAATTCTCACCTCATGATGTTGTAATTAAGGACCTCAAATATCCTAGACATATTTTAGCTATTGGCATTGCTGATGATTCCACAAGGTTGTATAAGTTTGACAACTTTGGGTCATAATGTCTTCCCTCCGTTTTTGTTTCTCATAATGATGAAGTGAGAAAACTTTGGCATGAGCAATTTTGTCACTTAAACTATCACTCTCTTCAAACTCCATGTAAATAAAATATGGTGACAGGTATTCCTATGGTATCTTGTCGAGATGGTGTTTGTTTCGGATGTGTACTCGGAAAACATCATCGAGATAGTTTTGATAAATGTGCCTCTTGGCATGCTTCAGCCCCTTTGCAGCTTGTGCACAGTGATTTGTGTGGTCCACTTCCTGTTGTTTCTTTCTCTGGTTGCAAGTACTTCTTAACTTTCATTGATGATTTTTCCAGATGCACTTGGGTATACTTTTTAAAACTCAAGAGTGAAATTTTTAACAAGTTCTTGGTCTTTAAGGCCTTTTTTGAGAAACAATTTGGACATCCAATTCTAAAGTTAAGATCAGACAATGGAGAAGAATATGTTAACAACAAATTTATCAACTTTTTCACTGAGCATGGCATTCAATTGCAACATATTGTTCCATATACTCCACAACAAAATGGTGTAGCTGAAAGGAATAATCGCACCTTAAAAGAAATGCCTAATTTTATACTTCAATCTAAAGGACTTAGTCTCAATTTTTCGGCAGAAGCAATTAATTGTACAAATTACGTAGTAAATCACACTCCTACTAAGGTTTTAAGGAATATAACTCCAGAAGAAGCCTGGAGCTCAATCAAACTAGATGTAAGTCACTTTCGTGTTTTTGGAAGTGATGCTTGGGCCCATATTCCAGATGCGAAACATAAAGCCTTAGAACCTAAGAGTGAAAAATGCATTTTTGTTGGATATTATGAAGATGTCAAAGGATATAGACTTATTCAACCAAAATAAAAAAATATAATCATTAGAAGAGATGTAAAATTTGATGAAAATTTATCAGCCTGCGAGCCTAGTTCGGTGGGTGTGCCACCTTTGGCTTGCAAGCCTGATTCGACATATGTGTCACCTCTCACTATCTCTTCTATTTTTGACAACATTTCTTCTAGTTCAGATGATGACAGCGAGGATAAAAATCATCCTCCACCTCTTGAAGATATTCCTTCAGCTCCACGGCTTCCAAGATGGGTCCGCTCTACTCGGGATGCAGCAGGTTCTCTTGCAAGTGACCATGCAGATCGACATCGTAACGTTCTCAATTTGAAAGAGCCTCTTCCTTATTGGCTCAAGCTCCAAAAAATCCTGATCCAGAAACCTTTGAAGAAGCTTCAGGTCATTCAGATTGGGATGAAGCTATGAATGAAGAATATCGTTCCTTATTGTCAAAGATACTTGGGATCTTGTACCTCTTCCAAAGGGAAGAAAACTTATCAGATGAAAATGGGTTTACATAACAAAGTTTGGACCATATGGAAAAGTGGATAAACATATAGCTCGGCTTGTTGCTAAATGATTTTCATAAGTTTAAGGAATTGACTATACTGAAACCTTCTCCCCTGTTGCCAAAATGAATTATATCTGCCTTGTTCTTTCCCTTGTTGTCTCATTTAAATGGGAATTCCATCAGATGGATGTTAAATTTGCCTTCTTACATGGGGATTGCATGAAGAAATCTACATGGAACAACCCCCTAGTTTTATCCCAAATGGCTCTAACCTTGTTTTTCGCCTTAGGAAGTCTCTCTATGGTCTCAAACAAGCTCCTCGGGCTTGGTATGCCAAAATGGATAGCTTTCTCTAGCTTTTCTAGGTGTCATTCTGACAACATTGTCTAGACCAAGAAAGTGGGTAAGTTCTTCAACATCCTTGTTCTTTATGTTGATGATCTTATCCTTAATGGTATTGATCCCAACCATATAAACCATGTGAATTCTAGCCTCAAAAAGAAGTTTTAAAAGAAGTTCAACATCAACGTATGAAACACGTTGAGCTTCACATACACTTCATCAGAAATCTCATTCATGATCGTGTTCTTGAAGTGCAGTATTTTTCAACCAATGATCAAGTTTTCGAGTTCTTTACAAAGGCTCTCACTGAAGCGAAGTTTACCAAACTTTGATCTATGCTTGGTGTTCATGAAAGTTATCATTAAGGGGGGATAGGCTCTAATGCCTCCTTCCTTCTCATATTGTGTCACCTTCGTAAATCATTCATTCCTATCCCAAGTTGTTCTTAAGGGGGGATGTTAGGATATTTTGACACATAGGAAATAGTCTACTATTTTGTTGCCTTTGTAAATCCTTCAATCCTATCCCAAGTTGTTCTTAAGAGGGGATGTTAGGATATTATTACACATAGGAAATAGTTAAGTATAACTTGGTCTAGCGTAGAGTTAAGTAAAGTGTGTTTCTTTAATATGTACATTTATAACTTATAATCTGATGGTCATGATATGTAGTGATCTGACAGTTCACTCTCTCCTCAGTATTATCGACAATTAATCTATGGCTTAACACCTAATTGGTTCATGATCTCTATTTAAATAGCATGGAGGATCATTTTTCCGGTAACTGTTTATGAGAGAAGCTTATGTAATTTTTCTTTCTTTATTAATAAATTTCCTGAAGTGGCCACGTTGGCTCAGGTCGTGCATTGTTTCCCTCTTTGATGGTTTTAACCACGTCAAATACTAGTGTATTGATTTGTGATCTATTTGTGAGCAGTGACCTTTGGTGTTTGATCTAAGGAACTTATCATGTAAATTCCTACAAAGTTCAGGGTTGCATATAATGAAATTTCCAAGGTAACCATCATAGTTGCTCCCAACCTGTATCAAAAAATATACAATAAATTAAAAAATATATAAAACAATGTGTAAAGGAAAAGATAAGAGATTGAATAACTTTCACATAAAATTGAAGGTCTTGCATGTTAGCAGAAAAATGTGTTATAGTCACTACTTCTCCCTTGTTCGCATTATTACTTTTTTTAGAAAACCATAATTAAATAAACCTTGAAGACTCCTTGTGAATGAATCTTCATGTGCATTGTACTTCTTATCAAGCATGAGGAAATATTGAAACTTGTTATTTGCGATGGAGATTTCCAATTAGGATTTCTCCAACCATTCAATAATTGGATCATAAAATTCAAAAAAGTCCTCTTGAGAACCCTGAAATCTTTGAAAATATGAATTTTCAATTAAAAGTGTGCGGTTAGGATGAGAATATTTTGAGGGGAAATTGATCTGATCATATTCAATAGGCATGCCAAAATAGTGAGGACCTAACATAAGAATCAGAGAAGGTTGAAGTTCCTCAACTTCTTAACAAGTACTTGAATAGCAAGATGTTAAACCGTAAATATCAAAGGATGTACAACAATTGTATTTTGATGTGCTGATGAGAAAATGGTAAGTTAAATGACATTCATCAGAGCCAAAATCATGATCAGATGGGTTGATTAAAGCATCATATTCCCATTTTGTAGTTGACAATGACAAATCAAATTGAACAGCTCTGCAAATGCTCTGAAAAATAGAATCAACTTCCTCACATGTTGAATCTGACAAACCCTTTTCCTGTAATTAGTGACAAATTGTACAAGCATAGAAATCATCGAAATAATTAAAAAGGAATGCTAGTGTAGTGAACATATGAAACCATTGAGGATGTAATGGATGAAAAAGAGGAAATAATTTCAAAAAATAACTCAAGCATTTGCTAACACTCAAGAGGATTTATGGTGTCATCAATATATTCACAAAATATACCAAAAGTTGATTATCCACCATAGAAATTAATAGATTTGATTTCTTTTGCCAAATGTAATCTTCAAATTGATCAGCTTCGAAATTTTTCACATTCACGAAAGGTATACACTCCAAACCCAAAATTGATACAAGAGATTTTCCTGAGGATGAATTCACTATAGCAATATAATCAAGAAACCCGAACTCAAGAAATAGGAAAATTGTAACGAGAAATCCCAAAATCCATATAGAACGAGTTTCCATCTAAAGAAGCAGTACAAATGAAAGAATTTGGCGAGAAAAAATAGGTCTGAAATGGTTCAAGAATTTTACCAGGATTGTGAGAACTTGACATAACCATCAATGAGATTTGAAGTGCCTCGATTTCCTAAAAAGTTTCGGAACTTTGAAAAAAAAAAATAAGAACATTTTCCAAACTGAGTCGGATCACAAATTGCATGTGGATAGCTACTATCAATTAAGTTAACAGGATCACCATTATCTAGGTGGAAGCTATCTACATCACTTGTTTCATTATATTTTTCAACTTGGACAAACATATTACTCAAGTCATAATATTCTTTTGATCGCAAGTTTGAGGATGTATGATGTTATCAAAAAATTGTACTTGATTGGCTGCTAATCAGACAACTTCATGTAACTGTTTCAAACCAACTTGTGACTAAAACTTAGCCTCTTTAGTCTGAGAGGGCTCTCTTAAAAGGGGTTAATGATATTTGATTATGATGAAACTAGATGGCTAACTCTACTTGGAAAATAACTTGCTTGTGATGTCTGTAGGTTGAAAAGAGTATAAGTCCGCAATCATTGGGCTTATGGAGTCAACACATTCAGTACTTCAGTGGTAGGTTCACTTGACATGGAAGCTGAGGCAGGTAAGAGTTTTTAGCAGAGGTAAATCACACATGAAACATAAATAACATATTCAATTCATCAATAAAGGAAGTCAGAGCATACACCTATGAATTCTGAGTAGTAAAGATGAAAACCACTACAAATGGTACACATAGAAAGTATAGATCAATTCAGCACTAAAACCTCCATGAGAATCTCAGGTTGGTCAAGTAAAAGTCCTTTGTATTACGGAAAATAGTCAAATTACATAAAGCTGCAATATTGCCAAAAAATCTCCAACCCTTTACAAAGTTGAATAGCTTCCCAATAATAGACTTGTTACATGAAAGATTATCTACCTCTTAGCTAGATTCATCTGACTTTTCCTAATGACACCTTGCATAACAAAAAAACATGTGCTTTAATGATAAAATGACAGCTACACTATGAAACAGTCCTTTTCCTAGTAGGAATCAAACTGCTAGTTATTACATCAACTACTTTATCTCCTAAAAAAGTTACATATTTGACAACTAATCCTTCACATGTTCGAATAGGTTGTGATAGAACTCATCACTACATGAAATTTTAATTATCCTCCTCCAAATCTAGAAACAAACCCTATTTTTAAGGAAAATTGGTCCTTATCTTCAACGAATGGTTTGGCTGATGGGTTGTCTTCATCTCATGGTCTTCAAGTCTTGGATGTCTGCCGGCATAGTCCTTTCATCCTTTGAAAGTATCCACCTATCCAAAACTACCCAAAAACCTTCTCATAAACCTTCAACACAGCACGCTACGAAAGTATGATAGTTTCATAGCATACAAAAAATGACCTCTGCCATCAGAATTTTTGCTTCTTTTCTCTTGCATGGTCTTCATCATGCCTTGACACATCTTCCATATGATTTCCCCCTCTTGGAATCTCCTCAAAGTGGTCTTAAATACAAAAATAAAGTTAAAAGTGGTTTCGTAGCGTTTTCCTTGCTTCAAGCCTAGAAAACACTACGAAACTGGTGAAAACTATGTCAATTCCATATTTTTTCCTAACTTCAAAAATATGCCTTCTAGCTAAAAAAAATTTGTTTCCAACATGCCACTGACCTTTCAAAACATAAGCCAGCTCAAACTATGAGTCTTGAGGTGTTTCTTCCTCATTGATGATGAGTTGAGATATTGGCTCCTCAACTACTGTCATTTTTAGGCCTTTCTTCTCCAGCGCCCCATGGATTAATTCTAGTTGTTCTTAGAGGTCTTTAACCTGATCCTTAAGCTTTCTGTTGGTGGATTTCAAGTGCAGGTTCATTCTTCTGACATGTTTCACCTCTTTCCTCAATGGCACAGTCTATTTGATTAACTAATGTGTGTTGTCTAGGGTCTTTGATACAGTGTCAACCTGCTCTTCCGAAACCTCTTTCATCTTTTCAAATCAAATCTTCTAGATATTATGTTTCCTTGCTTCCTTCTTCATAACTGCAATTTCATGGTTAGCTAACCTCAACTGTTCTTCAAGGAGTTCAAACTCTATTTTTTCAATTACTTTCTCCTTTCATTTATTTGGCTTGCTAACTGGATATTTTTTTGCATGTGATGAAAGATCAATAATGTCTTGTGGTGGCTGGACAGTGTCAGTGGCTGGATGAACTTTTTTGCTGCTCTTTAAAAGTTTTCTAGCATGCCTTGTCATGGGCTTCCTAGCCGGGAACATAAAACCTGCATCTTTACATTCAAACTCTAACTTTTTTGTAGATTTAGCTTTCTTGAGTTTCTATCCACCTTCATCTATATCCTTAGCCTGGACTATAGGAGTCTCTTCAATATCAATGGCATGTCGTATATCTTATAAATTTCCTTTAGCCACTGTTTTTTCTTCTAAAGCCACTGTTTGACTCCTTGTAATCTGTTTTCTTCCTTGTTTACTCACATCTTGCTCTTGTTTTGCAGGTTTGCTCATTGTTGAATTTTATTTTGAAGGTGAAACAGTGGGTGTATCAAATCTCTGCAATTGCTCTACTTCCATCATGACTGGTTCACTTTTCTCTGCCACTAAAGGTGATGGCATACCCGTAGGTTTAGGAGTTCTTGTAGGGGTAAGGGTATCCATTTCAAAAACACTAACAAACAGGAAAGAAGACCAGTCTCTACCTACTTTTTGTAGCTCATCTAAAACCAGCAATTTTATTAAACCATGATAAAACAATGAGGTTTCACTTCCTTCAGATTTTGCTTGAACTTTATCTGTTGTTTTCGCTAAACTTTTATGTAAGTAGAAAGGCAGATCAAAAGATATCCTACCAGAAAAGTGTAGGAGAAGCTTGAAATGATAAGAATAGACTTTATGGTATCTCCCTTCACAAGTGAAATATTTCTAGATGATAAGCAGCAACTTTGAGAAATTATCCTTCATGCAGCTCCTTGGAATGGAATTTGTAAGGTCCCTTTCACTGTTTTCTGGCTTGATAAACTCTTTGCACTCCTCCATGTTGAATTTGAACCCTTTGAACCATTTTTCTTGTCCTTTTGGAATCCCTATTGCTGCTGTAATGACCTCTGGTGTAATGATGAGATTCAGCATCCCCACTTTAGTAGCTATTCCACTAAAGTTTAGGGAAAATTCTTTAGAAACGTGTACATGGAATCCTTGTAGTCTTTCACAAAACTGTAAACATCTTGTCCTTCTAAAGACTTCTACAACTATTAGGTCTTCTTTTATTAGGTTCATATCTGATGGTTCATATTTGAGACATTGGCCACCCTTATTTGTCTTTCTTTTTGCAGCCATAGTTTATTTAGTATCTTCTTCGCCTTGCTTGATAATTCTCTGATATCTGCAAACCTTTGAAAATATCAGCCACAACTTTGGCTCAATGAAATAGCTCTCTAGAGCTCAATAAAACGCAAAGAAGAAATGGAGAATGATAAATGACTCAATTTGGAAATATTTTGAAGTTCAATGACCACTCATATCATAATTATGACTCATACATGCTTAAAATGGTGATGATGACTTCAGCCCTGACCATGTACCTTGATATTTACCCTAACTGACTCGAATGTCATCTAAGTTATCCTTTTCAAATCATTTTCTAATACCTAACAGCTAATTTGACATGACAGACAGGAAACCTTACTTTCGTAGTGTTTCTAGTGTATTTCTGGGCGTTTTCGCTACGAAAGTATCAAGATTTTCGTAGCGAAAAGTGAAATGTCTCAGTGTATTTCGCTATGAAAATGTGTTTTCTTGGCTAAAATGGCCATTTCGGTGCTAAAGCTTTGGGAAATGAAAATTTTCAGAAAATTATGATTGATGTGACATGAGGGGATTTGAATGAGGGTGATTTTAGACCTTAGGGTAAGCTAAATAAGAAAAAATAAAAAATTTCCTTGACCAAGTAATGAAAAATGAATCCTTTAACCCTACCTTTGACACATGAACCTATATGACTTTGTCAAATGATGCTTCATTTTTTCTAAATCATAATAGCGGCTCCACTTGGGATGGTGTGCCCCTATGGTACACCAAAGAACCTGTAGTTCCAGCGCTACTATCCCATCTTCTTGGAACTAAAAACTCTGAAATTTATGAAAACTCACCAAGCTATTATGGCCTTCTCCTCGAGCTAAAGTTTGATGATTACTGCTGAAAAACCAAATCTATAGATACTGAAAGGATGCTCAGTCTACTTGAGCTTATTCACAAACATTCCTACTTACCCTAAAAACTGCAATCTTCATGTTTGATTCAAGCAACATGAAACTTCCAATGAAGCCAATCATTGATATGATCTGACACTTGAACCTCTTGACTGTGCTTGAACCAAAAGTAAATAGAATACTGAAATGACCAAGGAAACATAAGATGTATCTAGTCATCATAATGAAAATATAACTAGAAATTTGGACTGTAGAACTCTTCCATGTAGTCAGTTATAGGATCATAGAAGACATAATCTGTTTGATGATTCTCAATATATTCTGCAGCTTTGGACAACTCATATATGCTCTGCTCAGAAACAAAAGATTTTGGTTGTGTGTTATCAAACTGATTTTCAAAAACAGGGTATTCTTCCTCAATCTCAAAAGAGAAAGGTAGCAGCAGCCTATCTTTGTATTTTGGCATGAAATTTTTTTGAAAAGACTAATCTTGATCATGAAGACAATAGGATTGAATTTGGTCTTATAAAACTTCAATATTTTTCTCTATGTTCTTAGCAACTTCATCCAAAAAGTGAATCTTATCTTCTGACTTGCACTCAAATGACTTTAAATAAGAAGACAAGGACAAAAAGAAAATTTCATCCATTTCCTCATTAGTGCGATCATCATTCCATTGTTTAAAACCTTGAATGGAAGGAGAGTCTTCCACCAACTCTATTCTTTCCATCCATGTTTCCACAAAAATAAGCCAAAATTCAACAAATGACTTAATAGATCTGAAATCCACTGTTTACATTTCCCTTGAAATGAATCATAGAACAATATGATGAAAATATCTTCATGTATGAATCTAAGAAGCTCATTAAAGTCATGGAAATCTGATATATACTTCAAGGTCAAACTCAAATCATCCCCATTGAATATTTGAAACCAAAAAAAAATCAAAAAATTTAAAAAATGTAAAGAGGGTATACCCTAAAAGAAAGATCAAAGGGTAAAAAGAATAAAAATGGTCAAAAAGAGAAAGAAATGAACCCCAAGCAAAAAATAGACCAAGGAAAGTGTGCAAATCCAAATGCCACTACTTTTTACTCTGTTGTAATAAATCAATTGTGTGCGGCTTGTGAAATTTTGCCACAATTCATGAATAAGTCAAACTGTTTAAACTTGACTTACTCATATTTCAATTTCATGTTATAGATTAGAGAATAAATATCTAGCCAAACAGTTTAATCTTGGCAGATAAGTAGCTAGGTAGAGTGAATAAAAGGTGCTCAACAGTTTAATCTGAGCCCTTGGATGTAATAAGGGTAGAAATAGATAGATTTATCATGTAAAAAGGGAAAGATTGAAAAGGGTTTGCAAAATCTAAATGCACCCTAATAAAGAAGAGAAAATGGTAGTGTTAAGTAGATAGGGTAGGTAGATGGTGCTGCAAAGTGTTATCTGATGAATGGTGATGCTACATGTTGGTTAATCATTTACTTTCATCACAAGTACTAAAGCAGGAAATACACTGAAAAATCACAGCAAGCAAAGTCAAATTCATTAACCTCCCTCATCATTTTTCCCCCTCAACAATTTTACTAATTTCCCCAAAAGTACTAAGGTAATTTGAGATCAAAGGGGCTCAAGGCATTTCCTTGACTTCTGGAGGGACCGGACCCTCGGCCTAATGATCAAAAAGACCTAAGCACTTGAAATAATTCATCATTGTTATCTTCCATCTTTAAATTTTTCCTAAGTAAAATCCTATTTTACTTAGGAAACTGATGCAAAATTCCATAAAAATTCCTCAAAATAACTTGTTATTCTAAGTTTAAGTGTTGAAGATAAAATGTTGCAATTTACTTCATAAGTTATCACTTTCTTAGATGTACAAAGATGTTTTGATTTTCCTTGTCCTTTACCATATTAACATTTAATTCTACTATATTAAATCCCTAGTGAAATCCCTTTTCCTAAATATATAACTCCCTTTTCTATAAATATCCCCAAAACCCATTTATTATAATGTTTACCAAAGTATATATTCCCGCACATTAAAAATAAACACCCCGCTTTATAAGCCCTTTGGTTAAAACTATAGCATTATACATAAATCCCGCCCCTATGATGAATAAATTGTATTAATTCATTCATCATATAATAAAATATATATAAAAAAACTTTAGACATACTATAAGTATGTTTAATACCAAAACATATCAATAAACTTTGCGAAAAGCCTTGTGCCACCGTGGTCCGTCCACGTGGCATTCCACCTAGCCAACTCCGCCGCAACCTATTTCATTATATACCTGAGATTAATTAGTCATTCGGACTAATTAACAACCTTCTCCGCCTATTAACATTTCCCCGGGGTGATTAGATTATGCATTAAAAACCTTTTAAAACCCGACGGGCCCACCTATCAACCCTCCGCATGTTCCCCATCCCTTCAGCCGTTGGATCGCTCATTCGTTGATCAACGATTATTGTTAATCCCGCTGCCCATCCCTTGCCAGCATGTTAACCAGCGGGGGATGGGCGGTTTTTGAAAAGTCAGACTTCCACGTGGCAACTGCTCTGTGGAATCGCTCCCCCCGCGATTAATACCGCCCTTAACCAAAAGCGGTGCGGGCACTTCCCGCTTACCACTTACCGCCTGACGCTGCACACGTCGTCCTGTACTACCATGATGTCACATCTCGAAAAAAACAAAAAACCTTTTAGCTTGTGAATAAGCCATTTTTTCGTGTTTTTTTAGTTATTTTCATTATTCTGAGAAGAACGTTGCTCCCGCTACGATTTTCAAAATTTCTGCTGTGATTGACCATTTCGCCCCAAAATTCTGCTGCGCCCGTATTGAAGAACGTCCCTGCCATTGCTCATTACCTGTCAAAGAACCAGTTTCCATCTAAAAACAAGTACCCTACATTGGCACATCTTCAGCAACCACTCTACAGCAAGCGTTACAGGAAAACAGTCCATCAGTAGCAGCAGAACCCATGGGTAAAGGAAAAGAACCTGTAGTTCAGGTTATTGAAACCTTGGTCATGGCAGAAAAACCACAGAGTTCCAAAACACCAGAACCATCTCAGGCTTCTCCCACACCAGCAAAGCAAATCCAAGTTCCAGAGATGCAAACTCCACTGAATGTGGAAATAGGGAAAAAGAGGCTAGCTCCAGATACCACACCTTCAAAAGGAGCCCCACAATTTTATCAAGCTAAAAAACACAAGTCTGATCCACCTCCAGATGTAGAGATTATAGATGAAGTATTTGATGATGGTAGGGAAGATAGTCAGCAAACAGGTACAGCAAGTGAAACAAACATAAGCCAGAAAGGGATACAAAAGCAATTAAGCACTAAAGTATCTTCTTTCAGACCGCCAAAGACAGATACTGGAGACATCAAAGGAACCTTCATTAATATCAAAACAAAGAATGATCCATTGAAAATGAAGGTATACGATCAGTATATGAAGATGGCTCCTCATAATCAGCAAAGGCTGATGTCAGCATTTGATCTTTCACAAGGTAAAATGCTGATGAGCCATTTCAAAGCAATGGTGCCAAAGCCAACTTCAGCAGCAGATTACATCAAAACAAATTTTGAAGTTTTAGCAAAAGATATCCATCCCCTGGATCAGATAGAGCTTCATAGACAAACAGGGGAAATGGTTTATTCTACTCTCACTAACAAAGCCATGGCAACTTTAACGCTGCAAGATTCCTTGAATAACACTTCTGCACAATTGAAGATTGAGAGGGCCTCCTCACAGGCCAAGGATAATAGAATAAAGTCTCTAGAAGAGATCATCATTGGTTTGGGTCACAATCCCAAAGACATTAAAGGTATTGAGGCATTGGTAAAAAATAAAGAGGATGATATAGCTGTACTCAGAAAACAGCTGAAACTACCAGCCTCGAGGCACCCTCAGACACAGGAAGTTATAAAAGGAAATTCACAGGAAGAAATGATGGAGTTGCTCTTGAATATGACAGAGCGACTAAATGAAACAGAGAAAGAGTTGGAAAAAGCATTGCAGGAACAGGAAATTATCAAGCAGACTTCAACAACAGGTACTACAACCACAGGACAGCAGGAACAACCATCTCAGGTGAATATTTCTAATTTGAATTCTGAGGATTTAATTAAACAGATGGAGAGTTTGCAGCTAAGGGTCACAGAGCTCCAGGAAACAAAATTGCAATTAACAAAATTGGAGGAAAAATATGACACATCCAAAAAGACAGCTGTTGACAACCTCAGGGAAATAAAAAGATTGGAAAAATTGGTTGAGGCTTTGCAAAAAGATCTTTCACTAGAAAAGCCTCTGAACGAAATAAATGATATTCTTTGGTGCAACATCATTGAATTAATAAGAGATATTTGGCCCTCCATTCAAGCTATTTTTGAGCAAAATGAGTTAGTCAAGATAGCACAAGAAGAAATAAATAAAACCAGACATGAATTAAGAGGCAGGCCGGAGCAGGCCCAACATCTCATTCAATTTTTGAATTCCAGAACAAAACAACAGCTTGCATTGTTAGGAATTGATGACAGGACAGGTGCAGTTTTGGAAGCAAAGAGAGTTTTCACCAAGAGGACTTTCATGCAAAATCTAGAAAGAAAGTGTACAGACATTTTGGTTGATATCAACGTTTTCAGAGAGAAGTTTCAAGCTTTGCTGGACAGTGGATTGCCAAGCCCCATGCTCACAGAGGATCAAATAGTAGACTTGGAAACCTATGAGAAAAGGATAAAAGCTCATGCTAAAAATACAGCTGTAGGTTCTACTAGCTCATCAGAACCTGCATTACCAACTGGGAAAAGTATTTATGATAAAGTGAGGAATCTATTTCATCTGGAGCATGAAATAAAGTATCTATTTCCAAACGAGCCCACTTTTTATAAACTTACTGAAGTAGATGAAACTTTAAGGAAACTCAGAAGAACTATGACACCAGATGATCAATGGTGGAAGGAAATGCTGGAAGTTCTGTAAAAGTTGTTTTCAGGATGAGATTTTACCTTTACTATCAAGTAAATGGTAAAAACAGAAAGACAGATGAAAGAGTATCAGATGAAAGGTTAAAGAGTATCCGTGAGAAGAAAGAGTATTCAACAAGTCAAAGAAATACGCAAGGGACAGCACAGAGTCCTATTTTAATCACTTATCTCTAGCACGTCCATGAAGAAAGGAACAACACATCAGCCGTTACCCATTATTCTATTTACGAGACCATTTGTCTCTTGTTTGTTTGTAAATATGCTTTAAGTCAGCCTAGATTATTGGCTAAGATAGTGTAAGATTGTTAGGATTATTTTGTGTATAAATAAACCCTCAAAGAGAGTGTTGAGGGTGGATTCTATTACTCTGCTGTAACATTGAGATTTTCGGAATAAAAGCTTTTGGAGAAATTTACTTGTGGCTTGCTGGATGACGATTTGAAAGCACTGGACTTGTTGCGGGATTCATGTGTTGGACTACAGTTCAATAAGTGTTTCTACCTTTTGTCTGAAATTTTATATTAGTTTTTAATACCATCATATCCATTTCTGAATAATTTACATAAAAGATTGAGACAGAATTTGCTTAATTGTACTATGTTTTCAAATGTGATTGTTCTTAATGTTTTCTTCTAAATTAGCTATAAGCATGAATTCTTAAATGCTCCTGCTTTGCTAATTTAAACATTGTTGATTACTATAATAAAGAATTCTTCATTGCTCTTTGTTTGTAGTCATCTCATTTCTCTCTTTTGAACATGGTGAAAGATTCTTAGCTGCCTTTCATCCCTTCAAGATCATCCCATCCACTTTAAATTTCAAGGATTGTTCTCTGTCTAGCTATCTTGCCCTGTAATACCATCTTGTGCTTAGAATAGAAATCCAGTAAAGCCATCCTTTGATTCCATAGCCCAATGGACTGAAAGCTCTCAACCTTGCCCTTAGTTTGTGGATTCCACTATTTTCCCAAAACAAACTTTGAATCTATAACTAGCCTAAAACCTTCTAAGAACAAAGATAAATTATAAAGAGAGAGCCCTCTCTGGATGCAGATTGGCTAGATTCTGCATCTAAAAGGTTGGTTTGTGGTTACCTCGGGTATACTTTCCTCTTACACAACTTCTAGGAAAACCTAAGTGATAACATAGTGGCGACCATACTGGGGAACTGAATCAATTTTACTTGTTAGTATTGTTCAAATATAAGCTATAGACAGAGTCTGAAGATCAGCCAGGTAGCCTTTGAAATTGCTTTTGCTCTGCAAATGCAAAAGTAAATAAATGATGTTTCAGTCTATCTCTGATTTAGCTTATATGTTGAATCTTAGTTTCAAATTTTTCAATCAGATTCTCTAGTTTAAACAAATCTTTGAGGAAATCTTAATCACATATCATTATTTCTTAAATAATTTGTAGAAGTTGTATTTATTTTTCAATTAAAACCCAAAATCCAAAAACACATAGTCTAAGAAAACTGGCTTCAGAAAGGATTCGACATACTAGGTCAAACCCTGACCCCAATCCACCACCAATATTTGAAAATCCAAATCTGATCCCTAGGATTCTTAGAAGACAAGGAAGTCAAGAAAGTTCTGAAAGAAGAAGTCAGGAGAGTACAGGTAGTTCTAGACCACTCTCTAGATCTGCATCCTGTCCTGTGAAAATTATTTATATTGATGACATTCCTTTTGATGCACGATTTGAAACATCTTTGTTTGTGAATTTTTCTGAGACTGAATTATCTAGATTAATTCCAGATCCTTTGTTCTTTGAAGATTTGAAATACAGATTTGTTTCACATCATCTTGACAGAGAATTGCATAACTCCATTCAGTCTGAGCAAACCTTTGAAGAAAGCTCAAACATTTCTGTGATAACTGAAGCATCTCCGAGCTCAGTCACTTTTCAAACACCTGTTAGACCTCCATCTCCTCCTGTTAGACCTCCATCTCCTCCCGTGAGACCACCTTCTCCTCCTACTAGACCGACTACTCCTGTCACTCCACTTTATCTTCCAATGGCTAATCGATATGCCCCTTTACAGTTACCAGCCAACCCTCCAGCTTTACCACAAGACTACCAAAGTAAGATCACACCTTTTGACGGATCAGGTACCTACACAGCTCAACAACACACCAAAAGAATGACAGATTACTTTGAGTTTTATGAGATTGATACTGATAATATCCGTATGAGAATTTTTGTACAAAGTCTTACTGGAGAAGTTAGAACTTGGTTTAGGGCTCTCACCCCGAACAGTATTGCTGACCTAGAAGCTTTGTATAGGGCATTTTTGAACAGATGGGAGAAAAAGAAAGATCCTCTCCAGATCCTATCAGAATTTGAAAAATTAAGAAGAAGACCAAACGAAACCGTACAAGATTACATCATAAGATTCAATGAATCATATAATGCAGTTCCTCTAAACCTAAGGCCCCCACCTAATAACGTGTTGGTCAAATTTCCAGATGGTTTTGACTCCGATATAGCTTATTCTCTTAGGGAAAGAGCTCCACAAACACTAGAGGAAATGCAAAGCATAGTGGTGAGTGTAGAAGCAAATCTGATAGAAAAACGAGCCATAGCTAGGGCAGAGAGAAGAATGCCTATGAATGAAGAACCTTCAGCTTTTGAAAAGAAGCTGGATGTAATCATTAAAGGTATGGAAAGATTAGGTGACAGAGTGGAAACTATTGAAAGAAATTCTTCTACTGATAACCAGAATGTTGCAAGAAACCCAAACTTTAGGAGGAATCTGAACCAAAATATTGGAAAGAATGTCCTTGATCAAAACATTAGAACACCTTTCCAAGAAAACTTTGTTGAAGGTTCAACCTCATAAGAACCTACAGAAGATGTAGAAATAAACAATGTTAATGAGGACAAAGATGAACTAGAAGTCTTCCTATCCCAGGATGATCAAGAGAATCATATCCTTGAAACATTCCAAACTCATTCAGGTGAGACTTTTGATTTCAAAGAAGGCTATGACACAGCAATCTACGAGGTTCATAAACAATACAACTTGAGAAGTAGATGGATAGATGTACCAGAGAAAAATAAACAGAAAACCACAAAACAAAATGTCAAAGGTAAACAAAACATTTCCCCTGTACAAAATATTCCCCCTGTACAAAACATTCCCCAAATACAAATTTTGCCTAGGATAACTCCTAGTTTTTCAAATCCAATAATTGAAGATGTCTCTGACAACCAACCAATCAACAAACAACAATCCAATACATCTCCTCATGTAGGAACTGTAGAAGAAACAATAGAAGTTAGTCCTGAAACATCTTCAAAACAAAACTTCATTCATGAAAAAGAGAAAAACATTGAAGACCCAATAAACAGAGAAAACCCAACTGTGCAAAACACTAAAACTCAAACAGAAAAACCTTTTAATCTAGAGGCTGAAATAGGCAAACTCAAGATAGTTGTTCCTTTATCAGAATTGGCTAAACATGATGTCTATAGGAGTCAGATTACCAAGTCCCTAAACATTAACATTACTGGATTGGATGATTCGGTAAACATTCTTGATGATCAACCCAAACTTCTTTTTGGCCCTGAGGTTAATGGCAAACCAGAAAGTGG
Organism: Pinus albicaulis; assembly: GCA_034641835.2. Lineage (NCBI taxonomy): Eukaryota > Viridiplantae > Streptophyta > Pinopsida > Pinales > Pinaceae > Pinus > Pinus albicaulis. The sequence continues at coordinate 637,725,161 of CM076574.1, read as the reverse complement.
AGGAACTCCTCCATTTTATGTAAGCATGAATGTTCATGACAAGATACTCCATAATGCAATGCTTGATTCTGGAGCATCTCACAATTTGATGCCAAAAGCAGTAATGGAAAGATTGAATCTAGATATTACCAGACCGTACAAAGATTTGTTTTCATTTGATTCCAGTCAGGTAAAATGTTTAGGTTTGATTAAAGATATGTGTGTCACTTTGGTCCAATACCCTGCTAAGTCTGTTTTAATGGACATAGTAGTTGCTGATATTCCACCTAAATATGGTATGTTATTATCTAGATCTTGGGGTGCTAAACTTGGAGGATCTATTCAACTAGACATGTCATATGCAACTATTTCAGTATTTGGTCAGCCTAAAAGATTATATAGAGAAACTTTGATGAAGTACTTAGTGAGTAGCCATGAGAAGCCTAAAAACTTCCCTGTTTATTCTGTACATTCTGACATGGATTCTTTTATTTTATACAATGCTGAGTCAGATCTTCCTACTGAAATAGAAGCTCCTGAAATGGAAATCATAAACAAAACCACTATTAAAATTGAAGAAATCTCTGAAAACAAAGAAACACCAGATGACCAAGAAAAACCTGAAAAAACTAAACAACTAGCTCTTGTCAGAAAATCTGTTAAAACAATTGATGAAGATTATGAACATGAAATTCTATGGCATTTAGAGTTTGATGGCTCGGTAAACAGACTAGGTGCAGGAGCTGGAATTTGGTTACACAATGTAGAGAACAATCATGCAGAGGGTCATGCTTATAGGTTAAATTTCAAATGCACTAACAACATGGCAGAGTATGAAGCTCTTTTATTAGGGCTTAAACATGTCAAGAAGTTAGGGGGCATTAGGGTATCAATCATAGGTGACTCTGAACTAATCATCCAACAGATTAAAGGAGAATGTGCAACAAAGGACATGAGACTGAAACAATACCGAGAGACAGTTGTAGAGATTCTCAACACATTTTTACAAGCCCAACTTGCCAAGATTCCCAGGAAACAAAACTTGCATGCTCACAATTTAGCAATGTTTGCTAGTACATGCAAGTTGCCTTTTGATCCTAATCATCAGTTTTCAGCTGAGATTAGGCACAGGCCTGCAATACCAGACAATCTTTTGAATTGGAAAGTATTTGTGAATAACAATCAAATCAATAATTTCTTGACACTTCAGAATGAGTTTTCTAACTGTAATATAGATGAAGACATAACTGTTGATGAATTTAATCAAGAAAAAGAACAAAAAATAGAAATTTCAAGAGAAAATGCAATTCATATGCTGCATCCAACCACATTCACTGAAAAAGACATGCAAAATTTGAAACAAATGGAATTTGATGAGATCATAGATGAAACAGAGATCATCAATTTAAAAGATAATCAATTACCCAAAGGATTAACACCTTTGGAAGATCTATTCGACTCAAATGATATTCCATTCAGACCTAAAATGGAACCTGTTAAGGCCGATATGGAAGAATGCAACTTAGGAACACCAGAACATCCCAAAATTGTTAAGTTTTCCAAATCTCTCCCAAAAGAACAAAAGGTGAAATATGTTGAATTATTAAAAGAATTCCAGGATGTCTTTGCCTGGAGTTATGAAGACCTCAAATCTTATGATACATCCATCATTCAACATACTATACCTTTGAAACCAGACCAGAAACCTTTCAAACAAAAGCTTAGGAGAATTAATCTTGTCTTATTACCCTCAATTGAAAAGGAAATCAAAAGAATGTTTGAAGCGGGGATTATAGCTCCTATCAGATTTTCAGAATGGGTCTCTAACCTGGTACCAACAAGAAAAAAGACAGGAGAAATCAGACTGTGTGTCGATTTAAGGAATTTGAATAAAGTTTCTTTAAAAGACAACTATCCTCTGCCGAAAATGGACCACATTCTGCAAAGGGTAGTAGGATCTTCGAGAATATCATTACTGGATGGATTTTCAGGGTACAACCAGATTCTGGTTCATCCTGATGATCAGGATAAAACAACATTTACCACACCATGGGGTACGTTTAAATATGTCAAAATGCCATTTGGGCTCAAGAATGCAGGAGCTACATTTCAAAGAGCGATGGACATTGCTTTTGCTAAAGAGATACATGATTTTCTGGTTATTTACTTAGATGATTTGACTGTTTTTTCTAAAACGGATCAAGAACATTTAGATCACCTAAGGCAAGTATTTATAAAATACAGAAAATATGGAATTTCTTTAAACCCTAAGAAGTCATTGTTTGGTTTGGAAGAAGGAAAGCTTTTAGGGCATATCATTTCTAAAGATGGCATTAGGATTGATCCAGAAAGAATTCAAGCAATTTTGCAAATACCCCACCCCAAAAACATAAAAGAATTACAAGCATTTATAGGAAAAATCAACTTCTTGAGAAGATTTATTTCTAGTCTAGCAGAGTTACTTAGATTACTGACTAACATGTTGAGGAAAGATTCAAGCATTGACTGGACTGTAGAAGCCAAACAATCATTCGAGGAAATTAAAATGGCTTTGACAAAGACACCAGTTCTGACCAGTCCTAAATTTGATAGAGACTTTATCATTTTTTCGTTTGCTTCTGAACATACTGTTGCAGCTGTTTTACTTCAAAAAGATGACCAAGGGTGTGAAAAGCCAATAGCATTTTTTAGTAAAGCACTGAGGGATGCATCTCTAAAATACAATATTGTGGAAAAACAGGCTTTTTCATTGGTAAAAGCAATCAAAGATTTCAGAGTTTACATATTATATTCTCATGTGATAGCATATGTGCCTAATGCAGTAGTTAAAGATATTTTGACTCAAGATGGCATTGAAGGTAAACGAGGTAAGTGGATAGCTACCATTTTGGAATATGATATTGAGATTAAGCCAACCAAACTGATAAAAGGCCAAGGTTTAACACAACTTATGACAGAAACCAATTGCCAAGCCTTAGACATCAATGAACTGGATAACGAGCAGGAGATGGCGACTCCTCAGATCAGTCAAGCTTTCTTAGATTCACCCTGGTACACTGATATAATTCATGTTTTATTAAACCTGCAAGCTCCTCCAGGGTTGTCCAGAACCAAGCAAAGATTTTTAAAAATGACATATTTGAAATATTGTATTTTAGACAGTACTTTATTTTGGAAAAATCATGAAGGAATCTTGTTGAATTGTCTCTTAAAAGATGAAGCTGATAAAGTGCTTAATGAATTTCATGCAGGAGATTGTGGAGGACATCTCTACTGGAAATCTACTGTAGACAAGATCTTAAGGGCTGGCTTTTACTGGCCAACATTATTTTCTGATGTAAAGAAATTTGTAACAAGTTGTCACAAATGTCAGATATTTGAGGGTAAAAGAAAGTTGTTACCTCTACCTTTAAAACCAGTTTCCACGAAAAGACCCTTTCAACAATGGGGATTAGATTTTATTGGAGAAATTCACCCCCCGTCTTCAGGGCAACATAGATGGATTTTAACTGCTACAGACTATTTCACCAAATGGATTGAAGCCATCCCATGTAGACAGTCCAATGATTCTGTAATCATAGGGTTTCTAGAAACCAACATACTTTCAAGATTTGGATGTCCAGAAAAGATTATAACAGACAATGCTGCTGCATTTAAATCAAAGAAAATGATTAGTTTCTGCCATAAATATCATATTACTTTAGGCCATTCCACAGCCTATTACCCCCGGGGTAATGGACTAGCAGAATCCTCCAATAAGAGTTTGATCAATATCATTAAGAAATTGTTGGAGGAAAATAAAAAGAACTGGCATAAGAAACTGACCTATGCATTATGGGCAGACAGACTCACAACCAAGAAATCCATTGGGACTAGTCCATATGAGTTAGTTTATGGTCTGGAAACAAGATTCCCATCATCTTTAGGAATCCCTGTCATGAAATTACTTCAGGAGGCTCAAGTGGAGCCAAATGACATTCAAAGAAGAATTAATCAAACAATCCACCTGCAACAAACCAGAGAAGAGGTATACCAAAGATCACAAGTCTTACGGGAAAAGCTAAAGAAAATGTTTGATAAAAGGACTAAAGCAGAGGATTTTCAGTTAGGGGACAAGGTCCTAAGATGGGATTCTAGAAGAGAAGAAAAAGGGAAACATGGAAAGTTTGATTTCTTGTGGAAAGGGCCTTATATCATTCATGCCTTGCAGGGAAATAACACTTACTTTTTGAAGGACTTGGACAATTCAGAAGTTGAAGAAGGACCAGTCAATAGTCGAATGCTTAAGCATTATTTTGATCCAATTTACTAGAATGTTTTAATGTTTCTAACTTGTACATAATATATTGTTTTCTTGTTTTATTTTTGTTAATGCAGTTTGGATTGGATGGTGACTTCTTGGAATTGAAGCCCGAAGTGAAGGCCCTAAGTTCCAAAAGCTTCACTATCATATGTAAAATAAAGCTACCAGAAGAAGGAAGATTTCATACTTTCAGTTTGAAGACATTCTGAGGCATCTGACCTGCTGTTCTTGACTTTCCACAAGGAAAAGCCATCCCCAAGTGGAGCGAGTGTTAGCCTCCTATATCAATAGGTTTCATCTTTCATGATTGTCTTGATGGAAGTATGGAATATGTTCAAACCTTCTTACTTGAGCAAAGGTGTTCCATATTCTTGAAAACCAAAAAAATCAAAAAATTTAAAAAAATGTAAAGAGGGTATACCCTAAAAGAAAGATCAAAGGGTAAAAAGAATAAAAATGGTCAAAAAGAGAAAAAAATGAACCCCAAGCAAAAAAATAGACCAAGGAAAGTGTGCAAATCCAAATGCCACTACTTTTTACTCTGTTGTAATAAATCAATTGTGTGCAGCTTGTGAAATTTTTGCCACAATTCATGAATAAGTCAAAATGTTTAAACTTGACTTACTCATATTTCAATTTCATGTTATAGATTAGAGAATAAATATCTAGCCAAACAGTTTAATCTTGGCAGATAAGTAGCTAGGTAGAGTGAATAAAAGGTGCTCAACAGTTTAATCTGGGCCCTTGGATGTAATAAGGGTAGAAATAGATAGATTTATCATGTAAAAAGGGAAAGATTGAAAAGGGTTTGCAAGTCTAAATGCACCCTAATAAAGAAGAGAAAATGGTAGTGTTAAGTAGATAGGGTAGGTAGATGGTGCTGCAAAGTGTTATATGATGAATGGTGATGCTACATGTTGGTTAATCATTTACTTTCATCACAAGTACTAAAGCAGGAAATACACTGAAAAATCACAGCAAGCAAAGTCAAATTCATTAACCTCCCTCATCATTTTTTCCCCCTCAAGAGTTTTACTAATTTCCCCAAAAGTACTAAGGTAATTTGAGATCAAAGGGGCTCAAGGCATTTCCTTGACTTCTGGAGGGACCGGACCCTCGGCCTAATGATCAAAAAGACCTAAGCACTTGAAATAATTCATCATTGTTATCTTCCATCTTTAACTTTTTCCTAAGTAAAATCATATTTTACTTAGGAAACTGATGCAAAATTCCATAAAAATTCCTCAAAATAATTTGTTATTCTAAGTTTAAGTGTTGAAGATAAAATGTTGCAATTTACTTCATAAGTTATCACTTTCTTAGATGTACAAAGATGTTTTGATTTTCCTTGTCCTTTACCATATTAACATTTAATTCTACTATATTAAATCCCTAGTAAAATCCCTTTTCCTAAGTATATAACTCCCTTTTCTATAAATATCCCCAAAACCCATTTATTATAATGTTTACCAAAGTATATATTCCCGCACATTAAAAATAAACACCCTGCTTTATAAGCCCTTTGGTTAAAACTATAGCATTATACATAAATCCCGCCCCTATGATGAATAAATTGTATTAATTCATTCATCATATAATAAAATATATATAAAAAACTTTAGGCATACTATAAGTATGTTTAATACCAAAACATATCAATAAACTTTGCGAAAAGCCTTGTGCCACCGTGGTCCGTCCACGTGGCATTCCACCTAGCCAACTCCGCCGCAACCTATTTCATTATATTCCTGGGATTAATTAGTCATTCGGACTAATTAACAACCTTCTCCGCCTATTAACATTTCCCCGGGGTGATTAGATTATGCATTAAAAACCTTTTAAAACCCGACGGGCCCACCTATCACCCCTCCGCATGTTCCCCATCCCTTCAGCCGTTGGATCGCTCATTCGTTGATCAACGGTTATTGTTAATCCCGCTGCCCATCCCTTGCCAGCATGTTAACCAGCGGGGGATGGGCGGTTTTTGAAAAGTCAGACTTCCACGTGGCAACTGCTCTGTGGAATCGCTCCCCCTGCGATTAATACCGCCCTCGACCAAAAGCGGTGCGGGCACTTCCCGCTTACCACTTACCGCCTGACGCTGCACACGTCATCCCGTACTACCATGACGTCACATCTCGAAAAAAAACAAAAAACCTTTTAACTTGTGAATAAGCCATTTTTTCGTGTTTTTTTAGTTATTTTCATTATTCTGAGAAGAACGTTGCTCCCGCTGCGATTTTCGAAATTTCTGCTGTGATTGACCATTTCGCCCCAAAATTCTGCTGCGCCCGTGTTGAAGAACGTCCCTGCCATTGCTCATTACCTGTCAAAGAACCAGTTTCCGTCTAAAAACAGGTACCCTACATTGGCACATCTTCAGCAGCCACTCTACAGCAAGCATTACAGGAAAACAGTCCATCAGTAGCAGCAGAACCCAAGGGTAAAGGAAAAGAACCTGTAGTTCAGGTTATTGAAACCTTGGTCATGGCAGAAAAACCACAGAGTTCCAAAACACCAGAACCATCTCAGGCTTCTCCCACACCGGCAAAGCAAATCCAAGTTCCAGAGATGCAAACTCCACTGAATGTGGAAATAGGGAAAAAGAGGTTAGCTCCAGATACCACACCTTCAAAAGGAGCCCCACAAGTTTATCAAGCTAAAAAACACAAGTCTGATCCACCTCCAGATGTAGAAATTATAGATGAAGTATTTGATGATGGTAGGGAAGATAGTCAGCAAACAGGCACAGCAAGTGAAACAAACATAAGCCAGAAAGGGATACAAAAGCAATTAAGCACTGAAGTATCTTCTTTCAGACCGCCAAAGACAGATACTGGAGACATCAAAGGAACCTTCATTAATATCAAAATAAAGAATGATCCATTGAAAATGAAGGTATACGATCAGTATATGAAGATGGCTCCTCATAATCAGCAAAGGCTGATGTCTGCATTTGATCTTTCACAAGGTAAAATGCTAATGAGCCACTTCAAAGCCAAGGTGCCAAAGCCAACTTCAGCAGCAGATTACATCAGATCAAATTTTGAAGTTTTAGCAAAAGATATCCATCCCCTAGATTAGATAGAGCTTCATAGACAAACAGGGGAAATGGTTTATTCTACTCTCACCAACAAAGCCATGGAAGCTTTAACGCTGCAAGATTCCTTGAATAATACTACTGCACAATTGAAGATTGAGAGGGCCTCCTCACAGGCCAAGGACAATAGAATAAAGTCTCTAGAAGAGATCATCATTGGTTTGGGTCACAATCCAAAAGACATTAAAGGTATTGAGGCATTGGTAAAAAAGAAAGAGGATGATATAGCTGCACTCAGAAAACAGCTGAAACTACCAGCCTCGAGGCACCCTCAGACACAGGAAGTTATAAAAGGAAATTCACAGGAATAAATGATGGAGTTGCTCTTGAATATGACAGAGCGACTAAATGAAACAGAGAAAGAGTTGGAAAAAGCATTGCAGGAACAGGAAATTATCAAGCAGACTTCAACAACAGGTACTACAACTACAGGACAGTAGGAAGAACCATCTCAGGTGAATATTTCTAATTTGAATTCTGAAGATTTAATTAAACAGATGGAGAGTTTGCAGCTAAGAGTCACAGAGCTCCAGGAAACAAAATTGCAATTAACAAAATTGGAGGAAAAATATGACACATCCAAAAAGACAGCTGCTGACAACCTCAGGGAAATAAAAAGATTGGAAAAATTGGTTGAGGCTTTGCAAAAAGATCTTTCACTGGAAAAGCCTCTGAACGAAATAAATGATATTGTTTGGTGCAACATCATTGAATTAATAAGAGATATTTGGCCCTCCATTCAAGCTATTTTTGAGCAAAATGAGTTAGTCAAGATAGCACAAGAAGAAATCAATAAAACCAGACATGAATTAAGAGGCAGGCCTGAGCAGGCCCAACAGCTCATTCAATTTTTGAATTCCAGAACAAAACAACAGCTTGCATTGTTAGGAATTGATGAAAGGATAGATGCAGTTTTGGAAGCAAAGAGAGTTTTCACCAAGAGGACTTTCATGCAAAATCTAGAAAGAAAGTGTACAGACATTTTGGTTGATATCAACGTTTTCAGAGAGAAGTTTCAAGCTTTGCTGGACAGTGGATTTCCAAGTCCCATGCTCACAGAGGATCAAATAGTAGACTTGGAAACCTATGAGAAAAGAATAAAAGCTCATGGTAAAAATACAGCTGTAGGTTCTACTAGCTCATCAGAACCTGCATTACCAACTGGGAAAAGTATTTATGATAAAGTGAGGAATCTATTTCATCTGGAGCATGAAATAAAGTATCTATTTCCGAACGAGCCCACTTTTTATAAACTTACTGAAGCAGATGAAACTTTAAGGAAACTCGGAAGAACTATGATACCAGATGATCAATGGTGGAAGGAAATGCTGGAAGTTCTGTAAAAGTTGTTTTCAGGATGAGATTTTATCTTTACTATCAAGTAAATGGTAAAAACAGAAAGACAGATGAAAGAGGATCAGATGAAAGGTTAAAGAGTATCCGTGAGAAGAAAGAGTATTCAACAAGTCAAAGAAATACGCAAGGGACAGCACAGAGTCCTATTTTAAGCACTTATCTCTAGCACGTCCATGAAGAAAGGAACAACACATCAGCCGTTACCCATTATTCTATTTACGAGACCATGTGTCTCTTGTTTGTTTGTAAATATGCTTTAAGTCAGCCTAGATTATTGGCTAAGATAGTGTAAGATTGTTAGGATTATTTTGTGTATAAATAAACCCTCAAAGAGAGTGTTGAGGGTGGATTCTATTACTCTGCTGTAACATTGAGATTTTTGGAATAAAAGCTTTTGGAGAAATTTACTTGTGGCTTGCTGGATGACGATTTGAAAGCACTGGACTTGTTGCAGGATTCATGTGTTGGACTACAGTTCAATAAGTGTTTCTACCTTTTGTCCGAAATTTTATATTAGTTTTTAATACCATCATATCCATTTCTGAATAGTTTACATAAAAGATTGAAATAGAATTTGCTTAATTGTACTCTGTTTTCAAATGTGATTGTTCTTAATGTTTTCTTCTAAATTAGCTATAAGCATGAATTCTTAAATGCTCCTGCTTTGCTAATTTAAACACTGTTGATTGCTATAATAAAGAATTCTTTATTGCTCTTTGTTTGTAGTCATCTCATTTCTCTCTTTTGAACATGGTGAAAGATTCTTAGCTGCCTTTCATCCCTTCAAGAATCATCCCATCCACTTTAAATTTTAAGGATTGTTCTTTGTCTAGCTATCTTGCCCTGTAATACCATCTTGTGTTTAGAATAGAAATCCAGTAAAGCCATCCTTTGACTCCATAGCCCAATGGACTGAAAGCTCTCAACCTTGCCCTTAGTTTGTGGATTCCACCATTTTCCCAAAACAAACTTTTGAATCTATAACTAGCCTAAAACCTTCCAAGAACAAAGATAAATCATAAAGAGAGAGCCCTCTCTTGATGCAGATTGGCTAGATTCTGCATCTAAAAGGTTGGTTTGTGGTTACCTCGGGTATACTTTCCTCTTACACAACTTCTAGGAAAACCTGAGTGATAACATAGTGGCGACTCCGCTGGGGATCTGAATCAATTTTACTTGTTAGTATTGTTCAAATATAAGCTATAGACAGAGTCTGAAGATCAGCCAGGTAGCCTTTGAAATTGCTTTTTCTCTGCAAATGCAAAAGTAAATAAATGATGTTTCAGTCTATCTCTGATTTAGCTTATATGTTGAATCTTAGTTTCAAATTTTTCGATCAGAGTCTCTAGTTTAAACAGATATTTGAGGAAATCTTAATCACATATCATTATTTCTTAAAGAATTTGTAGAAGTTGTATTTATTTTTCAATTAAAACCCAAAATCAAAAAACACATATTCTAAGAAAACTGGCTTCAGAAAGGATTCGACATACTAGGTCAAACCCTGACCCCAATCCACCACCAATATTTGAAAATCCAAATCTGATCCCTAGGATTCTTAGAAGACAAGGAAGTCAAGAAAGTTCTGAAAGAGGAAGTCAGGAGAGTACAGGTAGTTCTAGACCACTCTCTAGATCTGTGTCTTGTCCTGTGAAAATTATTTATATTGATGACATTCCTTTTGATGCACGATTTGAAACATCTTTGTTTGTGAATTTTTCTGAGACTGAATTATCTAGATTAATTCCAGATCCTTTGTTCTTTGAAGATTTGCAATACATATTTGTTTCACATCATCTTGACAGAGAATTGCATAACTCCATTCAATCTGAGCAAGCCTTTGAAGAAAGCTCAAACATTTCTGTGATAACTGAAGCATCTCCAAGCTCAGTCACTTTTCAAACACCTGTTAGACCTCCATCTCCTCCCGTTAGACCTCCATCTCCTCCTACTAGACCGGCTACGCCTGTCACTCCACTTTATCTTCCAATGGCTAATCGATATGCCCCTTTACAGTTACCAGCCAACCCTCCAGCTTTACCAGAAAACTACCAAAGTAAGATCACACCTTTTGACGGATCAGGTACCTACACAGCTCAACAACACACCAAAAGGATGACAGATTACTTTGAGTTTTATGAGATTGATACTGATAATATCCGTATGATAATTTTCGTACAAAGTCTTACTGGAGAAGTTAGAACTTGGTTTAGGGCTCTCACCCCGAACAGTATTGCTGATCTAGAAGCTTTGTATAGGGCATTTTTGAACAGATGGGAGAAAAAGAAGGATCCTCTCCAGATCCTTTCAGAATTTGAAAAATTAAGAAGAAGACCAAATGAAACCGTACAATATTACATCATAAGATTCAATGAATCATATAATGCAGTTCCTCTAAACCTAAGGCCCCCACCTAATAACGTGTTGGTCAAATTTCCAGA